>QRDG01000322.1:362145-573618 GCA_012064385.1 Puccinellia tenuiflora | reverse complement strand
GCACTCGATTGCAAAATTCTGAATCAAACTAAGTTTCTGAATATTGACAGCTGGACTGAACCAAGAACAAAGGTTCAGGCTTTGTCTTCCACTTATATATGACAGTACCGTCATGACAATTTCCTTATGAAAATATAGTGTAATTGTCATTGCTATAAAGCTCTAATTACACTTTATTTCCAAAAGTGGTGGTTGCCGCCGTTTGCTTCGTGCTGCTTGCCATGGACCTGAAGCTGGCGGCGGCGCAACAAGACTGCAACGCCTGCAAGCAGGCCTGCGTAGCCAAGTGCTCCTGTGAACCCTATTGCAAAGACCCGTCATCTCGTATGTGCAGTGAGTGCGCCGTCAATACCCCGCCGAACTGCCGACAGAATTGCCTCTCAACCTGTGACGAGTCCTGCTTCAGCCCTGGGCCCTGGCAGTCGTGATTCTTGAGCTGCAGCAGGGAAGGATCCAACGTGGTCAACGATCCACTTATTTCCTCGGATTGTTTCCCTTCGTTTCAGCCGTCCTTTAATTTCCCCTTGTTGTTTCGCTTCTACCAACTTCAGCTACTCCAACATATATGGATGTAGAACAGCTTAACTAGTTATCACGTACTCTGTGAATTTTCATACTCCCTCCGATCAATAAAAAGTGTCGTTCATTTTGTACTAAGTTAGTACAAATTTTGTACTAAGTGGGCGACACTTTTTATGGATTGGAGGGAGTACTTTTTATGAGCATACGGTGCCACTTATTTGATCTATCTAATTCGTTGCAGACTTGCAGTATGCATGCTTCATATATACTGGGTTCAACTTGATCTGAATTATTTGTTTTATGCTCGACTGCTTTATTTTGTTGGATACAGGTGGATCGTAAAAACACTACAGGAAACATTTGTTGTGTTCCAGGGCACACGGCAAAGGACACAATCCTCTCGGCTAAGAGTTTGCTCACGGCAAATCCCATCGGCAAATTACATCACGATTAATGGTTGCCGAGAGCTTTTTATCGGGGCACACTGCAAAGGTGGGTCCCACATGTTAGGGAAAAAAGCAAAGATAGGCGGAAGACGGTGACGGTGGCTCTACCAGGTGGGTCCACACGTTAGAAAATGCTCACCCCCAATTCATGTTAAGCCTAATTACAAAAGCGCATGACTAGTCTTCGTCTCCATTTGGCCATCGTCATTTTCGTCTCCTCATTTCGAGAAACCTGATTGCTCTTTATAGTTTTAGATATTTTAAGAAATGAACTTTATTCTGACTTGAACATACGACGGATGCATTTAAAAGAGAAAAGGGTAAAGGGGATTGTGCTTCCAATTAATCCAGATCACTAGATGCATGATCTACGGTCAGGTATGTGCTACTGCTTATGTTGCAATGGCAGCAACACCTCCACCTGATCTGAAACAATGCACGACTGTGGAGTATGCATGCCGACGGCGCAGGATATGCAAATAGACAGTACAGATACTTGCTTTTAACAGGAAAATGGTGGTCTGACCTGGGCGGCAGTTACCCCGGACCATCCACGGCCACCGTGACTTCAGGATTAAGAGCAACTCCAGCCAGCCCCCCAGGAAGCCCCCCAGAGCACTTTTTATACGCCGGCGTACAAAATATTCTCAGTCGCACCCCCAGGAGCTCGTTTTTCGCCGGATTTGCTAAAAAAAATACGCCGGCGAACCCAACCCGAACCCAGCCTACTGGGTTTCGCCTGGGGGCGCCGACGAATGCTTTTGCATGCAAAAGGCCCACGGTCAGTCTCTCAGCTTCCTCTCTCTCCTGTTTTTTCTAATCCCACCAACACGTGAGAGAGCTCTTTCTCTCTCCTTTTTCTTCCACCGTGGTCGCCCTTCGCCGCCGTGCTCGCCCCCACCACCGTGACGTCGCGCCGCCGGCCCTCCGCCCAGCTCGCCTCCGGGAGAAAGGCCTATTTTTTTCGCATCTCCTCGAAGTCGCGGCGCTCTTCCTCGCGCCGGCGTCGCCGGGCGTCCCTTGCGGCCGGAGCTCGCGCGGCCGGGGCCGGGGCGGCCCTCGCGGCCCTCGCTGGGGCGGAGCTCTCGGTTGCGCCCTCTGACGCACGCAAGATGAGCACCAGGCCCTCCTCGGCGGCGGCCTCGGCGCACACCGCGTTGTTCCGGCACGCGGCCGTCGATGGCGCGCTCACGTTTCCCGCCCCCGCCGCCGTCGTCGTCTTCGTCTTGTCGTCCTCAGTACTGGCGTCCGCTTGGCTTGCGGCGACGTCGTTGTCGGGGACGGGCTTGTTAGTCTTGCTGCTGCTTGCGGTGCTGTCCTTCTGCTTCTGCTCGGCCGCGGCTTGCTGCTGCTGTTGGAGCTTGTTGCGCCTCAGCTGCCACACGGGGTGGCCCGGCCACGGAGCTTGACGAGCACCAGGCCCTCGCGCACCCGGCGCCGCGCTGCGGGGAGGCCACCAGCGGGAGGGGCGAAGCTGCGTGGCGGAGGAGCGAGGCCTCCGTGTCCTCCCATGCCGTTGTCCGCGGCAGTCCCACTGCCACTGCTGCTCCGTCCCGACCCGGAGCCGGCCTAGAGGCGACGGCGGCGCCGCCGACAGCGGGGACGACGGGGCGCAGCAGCTCCGTCGGCGCGCGAAGCGGGTGCTCGCGCGATGGTCGAGTGCCTGGACGGCGAGTCCGGCATGGTCGCGTAGCTCCGGCTTGCCCACAACCTGTTTGTTGTAATAACAAGCAACAATAAAATCGAAAAAATAAAAGAAAACGCGGTGTCTGGGGGGACGACTGGGAAACAGTCTTGCCCCAGAGTTAAAATCGTCGCCGGCGCCCCCCCAGGCGGCGTATAAAAGTGTTCCTGGGGGGGCAACGGCTGGAGTTGCTCTAAGAATCCCATGAGCAATGATTGGTGTATAAACTATATAAAAAAGGTACTGTATATGAGATTTAGATAATACAAGCACTGCACCTGTCAGAACTCAGAACACAAGGATGCACGCCTGCCCCAGTTGTGGGGTCTAGCTGTTTGACACGGTACGGTCCTCCATTTAAGTCATTGGCTCAAAATAATTTACCGTCCAGTTTTTAAAGTGTTTTTCTAGAAAAAAGGTACTCCTACAAGACATATGTTTTAAGATATTTCTAATCTAGTGGTGTAAATGAAAATAAGATTATAATTATTGAGAATCGACCACATTTTTTTTAGTTATTTGCGTGGAAAATGTACCACACGTACCACACATATGTTTAAACCTTTTCTCCCGTTAGATTATATTTTTGTTTTGCGGCTCAACCATATTTTTGTAGGAATTTGAGTGGAACAAAAGTACAAGACATGTGTTTAAGATTCTTTTTCCCATTTTGTATTGTTCCCAAATCAATTACAAGACATGTGTTTTGGCGTTTAAGATTCTTTTTCCCCAAAACGTGAGCCATACGTGGTTGGAGGTCCTAGGACCTGATCACCATACGGACGTATGGCACCAAAATTTATTTTGTTTAAGATTCTTTTTCCCCAAAACGTGAGCGGAACAAGAGTACAAGACATGTGTTTAAGATTTTTTTCCCATTTTTGTTTTGGGTCTCGACCATATTTTTTAATTGTTTGCGCGCAAAAAAGTGTCAGATACTCCATGTTTTAAGATTTTCTTCCATGTTGTGGTGTTGCTCAAAATATGATTATATTTTTGTTTTTGCTGCTCAAACTTATTTTGAGGTGTTTGGGTGAAAAAAATAGTACCTGGCATTTGTTTTAAGATTTTTCCATCTTAAAGTGTTCCTAGAAATAAGATTTTAATTTGTTTTTGGGGCTCGTTAAACTGAAACTGCAATATGGTGTGGAAATTGACTTCCCAGTAGTACAAAATAAATCCGACTACGTTTATTAGAACTCTCTCGGTCAAAGGTAAAATCCAACGGTGGGGTTTTTCCCCGTCTTCCTCGAAAAAAAAGTAAAATCCACAAATTTACTCAAGGGATGACTAATACTGGCTCTAGGCCCTAGCAAGGTCCACCAACTGCCCTACATTAAATGCCAAACTGAATGCAGGCCCGATTGTAAGAAGAAAGGACACATGTATTCGTTACTTATTCTTCACCAGCCCATGTTAGAAAGAATTAATGGAACGGATCCCAACGAAAGCTTGTGCGGTGAGATAGCTGCACTCAGCTACCGTTGCGTTCAGATCGTCCACTCTCCTTTTAACACTACTTTCATGACAATACATGTTCACCGGACCTAAACTCAGGCAGCCATAATTTACCAGTGCTTGACTGCTTGATTGTTGGCACGAGTAAAACTCTAGACTTCCTATCTGACAGCTCGATTCCTATACAATCATTTGAGAAAGTTTATCTAAGGTTGAGATAAACACGGAAAACCCTAGACCCTGCAAGCTAAATGTAATGTCCGGGGTTTTTCCCCAAATTAGAATTGCCTGTTATTTTATTTTTGCATCATCATCTCATCATGCACCTAATCACCTTGCTTTGTTTTGGCAGAAAAAAAGCAACAATATTAATTTAGCTAAAATATTTTAATCTTGCAAATTAATTCTAAGGGTTAATAAACCCATCCCACCCTATTTTTCCTAATTTTCAAATAAACCTCAAAAATAACATTTGGGAAATATTTGATGAACTATTTCAAAATTAAAATAAAGTTTGTGAAAATGTTTGCCAAACCTTGTCCTCTCTTTCTTCTATCTCTCTTTTATTTATCTTTTCTTTCTCTCCCTTTCCTATTTTCGGAATTGGGAAAATCCAGAAAAAAAAATCTCAACAAACTGGAGCAATTCTAGCCCATCTCTTTCTCCTTCCTCTCTCTTGGCCCAGCCCTCCAATCCTTCTCCTTCCTACGTCACCAATTGTACGAACCATCTCATCACCCTCCATCTCCTCCTCGTCGGCTCGATGGCCGGCCGTACACAAGCTCCTCCTCCATAAAACCCCCACACCGGCTCCCCTGCTGCCCTAGCCGCCTCTCTCCCTTTCCCCTCTCCCTCCTTCCGCCGCTGCCTCCCTCTGCTTCTTTTTCTCCCTCCTGAGAGACCCCCATGGCAGGAGCTTGAGAAGCTCTTTCGTGTTGCCACCATGGAGCGCCAAGTCCCCACCTGAGCACGGGAATTGAACCGGAGCGCCGTCCGCATCGACCTCGCAGAAGATCGGGAGCCGGAGCTGCCAAGAGCGTCTTCCCCGTCGTCGATTACCTCCGTCCGCTGGAGCACGCCAAGGTCGCCGTCGCCTTCCTCGCCTACGTCTTCTTCCCCTCCATCCTACCCCGGCCTCTCGAGCTAGCCAACGTCTTTCCCTCGGTGAGCTGCGCACCTTCCCTCTCTTTCCCTCCTGCTCCATCACCGTAGCCTCCGTTCCACTTGATCCCGAGCTCTGCCACCATGGACGAGGTCGTCCATATGACCATGTCCTGCTGCTCATGTCACGCTCCTGCACGTACACACCCAAGCACCACCTTCCTGCACACGCACACTAGCTGCACCTACACCGTCGGCCTCCAGATCGAGCGGAAGAACCGGCCAGCCGCTGCAGACCATCCTCGTTGCCGTCGCTTTGTTCCTGAAGCTGAAGTCTGCACTTTTCCTGTGCAAAATTCAGTTAACCCCGCGTCGGCGACCTCTTCTACAATCCAACCCGCATTCCTTCACCACCACCGTTTCAGCCCAGTGGCTTGCTCCCAGCTTTCTTACCCAGCCGGCCCAAGTTCGATCCCCAGCCACCCCCCTTTTCTGTTTTATTTTTGTTTTTGCAAATTATGTTCTATATCATATCTTTGGATCTATAACTCCAAATACAAAGTATGTTATATGAATTTTTATCAGAAAAATATAAGGAATATTAATATGCCATCCATGCTCATGTTTGCATCATGTAGCTTGCATTTTAGTTGTGTTTTGTTCATCACCTAAATAATTAAATATGGAATATGTGGGTTCTAATTTAATTGTTGACCCGGTTCCATTTAATTTTGAGTAGCTCACCCATGCATTGTTTAGACTTGCTAATAACATTTAATTTTGATGGTTAGAAAAATAACTTGAACCATATATTTAAATGTCGGAATCCGGTTCCGATTAATTTGGCTTAATTGCATCTTCTCATGTCTTGCCATGTCATGCATGCATTGCATCAACATGCCGGATCTTTTGCCGTAGTAGTAAAATGCATCTTTTATGTTTCCAGTGTTTGTTGCTTCTTCGGAAATAGGACGTTGAGTTGATATGAGCAACGACAGGTTCTGCTACCTCTACCGGATTGCAGGCAAGTGATACTCCCTTGCTATCTTCGCTTGTTTTCTGTCTCTCACTCGTCCTATCTTTTGTTCCTTGCTAGCCTTATGTATCGATGCTTGTGTCCCGATCCTATATGCATGTTTACCTTGCAGCCATGATATGCCACCACCCCCACATCCTACTACCCTGTTGCTTGTTTATCTTGTTGGCCTTGCGAGTCGTAGTGCATGTTTAGGTTGTTTTGCTCGAGTCTTGTTCTAGTTATGCCTTAATATGATAGTTGGGTTAATTCACATGATAATCTTTAATGTTTGGCGATGGGATACAATTAATAAAGATAAGGCACCGGCGGAAGGCCAATCGTGGTGATTTGTTCTGCTAGTGTCGCCTAGGACCCGAGTTCTTGTCCTCTGATCCAAGAATGAGCGCACTACCCACATGTGGGAGGAAATGGGACTCCCCTCGACCTAGTACCGGATCTGCAGCCTTGTCCAGGGCGCCACAAGTAGTTCGGGTGTTTCGATTTGTGCGATGCTTTATTTTGATGCAGGTACGGATGGGACGCCTTCGATACGATGATGGTTACTTACGGTAGGGTTGCGGATCGTTCGTTTATCGAGTGTGGAAGGAGGGGCAATCGTATGAGTGTTTCCCTCCCGAAGCCGTTCATGCAACGGTTAGGCCCACCTCGGAGCTTCGGCCGGACTTTCAAGGTGGATCAGACCTAGCTAGGTGGTTTCCTGGACAAGTGTGGTAGTGAACGAAAGTGTAGCGTCGGATACCCTGCCAGCATACCCCGGAAGGATACCCTGCCAGCATACCCCGGAAGTGTGCTAATTGCATGGCAACAAGGATTGAAGTGCGTGTGGTTACATTTGTGCATCCCTGCAGGGTTAAATCTTTTCGAAAAGCCGTGTCCGCGGTTATGGACGACTTGGTGATGATGCTGGCTAACAAGATCATAGACAACTTGCACCTGATGTTAATAAATTGATTAGTAAGATAGAGCTACTTCAATAATAAATTATAAAATTGCCAACTGTGTGAGTGCCTTTGGGCTTGCTGCTCGTGGGATAAACGGGCTGGTAAGGAATTGGCTGGGTATGTTTGGTGGTAGTATAGTTGGTTCCTATGCGCTCTCTTACCTTCTCTCTATTAGACGCAAGTTGTAGCGTGTCTCTATAGTTTGTTAGTGTTGCTTGCCGCCGCCTCAATCGCTAACCCCTTTCCTCGGAATTCAGCTTTGATATCTTGTGAGTATTACTTGCCAGTACTTCTACTAGTACTGACCCCTTCGGGGCTGCTATTCCAATGCAGCCAACAGGTTTGAAGTCTGACGACGTTAGCTTGGGAATCCCTCCGGCTAGGCTTGGCCTGGGCAGGGATATGGTGCCTTCGTTTATCTTCAGGACTCTTAGTCCAATTTGTTTCTTGTCCGTAGTCGGACGCTACCCGCTTCTGTTGTTATTTTGGATCTTTGTATTGTATCTTTGCTCTTGACTCGGTGAGTCGTTGTTGTATATATGTTCTTTTGCGGGTTCCATCGAGAACTGTTGTAATGTTATCACAATTCCACCCGCATAACGTGTGTGTTGCGACGTGCACGTTATGCCTGGTGGGCGTCCTTTAGGATCGTTATTATGCGGATTTGGCGGTAGCGCTCATATCTGCATAGTACCGATCTTGGGGCGTTACACTAAAGCCGACCAAGTCACCTTTCACAGAGAATAACGCCAAATCAGTCTGTACATTTTGACCGCTAAGCCCATGGTCGTCCACCCTGAAGGAACAACGATGTTCAGCAGAACAGGATGACTTCAGACCTACCTTGAACTTCAACTCCAGCCAGGAACGTTCCGCTACAACAATCACATACCTCCTTAAGCTTCGTGACTCACAAATGGCACCATCAAAGAGTCGGATTTCTTCATTGAATCCACTGGTGAAACAACCAAGACACAAAACGAAACTCCTTTGTACTTCTGATATTAGAACCGGTGAAACAACCAAGACATGATATTGATATGTCAATTGCGCCACAATCGCCATGGATGCGTTTTATGAGTGTGCGACAACTTGATGTGTCTGCGTGACCTATGACTGATGCACCATCGATCAGCTGTATATCATGATTTTTTGTTCACCTGTCTTGATCCTCATGCCATATTCAATTATAATATCGGTCACAAAATTTATCCCTCGCTTCGGGCCAGACATGGTTATGAGAGAACCCTACAAATTATTATGGCTTAGTAGCTCTTCACAAAGTAAGAAATATCTACAACTAAAAACTTCTGTTAAGGCGCTTCACTTGTAAGAATAAATACTTAAAAGGGATATTTTGTAATTTGATGGAACAAGATCTTTGACATTTGTCAAACTGAATGATTACAAAGTGCATACCGGTGTTAGAGAGGGAGAATTGGCTCCCTCGATTTTTGTAATTTTGTATTAAATCCCAAATATTTAGTTTCATAAATCCATTAAAAAATACATGCATGTAGTGATGGGATCATTCATGATGTGCATCTTCATATGCCTATAAACAGAAGAAAATCAATTGTACACAGTTTCATAATTTAGAACTGTTTTCATAGTACATCATCATTTCACAGTGTAAGACTTGGTATGGTACTAGCTTAACTAAAGTATTATATGGATGCTTTTGGACAAAGTAACCACAGGGAAGCAACTTATAAGATGTAAAGGAGATTAAGTAGTTGCAGTGTGCCATTGAGAGCATGTATGGTCCAATCTCATCAGTTCTATGAATGTGATATTGTGAAATAAAAACGTAATTTCAAAATAACGAATATGTGACTATGTCTAACTAACCCTGTATAGTATCGAGGTCCATATGCTTAACACTATCAAGTATAACATTGGGTATTTGACCTTCAAAGTATAACAAAGATTCTACACACTAAACGACATAACAGGCCATGTGGGAAAAAACCACGTCCACTGGCACCAGGGGTTGAAGACGGTATTAAATACTTTATGAGGCCAAATACCTAGTTCTATACTTCTATGCTCGAGCGGGTCAACTAGACAAACATAAATACTTGGGGGGAGTTATACTCAATCCTTGAGATAAGTATGGGTGTGCACACACACACATGATGATGGGATCATCCCTGGTAAAATTGACGACATAATTAAGCAATGGATCCTCATGATCCCGCACCGCTATGTATCCATACAACTGTACTAACCCATCAATAGGATTTTTTGCCAACTTCAATGAGAAAATTTGGAACATGCGTCTAGGTTTATGACGCAGGCATAAATCATTGATGAAGATGCAATTTTGGGGTTCTGTAAACATCATGGCCTCCAAACAAGCTTCATCAAGGAAGTACAAAGTCAAATGGTGATTGGAAATTAACACAGTAAACAAATACTTGCGATACAGAAGGTAAACTATTTATGTTCTTTTTACTAGAATTTTTTCTACCTCGAGAGGTTTTTATTTAAGGAAGACACACAAACAAAGATAATAATATTTAATCACCTCAGCAGGTAAAAGGTCCATTTTACTGCCAAAATATTTCATGACGGCCCAAAGTACTTCTCTGTTCACTTCACGCCAAGCACTAGTAAAACAGGTCAGTCACCGCTTAGTGAATATTTCTATTGTTTCTCTTTCTATAAGTCCTCTTCTAAATTGATTTTTTTATGATGGTACATACATCATACCCTGAATTAAAAAGTTTCATAATTCTACATGACTATTTGCAGAGGTTGGGAGCACCTAAACCTTTTTAGAACTTAGGATACAAAAAATACATGCTAAAGAAATAAAACGTTATGCACATATTGCATAGCATAGAGCCTGATGCCATTAAACAGTCATAAACCTGTTTAGCACTAAAACCATTCAACATAAACTATACAAGGAGGAGAAAAGATAAATATCATTAGGGAGTGAATTGAAGCCGTTTTAGTATAAACGAAATGGGAAAATAGTGCAGGGTGATCTAGCAACCGAAAGCTTTGGTTAAAATAAAATATCCAATGAATCACAACAATAATTAAGAAAACCGCTCATGTCACGAGCTACAGTCCGCTTAAGGCATAATGTAATACTCCCACCAGTTTCCAGATACTCAAACTGGAAGGTTTGGATATTCGCACGGTCTTCTGTATTTTCGATATAGTTTCAGAACCTAGTACAAATTCTAAATCATGCAAGTATGTATTGAGACAAATCACAAATCTACTGACATCCATATATGCAATCAAAATACATCTTTAAATTACTAATGCTCAAAGTTGTGAATATTTGACCACAACCTGGTCCAAAAGGTCAAGTACTTGGGAACTGGAGGAAGTAAAACAAAAATAGAAAAGAGATACTGATCACGTACTCTCACTGCGGTCTTCAATATGATAGTCCTCTTTCCATGGATGTGTGCACTTGTATATAGAACCGTCACGATGGCTAGTTTTTGGAAGTAGAAGCAAAGGGTCTACCCCGTCAGAGGGGATACTTGATAACCAATTAGCAAAGTATTCGCCACCATCGATCACGATCTCCCCCTCACGACCAGACAAGCCCATAGTTTCCCCCGTATCTCCAACGTTGTCCTACAAGCATTTTCATCACCATATATAACATCCATGGTGTTTTTTTAATCATATCTTCCTCACCGTGGGCTTTAAACTCCTTTGTTGTCCGCTCCATCTTCTAGATTGTTCATGGATTGGGTGACGGCAGGGAGTAATATGGCATTATGAGTTTGCCTCCAAAAATCAACATGAGGGCAAGTAAAAGCCCCAAAATTTGCCACAACCAGATCCAAAACCATACAGTACAACTAAAATGCGTGAACTTTAGCATCGGAACAAGAAACGCACCGATGAGCACGACGGACAGGTGGATTGGTAGATTCCATGGGTGGGGGAGATAGTCCCGGAAGAAGCGCTGGCGGCCACCGGCGAGGCGGAGCAGAGGCCATGTAGGATAGGAGTGCTCGCGAACGAGAGCAGAGGCGCTGCATTAGGGTTGAGAGAGGTGGACGAAGAATCGACAATCAAACGGAGGATTCCGATTTGCAACTGAGCGAGCGTCGGCGCCGGGGAAGGGTAAAATAGCTCAAGGAGAACGCTTGGCTCTGTGCGGAACAAACGAAACTCACAGGATAATGCATTGTCAATACCCAGCCGATCTGCCTGAAGAATTGCCTGTGACGACTGTGACTGTGAGGGACTCGCAGTCTCTGCCAGTCTTGATTCTCGAACTGCGCCAGGAAAGGATCCTAGCCGGACTATGCACGGGGGGCATTGCATGGATATTATTGTGTGGTCAGTGTTCTGTTTATTTCCTCGGGTTGTTTCCTTCATTTCAGCTATCCTTTTCTCCTGGCCCTTGGTATAATGTATATCAGTAATTATCATACAAATAAATATATAGTTGTCGTGCTCTCTTTCGTCCAACATCTTAATTTTGATTGCGTCCACCCTCAGTGAACCTCAACACGAAGTCATAGGACGTGTCCGGTTTCTCTCCACCTTCATGAAACACCTCACCCATGGTTTTCCTTACTGTTTTAATTTCATATATGCTAAATTCGTTGCAGTATACTTCATATTAGGCCCGACTTGATCTGAATTATTTGTTTTATGTGACTGCTTTATTTTGTTGGATGCCTAGATCTGCTTACCAATTTCTCCTGTATATGTATTTGTGTCCAGATTCACATAAAAATATTAATCTGGTAAATAAAATGGTGTGTTCTTTTGCCATCAGAAATGTCACTTCATCAGGTGCTACTAATTCCTCCATGGCTTTGATATCCTTCTCACAAATTCCATAGTCTTCCATTGTTCGACAAAAGAATTCATGAGTTTTTCCACTTAAATCCCAACTTCATTACTAATTTTGTCGATTGGCGAAACTGGATAAATACTTTAGATATTTAAGAAATGAACTTTATTTTCACTTGAACATACCACGGATACATTGGAGAAAGAGAAACGGGAAAAGGGAGATTGAGCTTCTAATTAATCCTGATCACTGGATGCATGTTCTATGGTGAGATAGCAACAGCTCCACCTGATCTGAAACAATGCACGACTGTGGAGCCTGCATGCCGACGGCACAGGATATGCAAATAGACAGTACAAATACTTGCTTATAACACTACTTTGACGACAACACATGTTCACCAGACCTAAACTTAGGCAGCTATAATTTACTAGTGCTTGACTGCTTGACCGTTGGCACGAGTTACTGAGTACATGGCTGTAGACTGCCTATCTGATAGCTCGATTCCTATACAATTATCTGAGAAAAAAATTATCTAAGGTTGAGATAAACGGGAAACCCTAGACCCGGCGAGCCAAAGCCGACCAAGTCACCTTCACAGAGAACAACGCAGAATCAGTTTCTATTTTTTGACCACTAAGCCCATGGTCGGCCACCCTGAAGGAACAACAATTTTCAGCAGAACAAGATGGCTCCAAACCAAACTTGAACTTCAACTCCAGCCAAGAATGTTCTACTACAGCAACCACATACCTCCTTAAGCTTCATGACTCACAAATGGCACCATCGAAGAGTCGGATTTCTTCACTGAATCCACCGGTAAAACAGCCAAGACACAAACAGAAACTCCTTTGGACTTCCGATATAAGAACTTCTATAGTCGCCTCAATGGCATGTTCAATTTCTGATATTGCTATGTCAACTGCGCCACAATCGCCATGGATGCGTTTTATGAGTGCCCGACAACTTGATGTGTCCGTGTCACCTATGACTGACAAACCATCGATCAGCTGGAGATCATGCTTTTCTTGTTCACCTGTCTTGATCCTCATGTCATATTCAATTACAATATCGCTTAAAAAATCTATCCCTCGCTTAGGGCCAGTCATGGTTATGAGAGAACCCTACAAATTATTATGACTTAGTAGCTCTTCATACAAAGTAAGAAATAACTGTAGCTAAACACTTATGTTATGGTGGGACTTGAATGGAACAAGAGAGTGGACAAATAGCTCCTGAGCTACATGCAGCTCGTTATTTTGAAAAAATCAAAATTGGTATTTATAAGTTCTAAAAAATTCGGACAAAAAATGCTAGGGATAGATAATGTTTAGATCTACGATTGTGCAAAATTTCAGTTCAAAATTCGTGTATTACAGGCTGAGCAAAAAAGACAAATGGGTGGATCTGGGTGTGGTGAATAGTGCACATTTTCAAAATTTGAAAATTTGTCCGATTTGTCTTTTTGGTGTAGCCCATATTATAACGAATTTTGGATTGATATTTTGCACGATGGTAGATCTCAACATCATCTATCAGTAGAATTGTTTGCCGGATTGTTTGAAACACACAAATATCGATTTTTTCAGAATAAGCTCGGGAGCCATTTGGGGTTTCCGAATGGAACAAGGAACTTTATACTTTATCAAACTGATTGATTACAAATTTCATAACGGTGTTAGAGAGGGATAATTGGCTCCCTCTAAAGGACAGACCCAGTGCACAGAGGCTCCCACACAAGGTGGGGTTTGGGGTTTGGGGAGGGATAATTGGCTCCCTCTATTTATTTAATTTTGTACTAAATCCCAAATATTTTGTTGCATTAACCCATCGAAATGAAAAGAAATGAATGAAATGTAGTGATGGGATCATTCATGTTGCACATCTTCGTATGCCTATAAACAGAACAAAATCAATTGTACACAGTTTCAGAATTTAGAATTGTTTTCATAGTGCATCATCATCATTTCACAGTGTAAGACTTGGTATCGTAATTGCTTATAAAATTTTAAGTATTATATGGCTGTTTTTGGACAGAGTAACCACCTGGAAGCAACTTAAAGATGTTAAAGAGATTAAGTAGTTGTAGTATGCCATCGAGAATATGTATGGTCCAATCTCACCAGTTCTATGGATGTGATATTTTGAAATAGAAAAGTAATTTTAAATAATGAATATGTCTAATTAACCCTTTAAAGTATTGAGGTTCGACCATCAAGTATAACATTGGGTTCCAAAGTATACCAAATCTTCTAAACACTAAACCACATAACAGGCCATGTGGGCAAAAAACCACAACCAAACTGGCACCAGATGTTGAAGATGGTAGTGAATATTTTATGGGGCCAAATACCTAGTTCTATACTTGAGCAGGTTAAGTAGACAAACATCAATACTTGGGGGAGTTAGACTCAATTCTTGAGATAATTCCAGAAAAGTATGGGTGTGCACCTGCTCCACGATGATGGGATCATCCCTGGTAAAATTGGCAATATAATTAAGCAATGGATCCATCTGATCCCGCACCGCTATGTATCCATATAACTGTACCAACCCATCAACAGGATTTTCAGCCAACTTCAGTGAGAAAAATTGCAACATGGGTCTAGGTTTATGACGAAGACATAAATCATCGAGGAAGAAGCAATTTGGGGGTTCTGTGAACATCATTGCCTCCAAAGAAGCTTCATACAAAAAAGTACAAAGTCAAATGGTGATTGGAAATTAATACACTAAACAAATACTTGTGATACAAAAGGTAAACATGCTGCTTGAGAATTCCATGGCCCTATGAAAAGTTTCCATTTCATCTTAGTGGAAACTTTCTATGCTCTTTTTAATAGAAAATATTCTCCCTCAAGAAGTTTTTCTTTGGGGAAAACATACAAAAAAAAGAGTAATACTTAATAACCTCAGCAAGGAAAAAGTCCATTTTACTCTGCCAAAATATTTCATGACTGCCCAACGTACTTCTCCGTTCACTTTACCCTAAGAACTACGAAAACAGGTAATTCATCGCTTAGTGAATATTTTCTTTTGTTTCTCTTTCTAGAAGCAGTCCTCTATAAATTGATTTTTGTTTCTGATGGTAAATACATCATACCCTGAGTTACAAAAGTTTCATAATTTTACATGACTATTGGCAGAGGTTGGGAGCACCGAAACCTTCTTAGCACTTAGGATACAAAAATACTCCCTCCGTTCCATATTAGATGACTTCCAAATAGATGTATCTAGACGTATTTTAGAGCTAGATTCATCCATTTGAGAATCAACTAATATGGAACGGAGGGAGTACATGCTAAAGAAAAAAAAAAATTATGCACATACTGCATAGCATAGAGCATGATGCCATTAACCAGTTATAAACCTGCTTAGCACTAAAACAATTCAACATAAATCATACATGGAGGAGAAAGGATAAATATCATTAGGAGTGGATTGAAGCCATTTTATTAAAAACGAAACAGAAAAATAGTGAGATCTGGCAACCGAAAGCTTTGATGGAGATAAAATATCCAATGAATCCCAACAATAATTGAGAAAACCGCTAATGGCACGAGCTGCAATTGTCTTAACGCATATTGTAATACTTTTTCCAGTTTCCAGATACTCAAACTGGAACGTTTGGATATTCGCACGGTCTTCTGTACTTTTCAATATAATTTCAGAACCTGGTACACATCTTAAATCATGCAAGTCGTATGTATTGAAACAAATCTACTGACATCTATGTATGCAATATTTTTTTTACTAATGGTCAAAATTCTGCATATTTGACCATAACCTTGTCCAAAAGGTCAAGTACCTGGGGAGGGAGTAAAACAAAAATGGGAAAAGAGATACCTGATCACTTACTCTCACTGCGGTCTCTAATATGATAGTCCTCTTTCCATGGATGTGTGCGCTTGTATATTGAACCGTCACGGTGGCTACTTTTCGGAAGTATAAGCAAAGGGAGTACACCATCAGAGTGGAGACGAGCCGTCTTTGCATACCAATTATCAAAGTATTCGCCATTATCTCCCCCATGACCAGACACGTCCACAGTTCCCCCCCGTGTATCAACACCTATAGCCTCCGACGTTGCCCTACAAGCATTTTCATCACCATATATAACATCCATGGTTGTTTTTATCATAATCTTCTTCAGCATGCGCTTTATACTTCTTTGTTGTCCGCCCCCTCCCTCTCTACGATGTTCATGGCTTGGGTGTCGTTAGCAGAAGAGATGAGCATTCGCATATCTAGTGTGTACTAATCTCACCGCTCTTTACTCCACTGCTGTACCAATCTCAGGACTGAAATCGCAATGAAATACTGTTTGGAGTGGCATTATTATGAAAGTATTTTACCCCGTTTGCCTTGAGAAATCAAGTAGTAAAAACCCGAAATTTGCCACAATCCAGATCCAAAACCATACAATACAACTAAGCACGCAGACTTTAGCATCAGAAAGAAGAAACGTACCGATGAGCACGACGGACAGGTGGGAAAACTCGTCCCGCAAGCGCTGGCGGCCACCGGCGAGGCGGAGCAGGGGCCATGTAGGATAGGAGCGCTCGCGAACGAGAGCAGAGGCGGTGCATTAGGGTAGAAGAGGTGGCAACGTACGTCAGGGCATGGGAGGAGACGAAGAATCGACAATCGAGCGGAGGATTCCGATTTGCAGCTGAGCGGGCGGCGGCGCTGGGAGGGTAAAATAGCAGAAGTAAAACGCTTGGCTCTGTTCGGAACAGAGGAAACTCACATTCAACCTGGGTTAATTGGATCTATGTGATTGCGTTATTTACAAATCGGAGAAATGCCATTACAAAAACCAAGTTAGAAATATGTCACTCAACCTTCTCCGTATCTCTATATATGTCATTTTGTTTATTACCAAACCATATACCGATATACGAGAAATTATATTTTCATACGTATGTGTTTGCACGTACTCGAGACACGAACTCCAGCCGTGAGCCTCCCGCCGCCACCAACCGCCGGTCGCGGTCGAATCCGTGGCCACCGCTGCCACTAGGGTTCGTCGGGGCCAGAGGCTGTATGTTGAGACGGGGCGAGACGCGAGAACCGGAGTGGATGTTTGTATCCATGCAGTTGTATCACGCGAGAGCTATCGTCTTGGTCAGTCTTTTTTCCATGTCTCGAGTACGTACAAGCATACGTATGAAAGAACATGGTAAGGACTGAAATCGCAATGATTTTTTTCTTCCAAATGTCCTTATCGCCTCCTTCTTCACGCTTCGATGCGTATAACAAGGCCGAACGACCGTTCATCATCTGTGGACCAATCTCTCGGTTGTGTTGAAGGAGAGTCGTTGTACTTTGGTTGGTGCTAACTCCGCCTTGGTATCTAAGAACATGGCAGCTTCCACTTCTGACATTTTTCTTGAATCTCCATGTCTTCGCCTGCTTCATCGTATCCAAGTGTTGCTCCATGCCATCGGTTCCCGCCCGACTGCCGCTCCCTTGTAACATGACCCGATGTGTCATCGTCTCCTCCTTTGTGCTCATAGTTCGCCATCGCCAGAAAAAAATGGTTCGCCAACTCGCTACAACCTAGGCCACCCTGACTGATGCACAGGCACATGTGTTGTCACTGCACCCATCTAATCTGCCTTCCAACAACGATATGGAGGTGGAGGAGGACGAGGATATGGAGGAGACAGAGTAGGATGAGTTGTCACCCTTCCTGGAGCAGTGACCCTCGAGCATGCCAACGACTTCAACCTCCGTCGCCACTGGGTGAAGGAGGAGGCAACCCGCCAGTTCATGGCCGACGAGCGGCGAGCCCATGGTGTTGCAATCTTAAAGGAATGAAGCGCACTCCGCTCACCGGGAGATGGAGGACATGCACAACCGGGCGAAGTTGTGCCAATCTACGGCGACAAGGCTGACCTAGCGAGCATGTTAAAAGAAAAGGTGAATAGGAGCACCGTCGATTTAGATCTAGATTAGGTTGACTATTTTAAAATTTTAGTTTGAATTTGTTGTAAAAGTTTTTGAGTTGAAATGAAATACTCGTTCTAGAAAAGATTTCACTAGCAACAACCAAACCAACACGTTAGCTCTTGGTCCCACATGCCAGAGCGAGAACTAACCCGCCAGAAAGAAATCTCCTCAGCCGCCGATGCTGTCACCGCACGGATCTTACAGCCTCGTGGAGTCTCCCATCTCCTGCTCCCTGCCTTTGCCCTCGCCGCCGCCGCCGTCCTGCACCCCGTAGCTTCACTTCGCCACCCACCGCCATAGAATCTCTCTTCTCATGGCGGCGGCGGCGGGGGAGGTGGGAGACGGTGGCAGCGCCGTAGTAGCGCGTTTGTTCGTGGGCGGGCTGGCGGAGGGCGTGTCCGCGGCCGACCTGGAGGGTGTGTTCGGCACCATCGGCCGCGTCGCCGGCGTCGAGTTCGTGCGCACAAGTGGCCGCAGCTTCGCCTATGTAGACTTCCACTGCCCCTCCGACAAGGCCCTCACCAAGCTCTTCTCCACCGTAAGTAACCGCCGCCCCCATCCAACCATCTCCTTTTTTTCTCCACTTCGGTAGCAATTCGTAGATTGGGGATTATTTGTTGATCATATCTGTTGGTTCTAATTAGTAGCTTAAACTGAGCAAGTGAGAATGTCTAAGTATATCTGTCTATATTAATTTTCGTGTAGTACAATGGGTGTAAATGGAAAGGAGGGAAACTTAAACTGGAGAAGGCCAAGGAGCACTACCTCGTTCGACTAAAGCGAGAATGGGAGCTGGAAGCGGCGGCAGCAGCTGCTTCTCAAGAAATTCCAGCAAAAGAAAACGTGGAGAAGCAGGTGGACAAGGAGAAGCGAAAGCTGGAGAAGGACGCTCTGGACCTTTCAAAGGTTAACATCTACTTCCCAAAGTTGAGGAAGGTGAGTTGTTTCTCGTGCTGTTGAATAATTCTTTTGTTTTTGGTTGTTTGAGAAAATCCTCAAATGCGCATTCTATAGTTCGTTTACTCGGTGCAAATAGGTATTGACTATACAAGTATATGTTCCCATTCATCGCGATGCTTAGTAGCACGAACTCTGAATTGGTACATTGTACTTGTTTTCTTCATAAGGCATGAAGCCATGAACTGATGCCCAAATCATACTCATTTTATAATGGAATATAAGACACACTAAGCTGGTGTAATTTGTAAGTTCAGTTTTGAATAAGAATTTGCAGTTCAGTATGAAATCATGTGTAGATAAACATCTTGTTTAAAAGTGTGATTATAACACAAATGACACAGTTAAAATATTGATGTATCATGCAGTATATTGATAACTAACAGGTGGACATTTGCTACCGAAATGATTATTTAATATGTCGACTAGTTCACGGACATTCATTATCCTAACCAAGGATCTGTTTTTACAGCTGAAACCTTTGCCATTCAAAGGCAGTGGAAAGCACAAATACAGTTTCAGAAACATTGAAGTCCCTTCCTACCCGATTCATTTCTGTGACTGTGAGGAGCACTGTGGACCTCCTGAGAGAGCTAATGAGGAATATGCTGCTGCTCTGAATCGTGTTGCATCTGAGAAAGAGCGCAGCATTATGAATTCTGTGATGAGTAAGCTCTTTGAGAAGGACAGTGAGCAAATCGACACAGAGGAAATGCAGAAACATGATGAAGAGACAGAATCCTCTGATAGCGACACAGAACCCTCTGATACCGAGAATGATTTGCGAATGGAAGAAACAGAAGATACTCCTGAAGAAGATTTGGGTGACCTCCAAATGGAAGAAACAGACGATCCTTCTGAAGAAGAATTGGATGATGACCTTGTGATGAACATTGTTCCTCGCAGGGCCAGTATATCAGCTGCCCAGATGAATAGGGCAAACCAAGCAGTGAATAAGGTATACACATTGCAGTTACTTTTGTGAACAATTTTCCTATGACGCGCAAAATTGTGATGCGATTATGTGAAATAACACTCTGAATAAATTTTAAAATTTCAGGACGAGCAGTTCAGGAAACGTCAGCAATTCGAAGAGACTTCTCTACAGAACAAGAGACAGAAATTAGAGGATTTATCTGAACCTAGAAATAAGAAACAGCCTACCTCAGTGATTTCAGATAGGAGGACTGCAGGGAAGTCTTTGCCTACTATATCAGGCTCCATCCAAAAGGAGCAAAAATCCTCTGGTTTGCCATTGAAAGGAACAAATGGTTTCTCCTCCGTACTTGATAGAGCTAAAAGTTCTACTGGTCTTCAAGGTGTTGATGCGCTAACAGGTTCATCTACGAAAAAGGAAGGTTCACAAAGTGTGATTGCTACTGAACCTAAAAAGGGTTCCTTGTGGACTCAGAAATCTGCCTGGAGGGACCTCGTAGGAGGCATGGGGGGTGCATCATTCAGTATATCGCAGGTACTGCCGACCGCCAATCCAGCACCACCAAAGAAGCTTCCAGCTGGTACCGACACCTCTGTTGCACGCGCCGAGTCCAGGAGGAAAGTGACATTCGCTGTTGAATCTTTGAAATCTGAGGAAGCTGTAACTCAGCCCTCTGCCGAGCAGAACTTGCCGAGTTCCATGGGACCGGCATCTACTGGAACGGCGGTTAGCTCAGGTGGCCATGACACTGGGAAGCAGGACGAGCACAAGCAGGTAGAAGAAGCACGCGTGGTCCCGAAGATCACCATCAGCGAAGTCTGCCCGTTCATGAGAAACAGAGAATCCGAGCAGCAATGGTCAAAGGCAAAGAAGGTTCTAACTGGTTTCATCAAGCAGGGCGACCAGAAAGCGGGATCCAGCAATGCCGGGAGAGGAAAGCCGCCGTCAAGGAGAAGATAGCCGCACATTCTTTGGATCACACATTTCCGACCCACCTGTGTACCATCAAGACTTGCAAAAGATCGAAGAGTGACTTCTTGAAAATTTTGTTTTAGATTCCGAATTCTGTTTTGAAGCCTCCCGGCGAAATATCTACCGTTGGCTCGTTGTAACATTTGCTGATCCGTGGAACTCCTGGGAATCACCGCATTATTATTTACGTGATGAAATTTCGGCAAATCACTGTATCCTATATGATGAGCCTCATCTTTTAATCTTGCAAAATGGTCTTAATCTCCTACTATATCCCTTGCCACTGCACTGTTCTACCACTGTACCCCATACCTGTTCAGCAGCGACAGTTTACGTGCGTTCGCTGGGGCGAGACCAACTTTCTCTCTCTTCCAAACCACGACCTAAACCAAACCTGAAACAGAGGGTGGTGTCGTACCCGTCTCTGACCTAACCTAGCCATGCATGCATCTTACCTCTCGTCCTCCTCCTCTCCTTCATCATGAATTCATGGATGACGAGCGCCTTGACTTGATCAGGATCAGGTTTAGGAGATAGAGACATCGAGAAGGGGCGCGGTAAAGCTTCTCTAGCCCGGTGCGTTTCTGCTTTCCTCTCTGCCTCTCCTTGTTTCCTCTCTGCCTCTGGGCCTGGACAATTGAATTTGTTGACCCAAGTTTCGTCAATCAATCCGATTTTCATCTCTGGATCAGGACGATGGCGGCGACGGCGGCGGCCGGCTCTGACTCCCGCCGGCAGAAGTCCCATCAGGTTCATCTCCTCACGTGTTTCTGCTCTTGTTCCGTAATAACCTCCATTCCACCCAAATCAAACCAGGAAGTAATTGTGAGATAGGCCCAATTAATACGTCAGTCAAGTCTGTGATCCTTTGATATTAATCAACTATAATTGCTATATACTCATTATTAGTTTCTATTGATTTGCAGATGGATAGGATAAATGGGAATAGCCTGAAGTCTACCACTGAAGTGAGTGATCGTAACATAACGGTTTCCCTTGACGCCATCTACCGCCCTCATGCATTTCCCATTTGCAATATGGTTTTATCTTTTTTTTTATTTGGTGTCTCTGTACTTATTCACTGGAGTTTTTTTCTTGATGCCTTGTCCAATAGAGCAGGTCCTGCCATTCTCTATTGGAGCAGACGAGTTCGAGGACGAGACGCTTATCACCTCGGAAGCGCCGTCCCAAAGAACCGGTGGCTTCGAAAGAAACGCAGGCTTCGTGAGCCGAGGCATTTTACATAGCCTGAAGATTGTGCTGCTCAAGTCAAAGCTCAACCTGTTGATACCGTGTGGCTTTTTGGCAATCCTCGTCAACTACGTGACCGGGAATCATGTATGTGCGCCGAATCTCTTCGGAGAGTTTCATATGTTCTTTGTGTTCCATGCATGGTTGTGTCACATTGCTCCTTTGTTTCTATAGAAGGGTTGGGTATTTCCTCTCACCCTACTGGGCATTATTCCTTTGGCCGAGCGAATGGGTTTCGCCACCGAGTAAGTGCTGCAACTTTGCCCACTTATTTGGTTATTCATGTGGACAAGCATTTGAGAATTCGCTTATTACTACAGGCAGTTAGCATTCTTCACAGGACCAACAGGTACCACCTCAGTTGCTCTTCTTTGAAGCATTCTGATCCGAGTTACATTAGGTCTGACAAATTTTATGTGCATGCAGTTGGGGGCCTTCTGAATGCTACGTTTGGAAATGCGACCGAGTTGATTATATCGATCCACGCGCTAAGGAGCGGAAAGTTACGGGTTGTTCAGCAATCTCTGCTAGGCTCCATCCTGTCCAACTTGCTTCTGGTTCTCGGATGCGCATTCTTCAGCGGAGGGGTCACTTGCGGTAAAACAGAGCAGACCTTCAGAAAGGTGACCACTCTTGTCTGCTCACACGTTTGCATGAGATAGATAAAGAGTGCTCATTCCGTGTTGTTGCAGTCAGATGCAGTAGTGAGCTCTGGACTGCTCTTAATGGCGGTACTGGGGTTGCTGCCTCCTACTGTGCTGCATTACACTCATTCGGAAGTCCACTCTGGAAAGTCAGGACTAGCCTTGTCAAGGTTCAGCAGCTGCATCATGCTCGTTGCTTACGCTTGTTACATTTACTTTGAGTTGACAAGCAGTCGCCGCCGCGAGGAATCTAATGAAGTATGATGGATTTCGAATGAAGTTTTACTGGCCTTGCTATTTCTCCGTTTCAAGTTTCTGAATTAAGTATCTACGTTTGAACCAGGGAAGGGGTGTGGTAGTAGGGGATGCCGACAACGGTGAAGCTCCTGAGATCTCAAAATGGGAAGCCATAGCCTGGCTTGCAATTTTGACAGTTTGGATCTCAGTACTCTCTGATTACTTAGTTAATGCAATCGACGTAAGATCTCTCGTTGATTCATTAGATGTTTATATGCACTTTTTTCAGTTACACATGTTACTCGTGACAACTTAACAGATACATATATGCATCTGTTCTCATGGAAACAGATTCTATGATTTGTGCTAAATCATTACTTTTCTTTCAAAAACAATGATTGAGTTAATCTTGCAAAATTATCAGGGGGCTTCCCAGGCTTGGAATATACCAGTTGCATTCATCAGTGTTATTTTGCTTCCAATTGTGGGGAATGCTGCAGAACATGCCAGTGCTGTCATGTTCGCAATGAAAGACAAATTAGTAAGAGCAGCTTAATATTAGTAGCAGTCCTTCCATTTGCACCGAGCACGTAAAATTATTGTATTTTTCTCGTAGGATCTTTCCCTCGGAGTTGCAATAGGGTCATCAACACAAATGTCTATGTTTGGGGTAGGTTGGTTGAACCGTTTGTACCTTATTGGTATCCATTTGAATTTATCAGATTGATCTATATGCCACATGAGCTATTGTTTTGCTGACTGATTTCTCTGCATCACATTTTGTAGATACCATTTTGTGTAGTGATAGGATGGATGATGGGCCAGCCGATGGACTTGAACTTTCATCTCTTCGAGACTGCAAGCCTCTTAATGACGGTACTGGTTGTCGCGTTTTTGTTGCAGGTACTAAAATCATATACCGACAATAGTTCTTTGAAACCCCTATCTTACTTCGGAAGATCTTACTCTTCTATTTTATCTTGAAATTTCCAGGATGGGACTTCAAATTGCTTAAAAGGGTTGATGCTATTTCTTTGCTATCTTATAGTGGCTGCCAGTTTCTATGTACATTCTGATCAGGATCCTGATGGCAAGTTGTTCACTTCTGAACTCTCCATGGTGCTATTTTTCCTTCCAGAAAACATAAATTACATGTTGATTAATACCGCCAGGTTTGGGTACATGGTTGTTTAGTGCTTGTGCTGCATGAACTTTCAGTAGTTACACATTTTGCTGCAAATATACTTCTTCTATTAATACTGTTTTCATCAATTCAAAGTACAAATCCATTAAAGAAGTGAGAAAGATCAATAGTGTGGTGACATTGTACAATTCATTAACATGCTGAATTTTTATCTGCAGGTAATAACCCTTCCCAAAACTAGGAGTACCTGGATGATCCCATGGACTGTAATGAAGATTTTTACCATGTGACAACTTTTTGCAGTCATGACAGGAACTATTTATGTATTTTTTTGACTGCCTTCCCAGTGCTTCCTCGCAGTTAGAGGGTTTCAAGTGAATCCATTCTTGAAACTTTTTTCTTTTTGGAAGGCAACACATCCAATTTTGTAGATACACACAACCACCATAAAAATATTAAGCTGTGTAGGCAGAAGTTTTCTTGTTATGACACCAAGAGAAAATAGTAAAACATCGAAACAATATTTTAGATTTTGTATTATGTACTGTTACTAGTTTGATAATCTGATTGAAAGACAGTAAAGTATAGCATACATGACCTTGGTGTCCTATTCAATGAAAAAGGCAGTGGCTCTGCTAGTTTTCTTGAAAAAAAAGTAATCATACAGAATGGATCGTATAGTCTCATTTATTGTTTCCATTCTCATGCGAAAAATAATCATTAACAAAGCTAGAAGCCTAGAATCCATTTGGTCACCAGTAGACATTGTCATAAGGTACATCATAGACGAGATACATGCTGCGATTACTTAATTTCGAAAAGACAAGAGAAGCAAATCATACATCATGGGAGAGCTAAAAGAACTTGGACAAATGTTTCAACCCAAATGTTGCACGGTGCGCATGCTCTTTATGTTTTGATTGGCGCTCCCATGGACTGGAACGACGATCATAATCTCAATTCTCACATGAAAGATGAAAGGACATATCTAAACCGAGGCTTTCCATCTAACTAGCTTGCAAGAGTGAAGGGAAATGTAATAATTGGTTCTTCATCGACTGACATGGAAAACGATAGCAGAGTATAGATTACGCGGACGAGCACATCAAGAAGTTCAGCTCGCGAAGAATGAAGGGGAACACAAATTGATCGAACATGCATCAGGGAATGACTGTGAACATGAAGTCGATGTCATGGATGGGGCCGAAATCGATCGCCTTCTGCTATATAGACAAAAGGAGATTTTAGTAAACTCATCAAGATTCATTTACGTCATCGATAACTCTTGGCGTGGAGTCTCTCTATTAAAATTAAGTAGAGGGTGATTTATAACAAATTAAAAATAATATATTGTACGTACCCGATTTAGAAAATCACATATACAGATGGATGGATGCAAATCAGTAACTGCATGCAGGATATGATCGAGATGTGCCGATAGAATCCTCCCTGGGCTGCAATTGGCAACGAAGAGAAGAGTTGAGTTGAGAGTAGAGTAAAAAATATAAGGAAAACAAAACTAAAGGCAGCTTCAAATAATTAGCCCTAAAAAATAGGACAACAAGTATGTGTATAACTATGTTAAATACATGCATGTTTCCATACCTCTTAATTTCTTCAAGGTGCGATACTCTTTCTTATATAAATGTTAGGACGGTTGGGATGGTCGCCCGCCACTCGCCTCAGTGCAGCCTCCGCTTCAGAATACCTTTCACTATCGGTTCGGTTGCTACGAAGGATAATCTCGATTTGCCTGAGCGAAGGGAAGTTCTTTGTGCTCAAGTTCAAGTCACCACCACTGACAATGTCCGACACTCGGAGACCCAGCCGAAGTTGTCGAACCATAGGCATAGCTGCTTCTGGGAACATCCATGGTACCAGTATAACATCTTCAAAAATACACTCTCTCGCGCGAGGAAACGCATCCCTCTCCATTGCGCGCTCTTCTCTGGTTGTATCAACGATGACCGAGTCCAGGTAGATATCACAAAGAGCCGGCAGAGTCCCAAGGATCTGAATATCCACGAGTCTGACTTGGCGGACCATTAGTTTGAGGGAGGACAGGAGAGGAAGCGATGAAGAGCTAATCCATCTCGGGAGCGTCTCAGTCCATCCTTCAAACCAAAGTCTACGGATGTGTGGGGCGGGCACCCAGCCACACATCTGATCAATGCTACCATTTTCATCATCTTCATCGTCACCATCCCTAATCTCTAGACTCTGTAGTTTGTGCATTTTCCCTAGAGACTCCACCAAAGTAACAAGTTTATTCTCAGGACAATCCCTTGATGGCCAACTAAAGGAGAGCATCCTAAGCTTGGTCAGGAAGGGTAGATCTTCTAGATCATTGTCATCACGAAATGATCTGAAGTTTGCTCCGGCTAGCTCTTCGAGAGATGTCAGACTCCTAAACCCTGCTGGCAAGTAGGTGTACTCCGGAAGATACAAGCAAATCAGATTTCTCAGCTGAACAATACTCGCCGGCAATTCATATGCATCTACTTCGTACAAGTCCAATATCTGCAAAAACAACAACTTTCCTATTTCCATCGGGATCTCACACACGTCTGTTTCCCTTAGTCCGAGGTATCTTAGGTGTACTAAATTTCCAACACATCTAAGGTCAATATGACAACTTCCCCCAATATCACATCCTTCTATATCCAATACACGCAAAACTTGAAATCTTGAAAGAGAGAACATATGATCAATAGCAGGACGAAAAATGGTAAAGGACCTCACTTGTGACACACTCGTGGTAGCCAAGCAATTTGTCATCAGCTCTGTTATGCTCTTTTGAAGGGACAATCTGCGAAACTTTCTTTCAAAAGGTTCGTCTCCCTTGACAACATCCAATATAGTGACAAAGTTTTCTTCATTGGACAAATCACATATAAGATCTAGCATCATATCATGTACCATACAGCCTCTTGCCCTTCCTTCAGCGTCAATCTTTATCGGATGGATCATGCTTCTATTGACGAGCTCATTGAAGTAACTCTCTCCAAGCTCAAATAAGTTATCACCATGGATAAAACCTTCTGCTATCCATCTCCTTATCAACCGATCTTTGTCAATATAGAAGTCTTCTGGAAATATACTTAAATATAATAAGCAGGTCTTCAGATGAGAAGGAAGATCATAATAGCTAAATGATAGTATCCTCTTCATCTCCTCCAAATTAGAATCACCTTTTGTAAGTCCACGGCCAATGGAGTTGAGCAAAACATACCATTGATTTTTTGGTTTTATTTGTTGATTACTAGCCAGATAACTAGCTACTGTAATGATAGCCAATGGTACCCCGCTGCACTTTTTCAAGATATCCCTAGAGACTTCCTCCAATTCAGGAGGACATATATTCTCTGTTGAGAATATTCTGGTAAAAAACAACCTCTGAGAGTCATCGTTGGAAAGAGGTTTCATGTAATAAACCAGGTCATCATTAGAAGAGCAACATTCTATTGAGACATCGACATTGCGAGTCGTGGTTATTATTCTACTGCCGTATTTACTACCCATTAAAGCAAATCGGATGGTTTTCCAGGCATTTACATCCCATATATCATCAATGATGATGAAGTACCTAAAAACAGAGAGCTATAAAGTAAGATCAATTGTACTATTAATCAACAACAAGGTGTCTTTGATGCAAGGAAATGAAGAAAATACCCAAAAAATAAATTCATATGAGGAAAAACACATTTATTGGTATTGTACTATTTATTTACTAGAATTCTACTGTCGATTATTGTAATTTTCTAACTTAATTCATACATGTTTAATGGAAGGTGTTAGTTACTATCTCAGTTCCGGTTTATAAAGCTCGCCCATATTCATGGATCATGAATATCATTAATGAAGTAGGAGTCATATATATATGTCGTAAAAAAGTGTACTATTAGAAACATCTTTTGGATAAAAAAATAAATGGTAGGTTTTTTATGATGTATCAATCATATTTTATGATGTATAGATTGTCGTTGAAGGTTTACTTTTGCAATTTCAAAGCTCATTTCGTTCGACTCCACACCAATTATTCCGATTCCCAAAAGTCGGATGGAAATATATATTCTAGAAATTCTGAAATGATGTATAGATTATCGTCCTCCATTTCTACGATCAACGTGAAAAAGCCTAGTCTCTTTAAAGAATGTTGAAATCCCAAAAAATACAAGTAGTTCTTCTCTTTTTATATGACTATGGTTATGCATAGATCTAAGATCTGTATACATTGCCTTTGAAGGTTCATTTTTGCGATTTCAAAGCTCGAGAAACTCTGTTGGGGTCCACTCCAGTTGCAATTCCCGAATTTAAGATGGAAACATGTATTGTAGAAAATTCTGAATTCTCACATGTATATTTCCTACATACGTTAGAACCATGCCAAAGATCCCATTATCCCTTTTAATACGGCCGGGCATATACTCCAACTAAATACATCAATCCACTTAAATGTTACAAATCAAACCCATGAGTGGGTGAGAATGGACAACGACATGGCTTGCACCACTACGTTGCAAGCCTATCTATATACGCAAAACCATAAAGAATAGTTGGTACATATAGACAAGTAACCTTCTGCAGAAATAAATTAACATGGTCAATTATACTTCTTTTTTGAAAAGGGGAAAATACCCTGGCCTCTGCATGATCAATTATACTGCAATATAGGAGAAGGTATTTGAAAAACAACGTTCCGAAAGCCATATGCTCCATCTACAATGTTCTATCGGAATAGCGGGCTATGCATCTCTGCGGCGGCATTTTTCAGATTCTAAGTAAGCTATAGTGAATCTATAGCGGACGCTAAACCATTTAGCATTTTTCTCAAAAACAAGGAAACTTTGATAAAAATTACGCAACATATATTCATATCATCTAACAAATACGACCAGAAATTCAATGATATAAACATGTACTCAACAACCGTGATGATTGTAGCAATAAAAGGAGTGCATTAGTGTATATTAAATAACCACGTCTAACTTTCAAATTTAAATCGTAAATAGAACAATTTAAACAGGAGAAATAGCGTTACTTTTCAGCCCAATTTAGGGCGCGTTTGGTAGCCAACAGCCACAGGGCCAGGCCCAGTGAGGAGAACGGGCCAGGTCCCAGAAAACCTGGCTGAGTGGAGATGACGCGAGATACGAGGTTGTCTTTTCGTTTGGTAGGTTGCATGGTGGTTGGTGAGTTTGTAGGCATGCATGGCATGTTGTTTGCTTTGGCTGCGTCTTGCATAGGCTGTGAGAGGAGCATGCAAGTGGCAGGGAATCTTTGTAGCCTCGTGTTGTGTGCTTGCAGCTGGCCAGCCTGTCCCGGCGACAATGCTCGATCTGAGCGTGCCTGCCCGGCCTGGCTCAGAGCTGCTTTAAACAGCGCGCTAACCACAACGTGAGGCTTCGTATGTAACCAAACAACATGCAAGTTGTAAAAATGTAAAAGATGCTCTTGTTTTCAGTGCCCACCTACTTTGCATCTGGGGATGCTGACTACCAAACGCGCCCTTAGTGTTTGAGCGTGCTTTAGGGAGCTATTAGCGATAATTGCTAATAATTTCTATTTAGCGTTAAAAGTGCATAGCGTCAACGGGAGCTTTCTGAATCTGCTATTGCGATGCTATATATTTAAACTATGCTTCTGAACCAAAACTAAATTTACTCATATTTTCCATAAGGTGCGACGATATGTACGCTACATGGACCAGTGTTATATTAGGACCGATTTAATCGAGCAGGGAACTACGGATGCGTACCTCTTGCTGCCCAACGTTTCTCGTAGTTTGTTGATGAGTTGCCTTTCATCTAATATTGCCCCAATAAAACTCTTGTACATTTCCTCGTCAAGTTCGAAGAGTAGGTCTTTGAAAACCTTTTTCAGATCAGGACTCCTTGAAACTGACACAAAAGCTGCACAGTCGAATTCGGATTGAAGCTTATCATACACTGCTTTGGCTAGAGTGGTTTTACCCAATCCTCCAAAACCAACAATGGAGAGTATCTTTGTCTCTTCGGATATATCTTCACCCACAGTACGACGGAGCTTCCTGATTAACTCGTCCCTTGCACAATCGATCCCAACAATTCTTTGCTGGTCTTCATAAAGAGCCACCAGGAGAGGGTCAACGGGTGTGGTGGTCCTCGTGGATGCAGCAAAAATACCATCAGTCTTGTACTTCTCATGTCTGGTGGCGACCTCCCGGACCTGCTCCTTGATGTCTTTGATCGCAGAGGCTATCTGACGGCGAGCCTTGCCCTTCTTGAACAAGCTTCCCATCTTGCTCATGAGCTCTTTGAAGCTGGCCATGTCGGCGCCGTGCTTGGAGCCCTTGACGCGCACAAGGAGGGAGTCGACGACGTCTTCTATATCATAGGACAGCTCCCTGACGTCGCCGGCCCAGAGCTTCACTTCCTCCTCCAGCTGGTCACGGGGCACCTCCGCCACCCTCTGAAGGGCGGCGCGCATGCTCCCCAACTCGGCGGAGAAAGACTCGACGTCTTTCCTTCACGCTGGTCTGCATCTTGTACTCCTCCTTGAGCAGCTCAACCAGCTTGGGGAGGAGTGAGCTCAAGGCACCCATCGCGAGATTCATGGCTGGCTTTCGTTTGAGTTTTCTTGTTTCTTATGTGCTAGCAAATACGTGACTGCCTAATGCTTGCTGCGTGGAGGGTGTTTCTGCAGGGGTTGATCTTTATAGAGTCCGATAGAGCTAATGCTCAACAAATTTATACTGCCCCCCACTGAAGCACGTCTCTTTATTTGTTCAAACAATTCGGCTAATAACCCCCTATCGAGGTCAATTCTGGTAATGAGAAAACATTAGTTTTACCCTGTTGACGATTCTCCTGATCATTTAACAGAGTGGGGCTCATGCTACTGAATTCAGCCCTGTTCCTAATCTGTATCTCTTATAAAGTAAAACCCCACTAAGTTTATTTATGATTTTTCTATCTCAACATGCAAACTATCCGCATCACCTACTCTCTTAGCCTATCAATTGTCCATGTCACGTCCAATAATATTTATTAATCTTTGTATGCAAAATCCACACCATCAATCTTTTTAATTATTTAGTTATAGACGCTAATAATTTTGATACATACATATTTCGTGTCGAATAAATTTAGTATCTTGACTATGACAAACTGAATTTTACATATTCGTACAGAGAATTTAATGTATCATATTTTTCATGCCCTTTTATTTAAAATATAAGTTTCTAAGTAGATTCCCGTTGCAACGCGCGGGATATCTTCTAGTACTAGTAAATCTAGATGTATAGATACATCCATTTTGAGAGTCCATTAATATGGAACGGAGGGTGTACATGTGAACAGCGGATCAGGCAACCTGTGACTGTGTGAGGTACTCCACTTGTACTGCAGCACTATAGTTTTGTTTTTAAATGCAGGTCGTAACTAATCGTCACTTTTAGTAAAAAAAATATTTTGAACAGTCTTGTCATGTTATGAAAAGTGAGTTCACATGGAGAAATTCATATTAGCTCTCGAGCTCACATGATCCTGTTATGTGGAACAAAAAAATTAAAATAGTAAAAGTTTTTTAAAATTCTAAAAACAATTGGAGACAAAACATATACAAACTTCTCACACGTGTAAAGTTTCAAAATGAAATGATCTGCATAAAAAAGAAAAATCAGTGACCAAAATAAGATATAAAAATACATTTTTTTTAAACACTGGCTTTGTCTTTTTCGCATAGAGCACAAAAATTATCATCTCGTACCAAAACTTTACACGTATGTTGCGAACTTATTTATGTTTGTCTACTTTTGTTCAGATTTTTCTAAAATATTTCACTATTTTAAAATTTACTGTAAGTTAGCAGGAGCATGTGAGCTCGAAAGGCAGAACTTCTCTCCCATTCACATGGATCTAGATTCCCACACGACTATCACTATCAAGTCTAGTTCTCTCAAATGAAGCAAAAAGTCCAATCTTCGGATGGGTTAAGTATTGTCCTTGTCATGGGGAGTTCCTAAAGCGCTGACTTTTGAACAACAATAAGCTACACGCGAGTAGATGCGAACTTGCCTCCATGTAGGTTTGGCGTATACGCAAAAACAATTGGGGGTCACGCCAGCCGGCAGTGGGGTGCCTAGAAAAAAACTGTACGATGAGCACACTTCAAAAAAAAAATACAGGGAGATAAAATATTGCCAAATGAATAATCTACTCTCTTAGATACATAAAAAGTGTCGACCACTTAGTACAAAGTTTGTACTAACTTATTATAAAATGAGCGACAATTTTTATGGATCGGAGGGAATATCTATATTCATTTGGTGTGTAACTGTGTAAACTACACGTTGGAAGTCTTGTTGAAAGCATTGTTTGAAGATTGGACCTTCTCCAGAGTGATGGAGGCTTCATTTTAGAGAAGATTTTTCGGAGTCGGGGTGTTGTCACCGATGGTGGTGTTATTGCTTTGGCGTGGTCTTTATTTCCATTTTCTTCTTCATCTTTTATTTTCGGCTATGTGCATCATTAATGTCTAAACTTGCTCTAGTCATTATGTTGTTACAGAGGTTGGGTGCATTGTTCAACTGTGATTTTTCTTCTGGTGATCTGAAGTTTAACAAGATTGCTTTGTAAGTCAATATCATATGAAAAGCATGTTGTGGAAGAATTAATTGTGAAGAATGTTTTTTTTATTGTAACATAATTGTAAAGAAGATAAAGAAATCGTAGCTGACCAAAAAGGGATTGTGTTTTCTTTTATTTTGAGCGGCAGTGACGTCGTCGCTGGCATCTAGGACGATCTCGGCTCGACCTTTACGCCGAGCTCGGTGTAGGGAGCTCTACGTGCAGTGCAACGTAACCGAGGAGGACGTCACGGCCTCAAGGGCGTCGTCAACCACGCCGTCACTAGGTTCGTGTAACTATCCATTTAACACTGAATAATCAGGCATGAGATAAAACCCTAGATACAGATTCAAGTTGCCAAGAACAAGAGAGAAGATTAAAGACAAGCGAGAGAAGCAAGACGACGGAACTTACTTTGTTCATACCAAATCAGATTGTTTCCCGTTAATCTTGTACCACTCAAATCTTACAGGTGGACCCACCATCACACATCACGCTGACTGATGCATGTAAAATGCATACATGAACTTTGCATTATAATAATCATATTTCAATCATATTTGCATCATATAAGGGTTATATCATTGTTTTATAATGATTTTGGGAAGATTTCACAGTTTTCCTATTTTTCTGGAATTAACCCTGCACTGGCAGAAAACCCTATTTTCTATATTTTGATGTTTCAGGGACCCAAACGATGACCAATTGACCCGTTTTTTGGAAGGAAGAAAGCGTAGGAGCGCAGGAGGCGAAAAAGTGGAGGCCCGAAGGCCGAAAGAGGGTGGCCCATGCGGCCAGATTCCTTGGCCGCGTGGGACCACTCATCTGGGCCCTCGTGGCTCCGTTGCCGTCGATCTTTCTTCCAGAAGCTTCGTCTTGACCTAAAAACGACTATAAAAATAGTCTCCCGACGCCTTTCGGAGGGGAGGCCGCCGAAAACACAGAAACACTGAAACAGAGATCTGGAGCTGCAGATTGGAGGGGGAAAACTCCGGCGGAGCGCTGCCGACGTGGTCTCCATCTCCCCCAACGACATCTCCACCGTCTCCATGATGAAGAGGGAGTAGTCCACCCCTGGACTATGGGTTTGTGGAAGTAACTTATGTATCTCTCCTCTCTCTTGAGCTTCACTAATTAGCACCGTATGAGCTGCCGAACATGATTACGGTCATCTATGTAATTCCTTTGTGGTGGATCTCTTTATGAGTTAATATATGTTTGAGATTGCAATTGTTTTGTTTCAGTTATGAAAGTAGATGCATATTATGTACCCCGTTCTTGTCTACTTGTTTTGATCAAGCATGTTTATGAGAGCGTGTGTGGGGGAACGTGTGCATTAATTGGAGTAATGAGGGGGTGGCTAGTGCGGTGAAAGTGAGAGAAGTTCCGCGATCCACTTGGGTATTTTTACCTTACTTTGTTGCCTCACTAGGGATAAAGAAAAATACCATGCTACCGGAGGTGTGGGTGTGACCATTGCCACTTCTCCATGACTAGATCTAGCATGTTCTTATTTTAACTTCATGTCATAAGACTTACTCTGATTTATCTTAATTACTGAGGTGCTAAGATTTAGTTCATATCTTGGTGGAGTATAAGAGAGATTAATAAACAAAAGATCTCTATGTTAGGACGTGATGCCCATATAATTAGTAACTTGTTATGAAACCTTTTTGTTGCAATCTCATATATAAATTCTAGTGTTCCATTATCTACCACTTTATTAAAGAGAGAGTGCATTTGTGAAGCCATGAACCCCGGTCCATTTTTAATCATAAAAAACACCTTTCCAACAACTTATAAGCATTTTCCATTTTCTACCATTTAAAAATCCGAAAATACAAAAATATTTTGATATCTTGCATTCACAATACAAAACCCAAAAATATCATCCATCATTGTTTCCACCATCCTTGCACATTTATTTATCGTCATTGCATATTTATTTCTTGTTTGCAGTTGTTATATTTTCATATCATTCTCACACCTTGTGCTTGACAACCACTTGGTGAGGTTGAGGGCACAAAACAATTTACTCTGTTTTGCAGGTTTTCAAGAGAAGGATAAGCAGATAAATCTTTCACTACTGATTCCCCGAGAGTTCGATATTAAACCCTTAAGTCACCCCTCGTGGGAAAACCGTCTTTCCTATACTACACACTCTGCGCTTGGAGTCTCAACCTAAGCTAAGTTCAAGGCCATCACTGACACTGACACATGAACTCGGTATATGTTTCCTCCTATGCTCGGTATCATTTACAACATCAGCTGTTCAATTGCCCCTCCAGAGAACTAGCTTGTCCCCAAACAAGTGTCACTGATAACATTGCTTGAGCACATGAAAATCTTTATAATGTCGCATTGTGGCGGGAATGCCACGCCATTTGATCAACACCTGGGGATTTGTGACATTTCCTTTCTTCACCAAACTACGATCAAGGATGTCTTAAGGTTTTGTGTCTCCCGTGTCCATTGATGGTAGAGACGGTAGTTCTGCAAAGACTGGTGTAAAATCAGTAGTGAACTCTTTGAGTTGTGAGATGAGAAAACCGGATGAATGGCGCTTTGCATAGGAAGATCGGATCCAACTTGTGAGCTACGAGGAAATCTTCTCTACAATGTGAAATGGCCCATAGAACTTGAACAACAGTTTCTCGTCGGTGCAATTTACCAACGACGATTGTGCATACGACTGTAGATTGAGTAGAACTTGCTCGCCCACCTAAAATGATTTCTCAATGCAATTCCGGTAGTCCCTCGATAAAATTCAAGGATAGTTCTCTCCAAATGAACTAACACTATTCATCCATACCAAATTTCTCCTCAACGGCGGTTATGAGTTGTGGCAAAGTTTGTTCCGCGTTGCGCCGTTTGTATGACTGGAACCAGTGGGCAGCATTACCCTCTGATACGTGTCAAACGTATCTATAATTTTTTATTGTTCCATGCTTGTTTTATATCAATGACATATGTTTGTACTATCATATTATCTCATTTTGAGGCATTTTATTGAACTAACTTATTGACAAGATGCCTAGTGTTAATTCCCTATTTTTGTCCTCTTTTTGTTGCAGAAAGTTATTTCTGAAAATATTCTCGGAATTGCATGAAAATTTATGGGGATTTTTTATTGAAGAAATGAAGATCAAAGCCAAAAGGGCGACCCTAGGGGACCCACACAGGCCAGGGGCGGCCTGTGGCCGCGGCTTAGGGCCCACCCGTGGGTGGGACCCGCCCCTACCCTGTGTGGCACCTCTCGACCGTCTCCGACATCTATAAAATCATCCCCGACGAAAAAACCCTAACCCCCAGACGATTTTTCCAAATACGATACAGAGCGCCGCTGGGAGTGAAACCATGTTTCGGGGGACAGATTGCTGCCGTTCTGGCACCCTGCCGGGACGGGTATCGACCTCCGAAGCCATCTTCATCGACATTGCTGCTTCCCGCAATGATGAGGGAGTAGTCCCTCATCGGGGTTGAGGCTTGTACATGTAGCTATGTGGTTATCTCTCTCCCATGATGTAATCTTCATTGTGATCATTAGCTTTGTTGATATAGTTGAATACATGATGTTTCCCCTTCTTTAATTATATAATGGATATGATGTTTGTCAAGTGATGTCATCTAGTATAAGTTCCGGAGTCACCGTTGTGATCATGGTGCCATGATGACAGTGCGGGTGCCGTGTGTGACTATATGGATAATAGCTTAGAGGGATCTTCATCATGAGACTGTTCTTTATTATTATTGGATTGAATAGATCATGAGGTTTCTTGATCCTTGTGTTTAGTATAATCTCCATGGTGCGATAGTGACAGCGTGCGTGACGTGGATGTATTAGAAGACTATTCAAGAGATAGGTTGTGGTGTTTGTTAGTACTATCTTTGGTATGATGAAAGTTACAGGATTGAATTGTCCCTAGATGTGGAATACGAAATTTAAGGTGTGCTTTTGTAGCCCTACGCAATTCTCATCCTATTTGATCCATGAAAGAATGATCTCCGAATAACGTCTACCTTGCATATCATGTGTTTAATTATGTTAATGATGTTGAGAGTAGTCACTAGTGAAATTATGAAGCCTAGGCCTTGTTTCGAAGCATTGATACACCGTTTTCAACCACTTTTGCCACGTGTTCGCTTGCTGCCATTTTTAATACAGAATTACAAACCATCTTTTACCATCCATATTACTTGTATTTTACCATCTCTTCGCCGAACTAGTACACCTATACAACTGACCATTGTATTAGGTGTGTTGGGGACACAAGATACTTCTTGTATCTTAATTGCAGGATTGCTTGAGAGAGGATACGTTCAACCTCTTCCTCTCATGGATTCGATAAACCTTGGGTTGCTCACTTAAAGGGAAATTTGCTACAGTCCTACAAACCTCTGCTCTTGGAGGCCCAACAAGTCTATAAGAATAGAAGCGTGTAGTAGACATCAAGCTAATTTATGGCGCCGTTGCCGGTGAGGATAGGTAAGCGGTACTCACACTCCGGCGACGAAGTTAATTTCTGGCATCGTTGTTGGGGAGGTGAGTGCTTGAAGGTATCTTCTTTAGATCTTGCAATTAAATCTTTTTGTTTCTTGTTTTTATTCACTAGTTCGGTTTATGGGAGAAAACAAAAAAAAATGAGAGAGCTTTATAAAATTTATCTTGAAATTGGTCATGATGCTTTTAAAGTTAAAATTAAAAAACCTATAGAACTTTGTTTGCATAATAATCATGCTAGTAGCAATGTTATTGGTATGGTTTCTTTGAATGTCATTGTTGCTAATGATATGGAAAACTGCAAGCTTGGGGATGTCGGTCTTGATGAATATGATCTTTTTAGTCCCCCAAGCTTGAAGGAGGAAATTTGCTTTGATGATACTATGCCTCCTATATATGATGATTATAATGATGAATGTGATACTTTCAGTCCACCTACTATTGAGGATAAAATTTCTTATGATTATGATATGCCTCCTATTTATGATAATTACGATGATGGCTATGATAGTTTTCTCCCACTATTACTAATGAGAAGGATTTTACTTACGTGGAGAGTAATAATACTTTTATGCAAGTGGATCATGATAATTATGCTTTATTTGATAGCTAAATTGTTGAATTTTCTTATGATGTTACTGAAAGTTATTACGAGAGAGGTAACATGGTTATATAAATTTTCGTGTTATTAAGTTTCCTCTCTTTATGTTGAAGGTTTTAATGTTGCACTCTCTTTGCCTTCCTATGCTAGTAACTCTATGTTTCATTGATTTATTTTACTACTAGATTCCTATGCATAGGAAGTGGGTTAGACTTAAATGTGTTTGATATTTTCTTCTTGATGCTCTCTTTTATGTTTCAACTCTTATTCTTATAAGAGCATCATTTAAATTAATACCCAGCTAAAAGGCATTAAGAAAAGCGCTTTTGGGAGGCAACCCATTATCTTTTTTCTTTCTTGAGCCATGGAGTTGTTGCCTATGTAGCAACTCCACTGTTGATTTGGGAGGCAACCCATTACTAGATTCCTTTTGTTTTTGGGCCAAGAATTAGCCTCTAATGCATTGAAAATGCGAGGTGTTGATTTGATGTCCAGAAACATATTCTGTGCGCCTGTCACAGAAAATCTTGAAAAATCCCAGAATGTGATCTTTTTCTGGAATTGTTTTATAGCAAGCTTGATACTTTTATCTATCTTTCATTAGTTTTAAGTTTTCTGATTTGAGCTACATAAGGGCCTCTTAAAAAACAATCTTAACAGACTGTTCTGTTTTGACAGATTTTTGTCTTTATTTCGGTTGTCTCTTATACGAGCTTTCTTTGTGGTTTCTTTTTGTGGAAAGGTGTCATGAAGGCTTAGTATACAGTAGCTAATGTTAAATTGAGTATTTGCAATGTGTCCCTACAGCACCCAAGTGGATTTTATTTATGAGTACTAACCCCTCTAATCAGTTTATGAGAAGTTATGTGTGAAGTAAGTTTTTTAAGTTTTACAGAGAGAGGATGATGCAAGAAGATAAGAATGGAAAAAACCTCTAGCTTGGGGATGCCCCCATGGAATCCCCCTGGATGTTCAAAGAAGACTCAAGCGTCTAAGCTTGGGGATGCCCAAGGCATGCCCTCTTCTTCATCGACAACCATTAAGTCCTCTCCGTTGAAACTATATTTTTATTGCTTCACATATTATGTGCTATTCTTGGACCGTATTTTCATTTTTATTTCAGTTTGTTTTTGTTTTGTTTGCTGATCATTACAATGTTAGATCACATCATTCTTGTTTGGGAGAGAGACAATCTCTGCTTTTTCGTTAGAATACTATTGTGCTTCACTTATACTTGGTTGAGTATTCTTAGTTGTTGTTTATTTGCTAGTAAGCTCTCGCTTTTAGCTGTTATCTTGTTTAGAGCTGCTAGTTTCTTTGGTTAAACTCTCTTGTGCTTCACTTATATTTGTTTAGAGAGTTGTTCTTGGTTGCTTGTTTGATGAGTTAGAACAATAAAATGCTATGCATGTGGTAGTGGTATGATGAAAAGCCTGCATAGTCTTGTAGATCTTCATGTTTGGATTGTTCGATACTTCTCAATTGTTTTGAGGTATTAAGTGAATTAATATTTAAACTTGCTGGTTATTTAAGTACAAGCTTATTAGTGAAAAACTACCGTTAAAGCTTGAAGTTATGTGGTTTGTCATACTTGGTAGTTTCTAAGGCTGGTATTTTCATCAAAGAATATTTGGTTAACAAAGAAGACATTGTGGAGTCTTGTGATTATGCTTAATGTATGTTGTATAGTTATTCTTGTACCGGTTAACATTGCATGTTTGCTGTACAATCTTTTGCTAGCCTAAACACTGTACTGAGCGGGAATGCTGCTCGTGCTTCCAAACCCCTTGAGCCAATATATTTCCAGCAGCGTCCACCATACCTACCTATGCATGGTATATTTTGTCATTCCAAGTAAATTTGTCATGTGCTACCTTTAAACTTTCAAAATGGTCTTTTTTGTGAATCTGTTTTTAACTCATGAGAAAGTAGTAGGAAAGTTTGTTATATCCTATGTCAAGCAAGGTCATTTCCCCCTCTTTCACCTGATGAGTATGGAATCTGTGCTCATTGATACGTCTCCGACGTATCTATAATTTTTGATGTTCCATGCTTGATTATATATCAGTGCCACATGTTTTTACAATGTTTTTATATCATTTTGGCATAATTTATGGAACTAACCTATTAACAAGATGCCCAGTGCCAGTTCCTGTTTTCTGCTGTCTTTTTGTTTCAGAAAAGTTGTTCTGAGAAGTTTCTCGGATTGCTCTCAAAATTTACAGGAATTATTTCCAATATGAAACGAAGACGGAGCCCGAAGGACAGCCGGAGGGGAGGCACAGGGGCTCCAGGAGCCACCTGGCCACGGCCCCCCTTGGCCACGTGTGGGGCCCACCTGGGGCCCCTGTCCATCGCCTCGCGTCGCCCCTTCGCCTATAAATTCCCCTCTGACCTAAAAATAGAGGAGAACCGATCACAATTTCCAGAATACGTCCGAGGCCGCTGCCATCTCAAACCCTAGTTCAGGAGGGTTCTGAAGCTCTTCCCAGCACCTTGCCGGAGAGGGGAATCGACGCCGGAGGCATCCACATCACCATGCCTGCCTCCGGAGCACCACGGGACTACGGGTCCATAGCAGTAGCTAGATGGCTGTCTCTCCTCCTTGTACTCCATTGCTTAGATCTTGTGAGTTGCCTATCATGATCAAGATCATCTATTTGTAATTGCTATATGATTGTGTTTGCATGGATCCGATGAATTGTGGAAGTCATCACTTTTGTTCAGTTATGTGTTTCATCTATGATCTTGCATGCTCTCCGATGCTACTGGTTGCTTTGGCCGAGTAATTGTTAGTGTTGTATGAGGGACTATTTATGCTAGATAGTGGGTTCATGCCTCTCTTTGTCTGAGTTCGGTGAAAGGAATGGTCAAGGCTAGAGATGTGTTGTTGCCACTAGGGAGAAAACAGTGGTGTGATTTCTTCGTGTTATCTACATTGCTTACATTATACACTTTGCTTATTGCAATGATCTATTGCTTGCAACTTAATACTTTTGGGTGACATGCTGGATAGCGATCCCAAAGTGGATTATTAGTCATAGATGTAGTTAGATGACGGTCTATGGATTTAGAGTTCAAACACAATTATAAAAGAAAAGAGGAATCAGAAAAAGAAAAGAAAATAGAAAAAAATGTTTCGAGTGAGCCAGCCGGGCTGCAGCCCAACTGACCCGCGCCGCTGCCGTAGCAGGCCGACCGGCCCAGCAAGACCAGCCCAGCTGGAGGACCAGGTCGATTGATCGACTTCTGAGTTCAAGAAACCTGCGTTTGTTCGTTTTCAAACCTCTCCTATTCAAACTCCTCTATCTTTATCAATTCAAGTCCAAATACGAATCCGTTTGTTTTGGTTTGTTCCACCTCTCCACCGACCTCCACGCCTATATATACCGCAGCCCTGGCCTTCTAATAGACCAAAAGTCCAAACTTCGATTTTAGATCTTGTTTTTAATCTTCTACTTCTCACGGTTCAAGCTTTGCTCGGATGCCATTTGACCCTTTGTGAGAGTTTTAGATCTCGACGATATCTTTCCATCCCGACAAACCTCAGCACTTTTCATCCACATAGCTGGAGAAATCTGGATCACAAGATTTCAGATCTGACGGAGTAAAACGTCGATTACTCCTCAACCGTACAACCAAATCCGGTGCAATTTTTATATACGGTAGATCTCATCGCTCCCCACAACTTTCGTGTTTAAAGTTTTTTGATTTGATCTACGGTTTTGTCTTAACAAATTCGATCTATTTTCGAGGTTTCAACGAATCAGAAGTTGCCACGTGTCATCCTCATCAGCGCTTTGTCAGCATCCGCGTGGCAGCCGTTTCATCGCCGCGTCAGCATCCAGTCAGCAGCGGAATCAGCACTACGTCACACTGACGTCATCAAGGTCAACCCTTAGTCAAAGATTCCTTTCAGAAAATTTCAGATTATATTAAATCTTGTAAAAATCATAGTAAATCAACCGTAAGTCAGAAAATTAAGTTTAATATACCGTTTTGTTCAGAAAAATAATATCTACTCAGATCAGTAACAAAATATCATCTTTCCCGAAATTATATTTTAGAAATTTTCAAATTATGGAAAATAGTATTTTAATTATAGTTTTAAATCTATAAAAGCTTTTTAATCAAATCTTTTTGCCAATGATTTAAAATTGAATTCTCTGTCCAGAGAATTTTTGATCTACAATTTATTAACCATAGTTAGATAGTGGTTTGTAAAAATTCTAATTAATCATTTTAAAGTGTTTCCATTGCAATTTAAATCCTTTATTGCATTAAAAATACTTTTACATGCATCATATTAGATATAGACAACCAGAGAACTAAATAAAATTGTTCTGATGATTATTAAATTGTCATGCATGCATATGTTGCATCTTTTGTATTGTGTTGTCTTGTTATTTATTGTTGTGTTATGTTTCTATTGTTTAGATTGCCCGGAGTGTTACCTTTGTTGTCGTGAAAAGTGTGTGATCAACAACCATCATTAAGGCAAGTTTACTTTGGCGAGTTTTATTTTGGTCATCATCTTTAATATTTATCTTTGAATGTGTGATTAAAGTGAATGCTATAATGGTATAATTGCGTAGTAGATACGTAGGTGGAATTCAAGTTGATATTAGAAACACCACGGAGTCATGGTGTGTACTCTGTGTCCTTAGATATATTGAGCTACACCACGGATTCATGGTGTTTGTCTCTAGAGCGAAGAGTAGTACCACAGAGTCATGGTATCTATCTCTAGACCGGTTTAGGAGCACCACGGAGTCATGGTGTCCCTAGAAATGGTGGCGCATCACGGAGTCATGGTGTATGATTAGAAAACTTTGAGTTTACCAAGTATAAGCTATGGTAGTTGATTAAAAGTGTTATTAAAATGATAAGACTGAATAAAAGCTTCTTTAGTGAATCTTGCCAGTACAAATCAAAATGTACTGACCAATTCATTGGCTGCAACTTTTCATGTTGCAGGTTCGTTTATGTAGGTCATGATTCATCAGTCGACATACTTCGCCTGTGGCGCATCTTGATTGAGGCTTCATCTATCGTATATTTTCGCTGTGTGCTTGAACTTTTTAAGTTACTTTGAGCTAGCCTTGAGCTATGCAAGTTGTAAGAACTTTGTATTCTGGATCATATTCGAAATTAATAAAGGCACATTTGTTACTGTTATTCATCTGTAATAAGTGTGCTAGCGATTCGATCCGGGACTAGCACCATACTCATAGACGAGATCCATAATATTGGGTCGAGTCGTTACAAGATATGAAGTAGATTAATGGTTAAACTTGTGGATCATCTAGTAAGAATAGATTAGTAAAGAATTACCATAAGGCTTTAAAATTGTGGTGCTTGTCCTGCTTGGTAGTTCTCAAAGTCTTGATATTCTTTTGCAAAGAGTTGGTTTGGCTAACAAGGTAGATAGTGTGAAGTCTAGTGGTTATGCATGATGTATATTTGTAGTCATTCATTGAACCAAGTTGATGTTATGTGTTTGCTTGATATCCTGCTAAGCCCCAAAAATTTTGTACTGAGAGGGAATACTTCTCGTGCATCCAACTCCCTGAGCCAAAAATCTTTGCCATGTGTGTCCACCATACCTATATACATGTGGTATTTCCCTGCCACTCCAAGTAAATTTTTCATGTGCTATCTTTAAAATATTCAAAATTCTCCTTTTGTGCCTCTGTTTTTAAGCTCATGAGGAAGCAGTAAGAAATTGGTTATAACTTGTGACAGGCAAGGTCATTTCCCCCGTTTCACCCAGTGTTGATGGTTTACGTCCTCACTTGAATCAACCCGGGAGCGGCTTAAGCAAAATATAAATATAACTCACCATTCTCCTCCGCACAATGAAAATCTGAGAAATCAGCTCAAACATTGGTTAGTGGTGAAACAAAGGAGAAAGAGGAATGTACTCGTTCCTCTAATTAAACCAGCCGTTCTCACAAGTCTATAAGCCTTGCTTGTTATGGGGGACTAGCTAGTTTCTTTTCTGTGAAGTCGTTGACAAAAGCATGCATGTCTCAAAACTGTTTTACTTCTATCAAAAATCAAAAAAATAAAAGCTCTAGCACATGATTAATCCCTGCTTCCCTCTGCAAAGGGCCTTTCTTTTACTTTTATGTTGAGCCAGTCTTCCTCCTCCTTCTAAACTCCTCAAGCTATCACTTGGTATCAACTTTGGTTCATGTTTTACTTCATGTTATCTTTGTGTCTAACTGTGAAAACTTTGTATTGACTTTATCTTGAGATAAACAAGTTGCAAGTTGAAGCTTTTGCTGAAAACTTAAATCTTCCTTTGTGTTCGCCAAACTCCTTTGTTGAATCAATATTGCTTTGTGATTTATCAATCATTGTCAATGTTATGCTTTTAAAACTTGAAAGTACTTTTTGCTAGTAGATTCTTATTTAGATGTTTTACCTAGTTAATCATTGTTTGTTTCATTCAATGAACCTTTGTTTTGGATCATTGCATTCAGTTTATATGCTTAACATGATTAGTTGATCATGATTGTGATTGGTAACATGTCACTTCAAAAATTATTTTGTTAACACTTACCTACTCGAGGACGAGCAGGAGTTAAGCTTGGGGATGCTGATACGTCTCCGACGTATCTATATTTTTTTATGTTCCATGCTTGATTATATATCAGTGCCACATGTTTTTACAATGTTTTTATATCATTTTGGCATAATTTATGGAACTAACCTATTAACAAGATGCCCAGTGCCAGTTCCTGTTTTCTACTGTCTTTTTGTTTCAGAAAAGTTGTTCTGAGAAGTTTCTCGGATTGCTCTCAAAATTTACGGGAATTATTTCCAATATGAAACGAAGACGGAGCCCGAAGGACAGCCGGAGGGGAGGCACAGGGGCTCCAGGAGCCACCTGCCCCCCCCTTGGCCGCGCGTGGGGCCCACCTGGGGCCCTTGTCCATCGCCCTGCGTCGCCCCTTCACCTATAAATTCCCCTCTGACCTAAAAACAGAGGAGAACCGATCACAATTTCCAGAATACATCCGAGGCCGCCGCCATCTCAAACCCTAGTTCGGGAGGGTTCAGAAGCTCTTCCCGGCACCCTGCCGGATAGGGGAATCGACACCGGAGGCATCTACATCACCATGCCTGCCTCCGGGGTGATGCGTGAGTAGTCCATCACGGGACTACGGGTCCATAGCTGTAGCTAGATGGTTGTCTCTCCTCCTTGTACTCCATTGCTTAGATCTTGTGAACTACCTATCATGATCAACATCATCTATTTGTAATTGCTACATGATTGTGTTTGCATGGATCCGATGAATTGTGGAAGTCATTACTTTTATTCAGTTATGTGTTTCATCTATGATCTTGCATGCTCTCCGATGCTAGTGGTTGCTTTGACCGAGTAATTGTTAGTGTTGTATGAGGGAGTATTTATGCTAGATAGTGGGTTCATGCCTCTCTTTGTCTGAGTTCGGTGACAGGAACGGTCAAGGCTAGAGATGTGATGTTGCCACTAGGGAGAAAACAACAGTGTGATTTCTTCGTGTTATCTACATTGCTTACATTATGCACTTTGCTTATTATAATGATCTGTTGCTTGCAACTTAATACTTTTGGATGACATGCTGGATAGCGATCCCAGAGTGGATTATTAGTCATAGATGCAGTTGGATGACGGTCTATGTATTTTGATGTAATGCCCATATTAGATGAAGCAGTGAACTATATTGTTTTATGATAGCCTTGTTGTGCACCTATAATTCTATCAATTGCCATGCTGTAATTTGTTTACCCATCATGTATATCTTTTGGAGAGACACCTCTAGTGAACTGTGCACCCCGGTCCTATTTTCCTACCTTGCTTACAACCGTTTGCATAGCTTTTCATCATCATTTGCTCGCTGGTCGTATTTCATCATCATCATATTTTACATTCACACATTTAATTCTTTGTGTTTGGCAAGCCGGAGAGATTGACAACTTCTCTGTTTTGTTGGGGCCAAGTAGTTTCTTTGTGATTGTGTGCAGGTCCGCGTTAATCTACAAGCGCCAGAGTGGATTGACACCTTGCTAAGCCTTCTCCAAGTTCTACTGGATTCGATAACCTTGGTTTTGTAATCAAGGGAAAACTTCTTCTGTGCTGCATCATACCTTCCTCTTGGGGTTTCCCAACAACACGCCATCACTCATTTAAATTTTCCGAGAGCTAGCATGGGTTCCCAACCCACAAAATATAAATACAACCAACACTGATATATCCTTCACACATTGTACGTGAGAAATCAGTCAAACACTGGCTAGTGATAAACAAAGGATAAAAGAGGAATGTTCTCGTTTCTCTATCGGAGTCGCTCTCAAAAGTCTAAAAGCCTTGCTTGTATGGGGGACTAACGGATTTCTTTGATATAGATTCGTTGACGAAGGCATACACTTCTCAAAATTGTTTTACTTCTATTTTAGAAACTTAAAAAAGCTTTAGCACATGATTAATTCTTGCTTCCCTCTACGAAGCAAACATGTTGAATCAGCTTTAGCACATGATTAATTCTTTTACTTTTATGTTGAATCAGTTTTCCTTTCTCTCTCTATCTCCAGAAAGCAAACATGTTGTGTTGACCCTGGATATAGTAGATTAGATTATATTATATGTTTATGGCTAATCATGATTCTTTGTATTGACTTTATCCATGAGATAAGAATGTTGAAAGTTGTAGCATTGCTGAAACTTGCATCTTCCTTTGTGTTGGCTTCAAATACTTTTGACCGGGAAACATTACCTTGAGAACTAACAAAATATGCCAATCTTTATGCTTTCATGTCTCAAAGTACTATTCATGAAAGGTTTTTACTTAGATGATGCAACTTGGTTACTCATTATTTGCTTTATACCAAATATAGACAATTGTTTTGGATCACCTTATTTCATGTCATGTGCTTTACATTACTACTTGATCAAGACTGTGTTGGTAGCATGTCACATCAAAAATTATTTTGTTATCACTTACCTACTAGAGGACGAGTAGGAGTTAAGCTTGAGGTGTGCTGATACATGTCAAACGTATCTATAATTTTTTATTATTCCATGCTTGTTTTATATCAATGACATATGTTCTTACTATCATATTATATCATTTTGAGGCATTTTATTGAACTAAGCTATTGACAAGATGCCCAATGGTAGTTCCCTATTTTTGTCCTCTTTAAGTTGCAGAAAGTTACTTCCGGAAATATTCTTGAAATTGGACGAAAATTTACGGGGATTTTTTATTGAAGAAAAGAAAACCAGATCCAAAAGGGCGACCCTAGGGGACCCACACAGGCCAGGGGCGGCCTGTGGCCGCGGTCTAGGGCCCACCCACAGGTGGGACCTACCCCTGCCCTGTGGGGAACCTCACATCCGCCTCCGACATCTACAAAATCATCCCCGACGAAAAAACCCTAACCCCTAAACAATTTTCCCAAATATGATACAGAGCGCTGCAGGGACCGAAGCCAAGTTTCAGGGGACAGATTGTTGCCATTCCGGCACCCTGCCGGGACGGGGATCGACCTCCGGAGCCATCTTCATCGACACCGCTGCTTCCCGCAATGAGGAGGGAGTAGTCCCTCATCGGGGTTGAGGCTTGTACATGTAGCTATGTGGTTATCTCTCTCTCCCATGATGTGATCTTCATTGTGATCATGAGCTTTGTTGATATAGTTGAATACATGATGTTTCCCCTTCTTTAATTATGTAATGGATATGATGTTGGTCAAGTGATGTAATCTAGTATAAGTTCCGGAGTCACCGTTGTGATCACAGTGCCATGGTGATAGTGCGGGTGCCGTGTGTGACTATATGGATAATAGCTTAGAGGGATCTTCATCATGAATTTGTTCTTTATTATTGTTGGATTGAATAGATCATGAGGTTTTTTTATGCTTGTGTCTAGTATACTCTCCATGGTGCGATAGTGACAGCGCACGTACCGTGGATGTATTAGAAAGAGACTATTCAAGAGATAGGTTGTGGTGTTTGTTAGTACTATCTTTGGATGATGAAAGTGACAGGGTTGCATTGTCCCTAGATGTGGAATACAAACTTTAAGTTGTGCTTTTGTAGCCCTACGCAATTCTCATCCTATTTGATCTACGAAAGAATGATCTCTGAGTAACGTCTACCTTGCATGCTTTTGTAGGAAATATCATGTGTTTAATTATGTTAATGATGTTGAGAGCTGCCACTAGTGAAAGTATGAAGCCTAGCCCTTGTTTCCAAGCATTGATACACCATTTTCAGCCACTTTTGCCACTTGTTCGCTTGCTGCCATTTTTATTACAGAATTACAAAACCACCTTTTACCATCCATATTACTTGTATTTTACCATCTCTTCGCCGAACTAGTGCACCTATACAACTGACCATTGTATTAGGTGTGTTAGAGACACAAGAGACTTCTTGTATCTTAATTGCAGGATTGCTTGAGAGAGGATACGTTCAACCTCTTACTCTCGTGGATTCGATAAACCTTGGGTTACTCACTTAAGAGAAATTTGCTGCTGTCCTACAAACCTCTACACCTGGAGGCCCAACAAGTCTATAAGAATAGAAGCGTGTAGTAGACATCACCCTCTAGGTGAGTGTCGCAACTGTAGGCGTTATTGCTGGAGAAGTATTGAAAACCTTGAAGTAATATTAGCATTTATCATACCAGAGTCACGAGAATGAGCCATTGAACTTGGTCAAGGACATTTTTGGAGCCACATGTATATCGCCACCAAGGTGTTCATCCGGTGTTCGCCCCCGAGCATGAGCCCCATCACCCACCAGTGTGGCATCACCAATGCCCGGATCTAGAGGGCGTGGTGCTGAAGAAGAACCTGGTCTAAAGCCGCTAGTGGTGCGCCGCTCCAGCCTCCTACTAGCCCGGGACTCAGAATTCCTTTACCATCCACACACTCTAATTCCCTTCCGCCTCGTCCACCACAAACACCAACAGTGCCTTGGAACCACCTTAGCGGCTCACCACCTTTGGGGTCGCCGCCATCTGCTGCGATAAGGACTCCTTGCACCGCTCAATGTCGTCCATGATCCGCGCATGGTCAATCACTACTTGCAATTTGAGGTGTTGGGGATATACCAAACAGGTATACCCACAACATGGACTTATACCACCATACGAGGATAGCCCATTGGTGTTAAGTCGACTGGCTTACTGGGTGGCCTAGTTTGCTGAAGCACAAGGAAGATGACCATCCGGCTGACATAGGCCCTAAAGGAAGGCATGCTGCCTTACCACCTTAGAGGACTAGGCCCGGCCCTAAGCCAAATTAGTTTAGGATTCCTTGTCCTAGTCGGTGGAGATCTCCGCTTGTAAGCCCTAGAACCGGTTACCTATATAAAACCGGACCCCAGGAAGCCTGAGGGTAACAAACAATACTGCGTTGGGGAACTTGAAGCTGGGTAAACGCTCGCGTATAATCTCACAGCCAGATCATCACATGTCCATGGCCCCCTGTATCCACCCTTTACGTGCGACACCGTATATAACAGTATAATATGTTGGTTATTATACCAAAATACACATATAAATTAAGAAGTAGCTAAGAAGACAAAGAATTGAACCTCGACAAATTACAGTTGAACATAAAGGACCACACACAAAGTTCACAAAAATAATTTCAAATTAGGGTTTCGTACGGTCCGACGGCGGGCATCCGGTCGCACGCTGCATGTACGTACGTGATTAGATTAATTATGGTTTAGTATCAATAATGGACCTAACTGTATATGCAATTGGGCATGGTTGTACGTAGGGCCTCGTTGTTGGGCCATATTATTTCTTACGATTTTTTTTTTTGCTTCTGTTTTCAACAGAATAGGTTTATTGTTTTATTTGTTGTTTCCGTTTTAAAATATTTTGTTTCTATTTCATTTTTGCAATATACTATTTTCGTTGGGAGAGGCGGTTTGGGTTCCTGATATTTACGAAAAAATAAAATAATAGTAAGATATTATAGAAATCTGAAAAAAAATTAGAGACAAACATATATAAGTTTTTCACATTCGTGCAAAGTTTTGGAATCAAATGATATTTTCTTGCTCTGTGCAAAAAATACAAAATCAGTGCTTTCAAAAATGTGTTTTTAGATCTCATTTTGACCACTAATTTTGCCTTTTTATATAGAGCATAGATAATGTTATTTGATTCCAAAACTTTGCACGAATATGAACAACTTATATATATATGGTTGTCTCGAATTTTTTTCAGATTTTTTTAATGTTTTACTTCTTAAAAAAATGAAAAAATCAAGAGTATGTGAGCTCGGGTGCCATTGTGAATTTCTGATTTTCGTTTCCGTTTTTTATGGAAACTACCGGAAAGTTTTCTTATCGTTTTCAAGCCTAGTCTAAGTCGGTGGCGGAGATGGGGGGACCAGCAGGGCCCTGGCCCCCCTAACAACATTGATTTCTTTCTTAAAAAATTATGAACAGTATGCATTTTAGATTTTTTTTCTCTAACAGGCCCCCCTAACCTTGAAAATTAGGCAATCCTGCCTCCGCCCCTGGTCTAAGTGCTCCGTTGGTAAGCGGTGTCGAGCAAACCCATGCGAGCATCCAGAGAGTAGACCTAAGTCCAAACCCACTCCAAAACTGTGGGAAATCACCGCCAGCGGCTCGTTGGTGTGAGTGACCGCCGACGGGATTTACAAGATCTCAGAGAGACAGACTAAAATCATTTTTTTCACGAATTCCCCACCAGCTCCTGGATTTTACAGCTCAAGATCGATCGCCCCGAAGAACGACTGAACCTTTGGACTATCTCTTACCACTATAACTATTTCTTATCCAATGAGGGCGTGAGAACAAACCCTAAATACAGATTCTAAGCCAGGAACGAGAGAGAGAGAGAGAGAGAGAGAGAGAGAGAGAGAGAGAGAGAGAGAGGAGTAGAGACAAGCAAGAGGACGGAATTTTGTTTCTACTTCGTTCATACTATATCTGATCGGTTCCAGGTGTCTTGGAAACCAGGGGATTCTCACTTTTGGGCAGGGCTCATGGCGATTAAGAAATATTTCTTTCGCTTTGGAGCTTTCAATATTAAGGATGGGACGGAAATTCGTTTTTGGGAGGATAAGTGGTTAGGCGATACTACCCTCCGGGAACAATATCCATATCTATACAATATTGTTTGTCATAACAGCGATACAATTGCTGCTGTTATGCAGTCCTCGCCTCCTAATATGACGTTCAGGCGTACTCTTCTTGGACCACGGCTCATGATGTGGAATGCCTTATTGGGGCGGCTGGCATAGGTTCAGTTATCACAAGGTCCGGATGAGATTCGCTGGAACCTTTAGATGAACGGTTTGTTCTCTGTGGATTCCATGTATAGAGCTTTGATCCACTCCGATATACCGGTCGATAACAATAAGAAAATTTGGAAGATGAAGATACCTCTCAAGTTAAAAAAATTGCTTGGTACCTTCGTCGAGGAGTTATCTTAACCAAAGAAAACCTAGTCAAACGCAACTGCAGGGAAGTATAAAATGTGTTTTCTGTCCCCAAGAGGAATCGATTAAACACTTATTCTTCCACTGCAGAGTAGCTCGTTCTATTTGGTCAGCCATTCAAATAGTTTCTAACTTATATCCACCACGATCGGTTGCAAATATTTTTGGCAATTGGCTGCATGGTATTGATATGAAGAACAGAGCTATTATTAGAGTGGGAGCGTTAGCCGTTATATTGTCGCTCTGACTTTGTAGAAATGACAAGGTTTTTAATGATAAAAATACTACTCTTTTGCAGGTCATATACCGATGCACAAGTTTGCTACGTTCGTGGTCCACATTACAATGTGTGGAAAATCGAGACCTTTTTATGGAGGCATCTGCACATCTGGAGCACACGGCGAGGGATATTTTTATCCAATATGGATGGCCTAGGGATTTTCGGATTGGCCCTCCTTCTACATAGGCGTTATTAAAGAAATACTTATGATGCGTCTGTGTGTGTTTCTTTTACTTTATTTTAACGGTGTTGGGGCTGTGTGCATCTTATTATGCAGAGGCCGGGTGTGTCATGCATTGTATCTTTTGATACTATGAAATGAAAATCCCTTTATCGAAAAAATTTGATCGGTCCCCGTTGATCGATACAAGATTTTGGCAGAAAGGGCTTGTCAAGTCGTTGCCCTTGTTGAAGATCCAAACAATAAGGGACGCATGTCAGGATTTGATCAGGACTAATCAGGGCATGTGAGAAATAGTACAAAGGACTAAAGGAGAGGTTGCAGCAGACCACGAGAGAAACCAGTTTTTCGTCAAGAAAAATAGAAAACAATCAGAGCAGATCGAGCCCGGTGCGATCAGCGGCCAGCGATGAGTTCCTTCCGGCGGTTCGTGCACCTAGTGCTCAAAGACAGGGCCCGTCTCGACGAATGGTCGATGTGCAACATCGACATGCTCCGATTCTTCTCCACTCCGAGGTCGACGCCGGCGCCAGAACCCTCCTTCGCCAACCTGCCTCCCCCCGCCATCACCATCTGCCCCCTACCTGCCCGGCCACCTGGGCGGGATGGACTTCATGCTCCTCGGTGGGGACAAGCTGCTGGCCGCCACGGACGAGAAGGGCAGCTCCCTCCTCTACGACCCCGTCGACAACACCGTCCGCGCCATGCCCGCCTTCACCACCAGCAAGTGCTTCTCCATCTCCCTCACCGTCGCCGGCGGCGACCTCTACGCCATGAACGTTATCCCCAGCTGGCCTTCGAGTCTCATCCCGGTCGTCCAGAGAATATGACAGAAAACTACCACAATTGGGGCCGCGGTGTCACATAACAACCGAAATTGCATGATTTTTCTGAAACCTACCTGCATTGGGGTTGGTCGTGGACACATAGCACTGATTGCGCTGTTTAGCTGGTTTGACAGTGTTTCTGACCAGTTGGGCCCGCTGTCAGGTCGACGTGGCAACGGAGGACGTTTCCCCCACCTGACGGCCATTAGGTCTAAGCGGTCGAAACCGGTCGTTGCGGAGGAGAACTGTCACTCTCCTCACTCTCGCATCTCCTCTCTGCCCCGCCCGTGAGTCCACCCTCGCCGCCGCCCGCTCCCTCGTCGCCGTCGCCGGAGTTCAACCTCGCCGCCGTCATGGTATCGTGGGGAGACGGTGAGGAATCGTCTGAGGAAAATAGCAATGCTAGCACCGAGGTCAGTTCATTTCTAGGGTTAGGGTTTTTCGTATTTGGGGATTTTTGAATTCAGCCAGATCTTGTCTGATCTGCAATGTAAATTCCGTTTGTTAGGTAATGGCCACTCTTTACGACTCTGAATGGGAAGGGTTAGCTCATGGAGCATCACCTCCACGCTGTAAGTGCGGACCCATTGCAGCAAAGTTCGTAGCTTGGGAAGGATGTGACACGGGAAGGAGATTTTTGGCTGTTCAGGGATGGTGTGTAGCAATTTCCTTATGCTTTCTATTCATCAGTGCTTATTATTCAATCAATAGAGGTACTTAAATTAAACTGTTATGTTTTTCTGTAGGTAGGGGAAAGGTGTGATTATGTTAGATGGGTAGAGGGAGAGTGGCCATCATCACTGCAGAAAGCTGTGCTAAAATTATGGGAGATGTATATAGAAGTGAAGCAAGAAAGAGTTACTGATGCTCTGAATCATTGCGATGAAAAGTTAATTTTAGGGACGAAATAACCAAGCTGCACCGTGATCCGAAGATTGTGCAAGCAGAAGTGGACAAGACTATGAAGGAGAAGCAGGTCACACTTGCCATGAAGGCAAAGGCTGAACAAGCACTTATTGATGCAAGGGCAGAGCTGGAGGAGAAGAAGAAGGTGGATGCTTGTGCTAGTAACATGCACAAGGTGTTGAGGATCAAGGCATAGAAGGACAGGGATAGAATGAAGGAAGAGATGGATGCAATGAAGCAGGAGAGGGATAAATTGAAGGCAGATAAGAAAAAAATGGAGTTCATCATTGCTGATTTCCTGAAGCAGAAAGAAGGTAACAGGAAATGGCTGAGGAATATTAAAGAATTATGTGATGAGGAGGAGTGATGAGTGCAATGTTTCAAAATATTTGTGTAATGAAGTGAAGATTTGTAATATTTGTTTCAGAGTACTGTACTATTTGTTTCAAACTATGAGATCTGTCAAACTGTTGTAATATTTGTTTCAAACTATGCAGTGAACTGAATTTATGAAGATTGTTGGTCACCTCAATGAAGTTAACTGATTTGATGAATATTGTTTGCTATTATGATTATGATTGAAAAGGGTGTCGACATCTTCTCGCGTCGATGTCGACACTGTCGACATCTTCTCACGTCGATGTCGACACCCTTTTAGGTTACAATTATGATTGAAAAGGGTGTCGACATCTTCTCGCGTTGATATCGACACCCTTTTAGGTTACAATGATGATTGAAAAGGGTGTCGACATCTTCTTGTGTCGATATCGACACCCTTTTAGGTTACAATGATGATTGAAAAGGGTGTCGACATCTTCTCGCGTCGATGTCGACACCCTTTTAGGTTACAATGATGATTGAAAAGGGTAGAATTTTCACAAAATAATGACAAGGTACACAGATCATTGTTCACAAAATAATGACAAGGTACACATACCATTGTTCACACAATCAACACAAGTACATAGCATTGTTCACAGAATCAACACAAGCAACAGCAGTGACCCATTGTATCAGGTATACAGACAGCAACACAGCAACATCACAACAACTTCAAGCCAGAGGAGGGTCCTTTGCATCTCTTCCAACACCAGCATTTGCACCAGCTGTGAAATATGACATGACTCTTGGACCAGATGTAGAAGAGCTTGAAGCACCAGTAGGAGGCACAGGGGTAGAAGAGCTTGAAGCACCAGTAGGAGGCACAGGGATAGAATAGCTTGAAGCACCAGCAGTTGGAGCAGCAGCAGTTGGAGCAGGCATTGATCTATTTGCCAGGTACACAAGATCATGCATTTAGTACATAATTCCAACAATTATATGCATGTAGTACACAATTTCAACAATTATATGCATTTGATGATTATTTTACATTGTGATTATTTTTCCTTATGGCAAGGTCTGGCCTCAAAGGCTCTGAACAGCTTGTGTACTTGTGGCCTTGCAGTTTGCAATTGCTACAAGTGATTGTTGCCATCCTAGAATTTTCCTTTGGTTTGGGCACCTCAAATTTTCCTTTCCTTCTTTTCTCCTGCCTTCTTCCTTTCTGGTGATCTTTGAAACCTGGTGGCATGATGTCCTCAGTATTGGTCTTTGTCCAGCCATGTTGACCTGGCATAGCTGTTGATATACATTGGTTTCTTGAAGAAGTGAGACACAAAATCCTCTGGATGTAGCTGTGCTTTGTATATTGCACTGACAGCATGGTTACAAGGCAACCCTGACATGTCCGACTTTCTACATGAACAGCTTCCCATGTCCAGATTGACCTCATGTGTTGCATCACCACTTTTCACCTGCCACAGTCCAAGATCAGCTCTTTTAGGAACACAATTTCTAGAATATGTTTTCATAAGCTCTAGCCTTTCTGCATAATGGGGTGTAATTTCCCATCTAGCCTTTGCTGCTCCCTCCCTCTTTCCATCAAACCTCATCATTTGCTTGTCATAAATTCCTACTAGCATTGTTCCAATTGGCTTGCTCCTTACATCAAGGATAAACCTATTGAATGTTTCACTTAGATTGTTGCATATCAAATCTGTCTTGCAATTGGTGTCCATGGCCCACCTTGCCCATGTGTGCACAGGAATCTTGGACAACCATGCCCAAGCTGGCTCACATTGCTTCTTCAGTTCTTCCATTGCAACATCATACCCATGTCTAGTGAAAGAGTAGGCAGCATTGTCCATACACTTCTTTAGATCTTCACCTCTAAAGCCTGCATTTTGAAAGTTGGCATATATGTGCCTAATGCAAAATCTCTGTGGACAGTTAGGAAAAACTGTGCTCACTGCCTTGAGGAGACCCTTCTGCCTGTCAGACATTATTGTGTAGTACCCATATTTGCCTTGCTCTCCGCCCAAAGCTTCCTTCAGTTGTTCTAGAAACCTGTTGGAGATATGCCCAAGAGGCAATAATAATGATTATTGTTTATCATATTTCTTCGTTCATGATATGTTTAATTCCATGCTAGAATTGTATTAATCGGAACAAATACATGTGTGGAATTTAAACGGTAATGTGTCCCTAGTCTTTCCTCTTGTGACTAGTTCGTTTGATTAAGTGATGGTTAGATGTTTCCTAACCATGGATTTATGAATCGCTTAATAAACGAAGTTTGTATCATGGGAGATGATATAATGGACAAGACTCAAATTAAATAGATGTCAAATATAGTTTCCTTAGACCATGAGATTATGTCACTCCCGCTTATCGGAGGAGAGCTTTGTGGACATCAAACGTCACTTCGTAACTAGGTGATTATAAAGGTGGCTTTCAGGTTCTCCGATGATAGGTTGTTGGGTGACATGTTTCAAGACTGGGATTTGTTCATCCAATAGTTGGATAGATATCTCTGGGCCCTCTCGGTAGTATAGCATCCAAACGCTTGCAAGCATATGACTAAGTGGCTAGTCATAAGGGATCCTATTCTATGGGAACGAGTAAAGAGAACTTGTCGGCAACGAGATTAATCAGATATGGAGATATCAGTGGATTGAATCTCGGACAAGTAATATATCGTGAAACAAAAGGAATCGTATATGGATTAATTGAATCCCGGACATTGTGGTTCGACTAGTAAAGTACTTCGTCGAATATGTAGGAATTAATATGGACATCCCGGTCCCGCTATTAATATGACATATTCGCGAACCCGCAGAGTCACACACTTAACGTTCGATGTAGTTAGGGTTCGAGATAAATGATGGTGAGAACGAATATTGATTCGGAGTCCCGGATAGGATCCCGGACGTCACGAGGAGTTCCAGAGTGGTCCGGAGAATAAGATTCATATAAGGAAAGTTGTTTCCGGAGGATAAGAAAGGTTCGGGAATTTATCGGTAAAGTACCGGAACTAGAGGGGTCTAGAAGTGGGGCCCATAGGAGTATGGGGCCCACATGGTAAAAAGGGGCAGTGGGCTGGCCTAATGGGCCAGCCGCACCATCACCCCATAGGCCCACCCGGGCCATGCTTCTAGAAGCAAGGGGGGCCGGCCGAAACCCTAGAGGTGGCTTGGGGGCCAAGCCACCCCCCCCTTGCGCCGGCCCTAGGAGAGGGAGGGGCGCACCCCCCTTGGCCTCCTATATAAGGAGGGGCAAGGGGAGGGGTGCCGCACCCTTTGGCTCCTCCCCAAGGTGCCTAGCCGCCGGCCCCCTCCTCTCCCTAGCCGCACCCCTCCTCCTCCTCTCTCCCGACACCGCTTGGCGAAGCCCTGTCCAATCTCCACCATACACACCACGCCACCGTCGTCGTGCTGTTGATCTCGAGCCTCTCCACCACCTCTTGCGGGATCAAGAACGTGGAGTCTTCATCGAGCTGAACGTGTGGATCTCTCGGAGGCGTTGCTCGTGCGGCGCTTGGATAATACATCTCCTCGCGACTAGACGAGTCTAGTTGCGGGGATCGACTAGCCAACCCCTGCCTCGACAAAACGCGCACGGTTTTCTTCGAGGGTGAGATTCAATCTCCTTGCTACCAACCTCTCATAGATCGGATCTAGATGTTGGGTTTCTTCCGCTATCTTTGCATAGGAAAATTTTTGTTTTCTATGCTGCGACCCTACAGTGGTATCAGAGCCTAGATCTATTCGTAGATGTTGGTGCGATTAGACACAAGTGTTGTGGGTGTTGATGATTTGAGTTGCTACCTTCTCGCGTGCACTTTGCATCTTTGCGGTACTGTAAGATTGAAGCGGCCCGGACCAACTTTACTCGTCCACGCACGAGAGACCGGTTCCACGACTGACATGCAACTCGTTTTGCATAAGTGGCTGGCGGGTGTCTGTTTCTCTTGCTTTAGTGAAGATGCAATTTTCAATGGAAGGCCTTTCAAAAGGATGAGTAAATCAGCAACTATTTTATCACCGTTGTGGCTTTGCGTAGATTAGAACGGTTCTATCTAATGACCCATTAGAAGCCACGTAAAAATTGCATAAACAAAGTAGAGGCGTCTAACTTGTTTTTGCAGGGTTTGTGATATGGTATGGCCTCAAGATATGATTATGTGATGTATGCAATGATCATGTTTTGTAATTATCACGACTTGCATGTCGATGAGTACGGCAACCGGCAGGAGCCTTATGGTTGTCTTTGATTTATTGTATGACCTGCGTGTCACTTTAAACACCATGTAATTGCTTTACTTTATTTGCTAAGAGTAGCCAATAGTAGTAGTTGCAATAGTTGGTGGAGACAACCATGGTGATGGCGTTTGAGCTGGTGATGATGGAGATCATGCCGGTGCTTTGGAGATGGAGATCAAAGGCACAAGAAAAGGCTATACCATGTCACAATATTGAATTGCATGTGATGTTAATCCTTTTATGCACCTTATAGTTTATGCTTAGATACAATCTCAGCGGTAGCATGATAAGGTGATCTCTCACGTTAATATCAAGAAGTGTTCTCCCCTAGTATGCGCTGTTGCCAAAGTTCGTCGTTTTGAAGCACCACGTGATGATCGGGTGTGATAGACTCTACGTTCACATACAACGGGTGCAAGCCAGTTTGCACATGCAGAAATACTACGGTTTCCTTGACGAGCCTAGCATGTACAGACATGGCCTCGGAACACAAGAGCCGAAAGGCTAAACACGAGTCATATGAATGATATGATCAACATGGAGATGTTCACCTTTTGAAACTATACCACTTCACGTGATGATCGGTTGTGGTGTAGTGGATTTTGGATCGTTTGTCACTAAACAACCAGAGAGATGTTGAGTTTAGTGGGAGTTCGTTTTATAATTAGATTATCTTTCGAACACAATATCATGAACATAGTCTAAACACCTTGCAAATAATGTTGTAGATCAATGGCCCTTCCCAACATCACCATGAACTTTAACGCATTCCTAGAGAAAGACAAGCTGAAAGACGATGGAAGCAATTTCTCGGATTGGTTTATGAATCTGAAAATTATCCTCAAAGCTGCCAAGAAACTGTATGTCCTAGATGCACCGCTAGGTGAGGCTCCAGCAGAGGGAGCGGCTGAAGACATTAGGAATGTCTGGGCAGCCCGTTCAGAGGACCACGAGATAGTTAAGTGCGGTCTGTTGTACGGCTTAGGACCTAAGCTTCAAAAGCGTTTTGAGCACCATGGCGTTCATCAGATGATCGTTGATCTGAAAGCTATGTTTCAGACTCAAGCCAAGGTGGAGAGGTATGAAGCCTCTTCTAAGTTCTTTAGCTGTATGATGGAAGAGAACATCTCCGTCAGTGAACACGTGCTCAAGATGTCTGGGTACGGTGATCGTCTGGCGCAGCTGGGTGTTGTGATTCCCAATGAGTTGGGGATTGACCGTGTTCTCCAGTCACTTCCACCGAGCTACAAAAGCTTTGTGATGAACTATAACATGCAAGGGATGGAGAAAACTCTCCCTGAGCTTTTCGCGATGTTAAAGACCGCGGAAGTGGAAATCAAGAAGGAGCATCAAGTGTTGATGGTCAACAAGACCACCAGTTTCAAGAAAAAGGGCAAAAGAGACAACTTCAAGAGGGACGGCAAGCGAGCTGCCGGGCCTGCGAGGAAGTCAAGGAAAGGCCCTAAGTCTGATACTGAGTGCTTCTACTGCAAGGGAACCGGACACTGGAAGCGGAACTGCCCCAAGTATTTGGCGGACAAGAAGGCTGGCACCGTCAAACAAGGTATATTTGATATACATGTTATTGATGTGTATTTAACAAGTGATCGTAGTAGCACCTGGGTATTTGATACTGGTTCGGTTGCTAATATATGTAACTCGAAACAGGAGCTGCGGAATAGACGACGCTTGGCAAGGGACGAGGTGACGATGCGAGTTGGAAATGGATCAAAAGTTGAAGTCATCGCTGTCGGCACACTCCCTCTGCATTTACCCTCGGGATTAGTTTTAAACCTTAATAATTGTTATTATGTGCCTGCGTTGAGCATGAACATTATATCTGGATCTTGTTTATTGCGAGACGGTTATTCATTTAAGTCTGAAAACTTTGGTATTTCGATTTATATGGATAATACTTTTTATGGTCATGCACCTGAGAGGAATGGTTTATTTCTATTGGATCTCGATAGTAGTGATACACATGTCCATAACATTGATGCCAAAAGATGCAAAGTGAATAATGATAATACCACATTTTTGTGGCACTGCCGTTTGGGTCATATTGGTGTAAAGCGCATGAAGAAACTCCATTCTGATGGACTTTTGGATTCACTTGATTTTGAATCATTTGAAACTTGCGAACCATGCCTTATGGGTAAGATGACTCGAACACCCTTCTCCGGCACGATGGAGAGAGCAACAGACTTGTTGGAAATCATACATACCGATGTGTGTGGTCCGATGAGTGTTGCAGCACGCGGTGGATATCGTTACTTCTTAACCTTCACCGATGATTTGAGTAGATATGGGTATATTTACTTAATGAAACATAAGTCTGAAACGTTCGAAAAGTTCAAAGAATTTCAGAGTGAAGTTGAGAACCATCGTAACAAGAAAATCAAGTTTCTTCGATCCGATCGTGGAGGCGAATATTTGAGTTACGAGTTTGGCATGCATTTAAAGACGTGTGGAATTGTTTCACAACTCACGCCACCCGGAACACCACAGCGTAATGGTGTGTCTGAGCGTCGTAATCGAACCTTATTGGATATGGTGCGATCTATGATGTCTCACACAGATCTGCCACTATCTTTTGGAGCTATGCATTAGAGACAGCCGCATTCACATTAAATAGGGCTCCATCAAAATCCGTTGAGACGACTCCATATGAGTTATGGTTTGGCAAGAAGCCAAAGTTATCGTTTCTCAAAGTTTGGGGTTGCGATGCTTATGTGAAAAAGCTTCAACCTGATAAGCTCGAACCCAAATCGGAAAAGTGCGTCTTCATTGGATACCCTAAGGAAACTATTGGGTATACCTTCTACCACAGAACTGAAGGCAAGATTTTCGTTGCCAAGAATGGTTCCTTTCTAGAGAAGGAGTTTCTCTCGAAAGAAGTGAGTGGGAGGAAAATAGAGCTTGACGAGGTTGTTGAACCTGTTCTTGAGATGCCGAGTAGCGCAGAACTGGAAGTTGTTCCAGAACAGCCATCGCCACCTGAAGAAGGAGCAAATGATGGTGATCATGCTGTTCCAGTCAAGGCTGCTATTGAACCTCGCAGATCAACGAGGGAACGTACCGCTCCTGATCGGTACGACCCCGTCATGAATGTCATGTTGTTAGACAATGATGAACCTGCGAATTATGAGGAAGCAATGATGAGCCCAGACTCCGATAAATGGCTAGGAGCCATGAAATCCGAAATGGAATCCATGTATGAAAACCAAGTATGGACTTTGGTAGACTTACCTAACGACCGTAAGGCCGTTGAGAACAAATGGATATTCAAGAGAAAGACAGACGCTGACGGAAACGTCACCGTGTATAAAGCTCGACTTGTCACAAAGGGTTTCCGACAAATTCAAGGAGTTGACTACGATGAGACATTCTCACCCGTAGCGATGCTGAAATCTGTTCGGATTATGTTAGCAATTGCCGCATATTATGACTATGAAATTTGGCAAATGGATGTGAAGACCGCGTTCCTTAATGGTCATATTAAGGAAGAGTTGTACATGGTACAGCCCGAAGGTTTTGTTGATCCAAAGGATGCTAACAAGGTATGCAAACTTCAGAGATCCATCTATGGACTGAAGCAAGCATCGCGGAGTTGGAATCTCCGGTTTGATGAAGTGATCAAAGGGTTTGGATTTGTCCAAACTTATGGAGAAGCCTGTATTTACAAGAAAGTGAGTGAGAGTTCAGTTGCATTTCTAATACTATATGTGGATGACATATTATTGATTGGAAATGATATTACACTACTTGAAAGTGTAAAGTCTTATTTGAATAAGAGTTTTTCAATGAAAGACCTTGGAGAAGCTGCGTATATTTTAGGCATAAAGATCTATAGAGATAGGTCAAAGCGCCTAATTGGGCTTTCACAGAGTACATACCTTGACAAGGTTCTGAAGAAGTTCAGAATGGAAAATTCAAAGAAGGGGTTCTTACCAATGTTGCAAGGAAAGGTTCTGAGTAAGACTCAGAGTCCTGTTACGGCAGAAGATAGAGAGATAATGGACAAGGTTCCTTATGCCTCTGCGATAGGCTCTATCATGTATGCCATGCTATGTACTAGACCAGATGTGTGCCATGCTGTAAGTTTGACTAGCAGGTACCAAAGTGATCCAGGAGTGGAACACTGGTCAGCTGTCAAGAATATCCTTAAGTATCTGAATAGAACTAAGGAAATGTTTCTCGTATATGAAGGTGACCAAGAGCTTGTCGTAAGGAGTTACGTCGATGCTAGTTGGGACACAGATCCGGATGATTCTAAATCTCAGTCCGGATACGTGTTTATTCTGAATGGTGGCGCTGTGAGTTGGAGGAGTTCCAAGCAGAGCGTGGTGGCGAAATCTTCAACAGAAGCGGAGTATGTTGCGGCCTCGTCGGCAGCAAGTGAAGCAGTCTGGATGAAGGAGTTCCTCTCAGAGCTGAGCGTGGTTCCAAGTGCGTCAAGACCTCTGGCCCTGTACTGTGATAATACAGGTGCAATAGCTCTTGCCAAGGACCCGACTTCACACAAGAATACCAAGCATATCAAGCGCCGCTATCACAATTTGCGTGAGAATGTCAAGGATGGTGACATAGAGATTTGCAAGGTGCATACGGATCTGAATGTGGCAGACCCGTTGACTAAACCTCTTCCACGAGCAAAACATGATCAACACCGAGAGGCCATGGGTGTTAGATTGCTACAAATGTAAACTAGATTATTGACTCTAGTGCAAGTGGGAGACTGTTGGAGATATGCCCAAGAGGCAATAATAATGATTATTGTTTATCATATTTCTTCGTTCATGATATGTTTAATTCCATGCTAGAATTGTATTAACCGGAAACAAATACATGTGTGGAATATAAACGGTAATGTGTCCCTAGTCTTTCCTCTTGTGACTAGTTCGTTTGATTAAGTGATGGTTAGATGTTTCCTGACCATGGATTTATGAATAACTTAATAAACGAAGTTTGTATCATGGGAGATGATATAATGGACAAGACTCAAATTAAATAGATGTCAAATATAGTTTCCTTAGACCATGAGATTATGTCACTCCTGCTTATCGGAGGAGAGCTCTGTGGACATCAAACGTCACTTCGTAACTGGGTGATTATAAAGGTGGCTTTCAGGTTCTCCGATGATAGGTTGTTGGGTGACATGTTTCAAGACTGGGATTTGTTCATCCAACAGTTGGATAGATATCTCTGGGCCCTCTCGGTAGTATAGCATCCAAACGCTTGCAAGCATATGACTAAGTGGCTAGTCATAAGGGATCCTATTCTATGGGAACGAGTAAAGAGAACTTGTCGGCAACGAGATTAATCAGATATGGAGATATCAGTGGATTGAATCTCGGACAAGTAATATATCGTGAAACAAAAGGAATCGTATATGGATTAATTGAATCCCGGACATTGTGGTTCGACTAGTAAAGTACTTCGTCGAATATGTAGGAATTAATATGGACATCCCGGTCCCGCTATTAATATGACATATTCGCGAACCCGCAGAGTCACACACTTAACGTTCGATGTAGTTAGGGTTCGAGATAAATGATGGTGAGAATGAATATTGATTCGGAGTCCCGGATAGGATCCCGGACGTCACGAGGAGTTCCGGAGTGGTCCGGAGAATAAGATTCATATAAGGAAAGTTGTTTCCGGAGGATAAGAAAGGTTCGGGAATTTATCGGTAAAGTACCGGAATGTTCTAGAAGGTTCTAGAGGGGTCTAGAAGTGGGGCCCATAGGAGTATGGGGCCCACATGGTAAAAAGGGGCAGTGGGCTGGCCTAATGGGCCAGCCGCACCATCACCCCATAGGCCCACCCGGGCCATGCTTCTAGAAGCAAGGGGGGGCCGGCCGAAACCCTAGAGGTGGCTTGGGGGCCAAGCCACCCCCCCCCCTTGCGCCGGCCCTAGGAGAGGGAGGGGCGCACCCTCCTTGGCCTCCTATATAAGGAGGGGCAAGGGGAGGGGTGCCGCACCCTTTGGCTCCTCCCCAAGGTGCCTAGCCGCCGGCCCCCTCCTCTCCCTAGCCGCACCCCTCCTCCTCCTCTCTCCCGACACCGCTTGGCGAAGCCCTGTCCAATCTCCACCATACACACCACGCCACCGTCGTCGTGCTGTTGATCTCGAGCCTCTCCACCACCTCTTGCGGGATCAAGAACGTGGAGTCTTCATCGAGCTGAACGTGTGGATCTCTCGGAGGCGTTGCTCGTGCGGCGCTTGGATAATACATCTCCTCGCGACTAGACGAGTCTAGTTGCGGGGATCGACTAGCCAACCCCTGCCTCGACAAAACGCTCACGGTTTTCTTCGAGGGTGAGATTCGATCTCCTTCTTGCTACCAACCTCTCATAGATCGGATCTAGATGTTGGGTTTCTTCCGCTATCTTTGCGTAGGAAAATTTTTGTTTTCTATGCTGCGACCCTACAAAACCATTTCCAGTTTGTTGTATCTTCCTTAGCAACAACAGCCCAAGCAATAGGGTAGATATTATTATTTCCATCCCTACCAGTAGCTGCAAGGATTTGTGCTCCTGTGGTCAACTTAATGAAACAGCCATCCAACCCTATGAAAGGCCTACAACCATCAAGAAATCCTTGCTTTGCTGCATTCACACAGAAAAATAGACCATGGAATCTTGGCTTCCAGCTTAGAGCATCTCTAGCAGATCCCGCAAACACGGCCTGCATCGCCTGTATGCGGTTTTGGGTGAAAAAATGGACCAGGGTAGATCCCGCATAGCCGCCAAAACTGCAAAATATTTTGCAGGCGTCGGCAACCGCGGCTCCCGGAACCGCACAAAAGCAGATTTTGGTGCCCTATGCAGGCTGGTCTGCATCGCGTGCGACGCGTTGGCGCGAAGGGAAAGCTCCCCATTCTTCGTTCCCGCGCACAGCCGCCGCCGCCGCCGCCGGAATCCCCCTCGCCGCGGGTTGCTTGCGCCGCCATGGCCACCACCGCGAACCCCGCCGCGAACCCACCGGGTCCCCCACGCTCCGTCGCGGGGATCGAATCGACCGCCACCGTGAACCCCGACGCTCGATTCGGCCAAGCGCAAGCGGCTGGGCACACACGTCGTCGCCGGAACTTCGTCGGCTGCTCCTCTTCGAGCGGCGTCCAAGGGCAAGGTGTCGGCGAGGAAGGTCGGCTCCAACAAGACCGCGGCGGCAAAGATGGCAGCGTCCAAGGGCAAGGTGCCGGTGAGGAAGAAGGCATCCATGACGGTGCTGACTGCGGCCACGGCACCCGTTCCCGCTGCCGCCGACCTCTCCCCCGACGGCGACTCGCGAAGGTAAATTTTTCCCCTTTTCCCCTTGCCAACGGCGGTGAATTTTGACGCCGGTTTAATTCTCCTCCGCAGGCCCGTCGAGCACGAGACGTTCGTCGGCATGCTGAACTCGGCGTCGATCGACATTGACATGGCGCCGCTCGGAGAGGATTACGACGAGACCGCAGTGGACTATGAGATAGGGGCGGACGACGTCACCGATGAGGAGTGCAAGGAGGAGGCAACTCAAACCGAGGGGGTGACTCAAGAGGACGTCGTCGGTGTGTTGCTCGATGCTGCACCGGCGAAGAACAAATCGATCCGCACCGCCAACTACAGCGAGTTGGAAGACGCGGCCTTGATCAATGCGTGGGAGTCGGTGTCGATCGATGCCGTAACCGGCACCGATCAAACCGGCAAGCGCTATTGGCAAAGGATTGAGGATGCATTCTTCCATGCCATGCCGCGCAATGCTACAACGGCGCAACGCAGCTACCGATCGTTGCAAGGTCGTTGGGATGTGATCAAGAACGCGGTGAGCCGTTGGAGTGGGTGCCTCGAGCAAGTGAGGAATGCCCCTCCTAGCGGCACCAACATCGACGATTGGGTAAGTTGGTCGCTCACTTCATGGCTCTTGTAGGATGTCATTGCCCTTTGTGTTTACTCGCTTCATTGCTTTTGTAGGATCGCATTGCAATGGAGAGGTACAAGCAAATGCCCGCTTCGAAAGGAAGAGCATTTGCGCTACACCATTGCTGGAAGTTGCTTGAGTTTAGTGAGAAATGGAAGCTGCGGGACAAAGAAGCACCACCGGCCAAGGGTGCATTGTCACAATTGGATGACGATGAGGATGATGTGCTCACATACAAAAGAAACTCCGGGAGGCCGGATGGAAACAAGAGCGAGAAAGAGAAGCTAAGGAGGCAAGCCGAGGCTGCGGGGTTGAGGGAGAAGATCGACGAGATGATGAAGTCCAAAGAGCTTTTGGTGAACAAGGCATTGGAAACAAAAATAATGATCATGGAAAGAAAAAGCCAGGAGAAGCAAGCCAAGTGGGAGCTACTCCGGCAAGATGAGCTGCGCAAGGCTGCCGTCGAGGAGAAGAGGGCTAATGCCGATGAGAAGCGCGCCATGGCTGAGCTCATTGCGGAGGAGAACAAGGTGATGATGATGAACCCCGGCAACATGGATGAGCTCACAAAAGAATGGTGGAATCTTTCTAGGATGGAGATCTTGACAAGAAGGAGAGAAGCGGCGGAGGCTCGCGCTGCTGCAGAGGAGGCAGCTCGTGCGGCGGCTGATCGTGATTGTCACGTTTGAATTCGGCTGTAAAACTATGCAGATTTTGGGGCATTTCGTCGAACACCTTCGAAATAAGGGAAAAACCTGTTTTGCGGTTTAGTTTACAGTTTCTGTAATATGCTGTTATGCGGTTTTCGCATGCGGGATCTGCTCGGCCGGAGCAAATTTCGGCCTGCATATCGCGTTTTTCGCGGCCTGCATACGCGCGTATGCGGTTTGCAGGTTGCGGGATCTGCTAGAGTTGCTCTTATGTCAACATTCACTCCTTTCTTCATTGCTTCCAATTCATCCTCAGTTGGGCCAGAAACTGTGGTGACAATACATCTAGAGCCAGGATTTTTATCTATAACAGTTTGCAAATAATCCCTAAATCTGTGATATTGCTTCATGTGATCACCCAGCACAATATTTCTGGCTTTGGTCTTCACCCTATAAGCCATCCTCTTTGGCAGTTCCACCCCAAAATCTTTCTTGGCTTTGTCAACAATAGTATTGATGACATTATTAGGATTTGACCTGAACTCATCCACATAAACTTTGCGAAGCCACTTAGAATTCACTCTAGTGCTAGATGGATCAGTTGGACAAGTGTGTTTTAGATGTATTTTCTTAATACAGAATGTTTCTCGTGACCTATCGTGGCGGAAGTCATATAGAATTGACATTCATATCTCTCCTTACCCTTACACCAGACAATTATCCTATCTGGGGTATTCCTATGGAAATGAAAATTCCTTACTTGGGTTATGTGAAGTCTACACAGTGCTTCTCTAAACTGGTAAACATCTCTGAAATAAAGCTTCAACATGAACTGTTGCTCTGGGTTTTCTCTGTTCTCATCATACCAGACCCTTTCTTTATGTTTCTTTGCTCTTGATTATCTTCCTGGAGGCAGCACAAAAGCAAGTGGCTGAAATGCATCATCATCTTCCTCCTTCAGGAAACCCATTTCATCTTCATCATCAGAAGGAGCCCAGTCAGGAATATTAGGTATCTCTACTTGAGAGTGTGATCTCAGTGTAGGATCTGGCCTCATTACTTTCTTCTTCACAGGCTGCTCTGGGGGAATTTCTTCAACACATTCCTCATCATCATTCACAAATATATCCTCAATATCTGTCTCACCCTCATAGTGCAGCAGTGGGTCTTCTCTCTTCCTCTTCATCTCTGCAACTGTTGCCTGCAGTTCCTCTTCATCCTTCCTTCTCCTCTCCTCTGCATACACTAGATCATACTGCCCTTCATCCCACCAACTGCAGCTATCATCTGATGCCTCTCCATCAGATTCTTCAGTGTCCACATTATCAAGGATAACACTGTTCTGTGTATTCATATGTTGATCCACTGGCTGGTAGCACACACTGTCTTGTGTCTGAACCTGATAAGGAATGGGCTGCTCCTCCTCTGCCTCTACATCAATGTAGCTTGGATATTCTTTCGCAATAAATTTCACAGACTTTTGGCTCTTCATTGGGGACACAACTACATCATGTTTCCTCTTGTCCCTCATCACTGTCAGTACCAATTTCTTGCTGCTCTCATATTTCCTAATCATTTCATCCACCTTTAATTGGCTATCTATTAAATCTAGCCCTTGCAGTCCCTTCCCTTCCTCTTTAACATAGTAAATTGAATCACACATGCCATATCCTTTCTTCTCCATCACTGACAGCAAATTCAGATATCTAACATCACAACGTTTCATTGTCTTTTGCACAAATTTGACACCGTCAAATTGAATAAACAGCTCCCAAACCTCAGATTCTTGCCTACATTATATTAACAGAACTATTCAAACCTAGATTCTAAATTTGTAGGGGGAATTCGATGGAATTCTAAATCTGTAGGGGGAATTCGATGGAATTCTAAATCTTTACGGCGAAGGGGTAGGAATGGCTTACCCGGCGGTGTCGGAGACGTAGTGGCTGAGCGGATCATCGCTGGAGGACTGGCCCGCCGATGACCAAGCCCTCTACGATGAGGGTGGCGGGGGCATCGCCGCCTGCACCGACGGGAGCTGCTCGTTGCCTCCCTCACAGAAAAGCCTCTGTCGCACTCGCGCTTCACCGCCTCCACCGCTAGGGTCGCCGTCGCCGGGCGGGACGCGGTGACGGCCGCCGCAACTGCCGCCAGGAGTCGCCATGTCGCGAGAGAGTGGAGAAACAGGGAGGAAATGAGGTCAAACGGTCTCCAACGAGGATACCTAACGGCCGTCAGGTGGGGGAAACGTCCTCCGTTGCCACGTCGACCTGACAGCGGGCCCAACCGGTCAGAAACACTGTCAAACCAGCTAAACAGCGCAATCAGTGCTATGTGTCCATGACCAACCTCAATGTAGGTAGGTTTCAGACAAATCATGCAATGTCGGTAGTTATGTAACACCGCGGTCCCAATTGTAATAGTTTTATGTCATTTTCTCGGTCGTCCACGATCACTGCTTGGAGGCGCTCCTCTTCCACCAGGCGGGCTGGCAGCCCTCCCGCCCTCTCCCTCCTACTCCCTGCCACTTTGGGGAGTTCGACCCCTTCCATGGCAGAATCCGCTCCTACGCCGTCGCCGGCGGTGGGTCCAGCATCTGGATAACCAAGGAACACATGGGCACCTACTCCTTCGACACGGTGGCCGGGCTGTGGAGCAAGGTCGGCTGCTGGGCTCTGCCGTTCAGCGGCCGCGGCGAGTACGTCCCCGAGCACGGCCTCTGGTTCGGTCTCGCCTCCCCTGACGGCTTCAGCCCCGACGCCACGGACCTCCTGTGCGCGGTGGACGTCGAGGCACAGCCGCAGCCGGCGGTGCGCGCCGCCTGGGAGCACGTCGTTCCGCCCAAGGAGCTGCGGTGGTTCGCCGTGGGGTCGTACCTCATGCACCTGGGATCGACAAGTTCTGTATCGCCAGAATCTTCAGGAGCGAGATGGCGCCTCACCAGTTCGTCGTGTTCACCGGCGTGGAGGTGGAGCGATGTGGTGATGACGACGCCGGCGAGGATAGTGGGCTCCGCATGGTGAAGCACAGGTCCGAGGTGTACGTTCTCCCTTCCAACATGGTCTATTGGGTGATCTGATTTGGTTCTGGCATGTCCCAGTAGATTATGCTAGTTCGGTCCTAATTTTGGATCAGGATCTAGCGGTCATTTTTATTTGCAGCCCTGCCAACTGCATCAATCAAGAAAAGGAATAATGTACATACACCACATATTTACATGAGTTATTGATTCATCACAAGAAAACAGGGTGCAAATGCAGGTACCAATTTCTACAATGTAAGAGATGTAGTTAAAACATACACCAATTGTTCATCTTGGCTCACTCGTTGACCCTTTTTTATCTATGTGTGAGTTGTAATTGACAATGTCTGAAATTTTACGCTTCAGTGCTGGAGCTGAAGAGGTGTCTCTTGTGATCTCTGCGCTCTCCTTCAGCTTTGATCCCGGTGATTCTCCGCCAGGTGAACTGCTTGTCAAGGACATGGACTTCCTGGCCTTCTGTTGTTCTAGTATTTTCTGTAAATATCTTGCATGTTCCTCTATGCGAAGCTGTAATTTCCTTTGCACCTGATGAAGGAAGAACAGTTTAACACTACTAGTAAACTGGCTGCACCTTTTATGAATATACTGTGTTGTGTACTGAATAATACACCACATGGCCACATTCCATTTTCTTAATCGAACAAAGACAGAGTAGACTAATCAGGGTAGCTGCAAGAATCTTGCAACGATAAGTTGTAGGACGCCTACATCTGATCATGCAATGTCATCTTAATATAGAAGTGCTTGATGCTTACCTCTAGCTGATCATGAAGCTGTTTCTGAACCTCCATTTGCACCCGAAGAGCTTCCGCTATTTGGAGATTCCTAATAAGTGGGAATCAATGTGAATTTTGATGACCACAGTTTACTCATGCCAACTCGAACAGAGGTAGGATGTCCTGTAGAGGGAGATACTCACTTGTTTTTTACAGGATCAGTTCCATTAGCAGCTGATTGTGTCTTTTTCTGTTTTGAAGAAGGTCGCTTCTCTAGATTGAGCATGCATAGGAGGCAACAACTTAATATATCAGAATGAAAATATTACAACACAAAGCAACTGCCACCAACTGCTACCTTCTTTTGTCTCTGGAAGATACTTCGCGAACCGATAATTCTGCATTGAAGTGTATGCGATGTACAAGCATCATAATTTTTTTGTATGAATATGGGAAATAATTGACTCTGGATTGAAAGATATTTGACACAGTTACCTGCAGATGGCTCTTTACATGATAGATGGTCAAGCCTTCAACCTTCATAAGCTTCAGGACACCCTTGGGAGTTGCCTCTACAAGATATACAGGCAAACAAAAAATTAAATGATGGTTTTACTTTCGAATTCCACTATAAGAGAATATAGTGAGCACCCTACTTTCCGGCCCTCCAAGATTTTTCAGAGCCTCCACAAAACGATCATGGAGCTCAAGTGTCCACCTCATTCTTGTTTTGCTGCATGCTGCAGTACCATTTGAAGACGGTGATGAACTCAACTGAGCTTTAACTGAAGTACAGTCATTGCGCAAATCCGCCTGGTCCGATGTCGACGATACAAGAATAGGCGAATGTTCGGGTGGTCTGTCATATGTGTCCTAATCAAGACATAACTGTATCAAAATGACTAGTTCAAATCCGAGTCTAGGCACGACTGAACTTTCAGAGATATATGAAAATACGAGAAAATTGCAGAAAACCACCACAATTGCGGGTTCCGTTGCAAGATACCACCGGTTTTCAGCAGATTCGCAAATAACCACCAGTATTGAGTGATAGCGTTGCAAATAACACCCTTTTTCCGTCCGACCATGATTTAGAGGGTTTGACGATGTTTATGACAGGTGGGGCCCACTGTCAGGCTGACGTGGCGCCGCGCACCGTGAACGGCCGTTAACGCTTGTTAGGTCCGGTCGGGCCCCGTCACCCCGTGTCGGTCAGCTCAGTCACACCCTGCCCGACCCCGACCCCGCTCCCATCTCTCTCTCCCGGCGGCGGCGACCCCGCTCGATCTCTCTCTCCCGGCGGCGGCGACCCCGCGCGATATCGCCGGCGAGCTCCGCGTCCAGCCGCCGCACCCGCGATGGTGTCGTGGAATGACGGCGAGACCAGCACGGAGAGTCTCGAGTCAATCGATTCCTCTGTATCTTTTCTGGTTAGGGTTAGGGTTCTTCAAATTCGTCGGTTTTGTTCGATTTGAGTGTGTTTGCGCTTTGGTTCGTGCTTATTTGTGTGGATTTGATGAACTGCAGGTCCCTGTCACCATCTACGATCCCGATTTCACCGGCCAAGTTGAAGATGAAGAGCGTCGGTGCGAGTGCCAGGGAATTTTAGAGAAATTCGTCGCCTTCGAAAGCTCTGACACTGGTCGACGGTTCCTTGGATGTTCTTCTGCGGTAAGGCCCACTATACATCAATCTAGGTAGCTAGAAATTTTAGTTATAAAATCAAGATCGCAAATTGAGCTACAATTCAGCAAACTATAGATGTTATGCAATATATTTCTGACATATATGTTATGCATAATGAGCAGGATGGTTTTAGGTGTGGGAAAATTGAGTGGATTGACAATGAATGGCCTTTGACACTTAAGAAAGCTCTCTGGGCCCTTTGGGAGAAGTATGATGAAGAAAAGGATGCTAGAAGGAGGGAAGCTTTAGAGACATCTTTGAAAATCTACAGTTTGGGCAAGGACAAAGAAGAGCTGGAGAAGATGGTGCACACTCTGCAGTGTGAACTTCAGATTTTGGAGAAGAACAAGCAGGTGCAAGAAGTTCCAGAAACGCGCAAGACTGTTCAGGATGTTCAGTTGCTGATTGATGAGAAGGTGCTCAGGTTGAAGGTAGAGAAGGAGAGGGATGATTTGAGAGCAGAAAAGAAGAAGCATGCATCTGTGATGGCAGATCTTTACAAAGCTCTCCAAGTTGAGAAAGAAAAGCTGAAGAAAATTCAGAATGTTATATCTGAATGAATGATGTAATCCTTCTATGTTTAGTGACTTTGTATGAATTTCTATGAATTTGTATGAATTTCTATGAATTTGTATGAATTTCTATGAATTTGCATGAATTTCTATGAATTTGTATGAATTTCTATGAATTTGTATGAATTTCTATGTGTTGAACAACATATCGATTCAACAACATAATGGTTCAACAACATTAGGAATGGTTCAACAACATTAGTTCAACAACATAATGGTTCAACAATATGTTATATCGATTCAACAACATAATGGTTCAACAACATTAGGAATGGTTCAACAACATTAGTTCAACAACATAATGGTTCAACAATATGTTATATCGATTCAACAACATAATGGTTCAACAACATTACGAATGGTTCAACAACATAATGGTTCAACAAAAGACACCAACAAGGTTCTGGACAGGACACAATGTTCTTGACATATTGAACAACAACAGGACATATTGTCAGCCACCAATCTGCTTTTGCACTTGATCAGCAGACATATTGTCAATGCCACTTGCATTGAAGTACTGAGCCACCTTGGGAGTAGGTTTTCTTGCTCTTCTTGGTCTAGAAGTACCTCCAGATGCAGGCCTTGGAGCAATGAAGCCAGCCCTAGCGGCGTTTCTTGCTGTAGGTGGAGCAGATGCAGCTGGTGGAGCAGATGCAGGCCTAGCTGGTGGAGCATGTGGAGGCCTGGCTGGTGGAGCTTGTGGAGGCCTGGCTGGTGGAGCTTGTGGAGGCCTGGCTGGTGGAGCATGTGGAGGCCTGGCTGGTGGAGCTTGTGGAGGCCTGGCTGGTGGAGCTTCTGGAGCTGATTCACCTGCACTTCTTGATGACTACATGAAAAGAAAGTCAGAAACACATGGAAAGAATTATTGGTTGCATAAGTAGTAGCTAGGAGAAACAATTGTTTGCATAAGTAACATTGGTACCTGATGTTGGTTCTTTCTTATCTGTAACTCAGGTTTCAGTTGCTGAGGGCAATTGGTGTATCTGTGTCCTAACAACTTGCAGTTCCTGCAGGTAATTGTACCCATTCTTGACGTTTGCTTCGGGGCTGGCACCTCAAACTTCCCCTTCCTTCTTTTTGTCTGCTTTCTTCCTACATCGTGCCTAAACAGGGGTGCCTGAATATCTGGTGTGTCACTTTTTGTCCAACCATCCTCACCAGGTATAGGGTAAACAATAGGGTTGTAAGCATCCATGTACATTGGCTTCTTGAAAAAATCATGCACAAAATCTTCTGGCTGTTGCTTGGATTTGTAAATGGCAGACACGGCATGATGGCATGGGATGCCACTAAGGTCCCACCTTTTGCACCCACATGTCCTTTTAATCAAGTCCACGGCATATGATTTGTCCACTCCTCTGCTAACTTGCCACAAACCACCAACAGATCTGACAGATTTGTAATATTTGGAGTACTCCTTCGATTGTTCTAATATTTCACAGAAGGTGGGTGTGATTTCCCACTTAGCATTTCCTCCCTTTGTTCTTTTACTATCATATCTAGTCATTAGTTTTGTTGCAATGCCACTTTCTTTCCTTCATCTTCTTTGCTCTGCTCTTCCTTCCTCTAGTAGGGAGCACCCAAGACAGTACTTCGGCTCCATCATCAACAAAATCAGCAAAGGTTTCATCATCATCAGAAGGCACAAAATCTGCAGGTATAGTGGTTAATTGGCTGCAGTGGGACCTGTCAGTCGGCCCCTTACCTGCAGCCTTCTTGATTTTCTTCACCTTGTTGAAAGATAGTGGCTCAGCTGGCTGAGAAACGAAAATGCAGTCACTGTCACTTTCCAATGCATCATTGCTTTCATCTGATTCACAGAAAATGTCCTCTTCCTCTCCTTTCCTTTTCCTTTTGAAATCAACAATTCTCTGAGTCAATTCAAAATCCTCAGAGTCATAAGCCCTAGTGTCATCATCACTATCACCTCCTGCATATTCTTCTTCTGAATAATCTGAACAAACAGCAGCAATTGCCTTCCCCTTTTGCTTCCTGTCCCAATCTTCAACATTCAAAATCTCCATACAATTGTTCTGGCTTTGTTGGGTATTCAGATAATGCAAGTTTTGCTCTGTTTCTATAACTACATCTTGATTCTCAAACATCCTACGCAAGAATACACAGGGTTTCAGATCTGCAACCCTACAAATCTGACAGAAATCGAGAGAGACGGGAGGAGAATTGCTTACGGGTTCGAGCTGCGAATTTGTCGCGAATGTGTCGCAGAGAACTCTGAATCCTGCGCCGCCGCCGTCGGAAACAGCGACATCTTCACCGCCGGCGGGTTCGAGCTTCCGCACCCGTCCCAGTCCCAATCCTCGAGCAGCAGTCCATCGCTCCCCTCTCCGCATGCGGTTGCGCCGCCGCCTCCGCCGCCGCCGGTTGACCCGCCGCCGCCACCGCCGCCGCCGCCGGTTGAGGCGCCGCCGCCATCTCCGGGATCCATGGTGGTCGCGACCTAGAGTGAGCGGGCAGGGTGTGACTGAGCTGACCGACACGGGGTGACGGGGCCCGACCGGACCTAACAAGCGTTAACGGCCGTTCACGGTGCGCGGCGCCACGTCAGCCTGACAGTGGGCCCCACCTGTCATAAACATCGTCAAACCCTCTAAATCGTGGTCGGACGGAAAAAGGGTGTTATTTGCAACGCTATCACTCAATACTGGTGGTTATTTGCGAATCTGCTGAAAACCGGTGGTATCTTGCAACGGAACCCGCAATTGTGGTGGTTTTCTGCAATTTTCTCTTAGACCGAGGGCTCTCCTCGTAGTCCGTGATGGCGATTCCAAGCTGTTCAGACAAGAGTTGCAACTCCATTTGCTCACTGAGAGCCATAGCATTGCTTCCTCCATGGAAGCTACCGCCCGAAAGGTCGCCGGAAAGGTTAAGAAAGTCGTTGAGATCATATGAACATCCATCATGACCATGAAAACCATTGCTGGGATCAGCAGCGAACAGCAAAGAAGAGATGGATGACTGCCCAGCTGAGGAGTGCTGCTCCTCTCGTTTAGGAGGATGAGGCAGGAAAGGCAATCCGCTGGTTTGCAGGCATGATTTGACATTTCTCAATGACGATGAGTAGAGGCTTGCGCAGAATGTGGAAGAAGTTGATAAAGTTGGGTCTGTTAGATTGGCTTGCGAGACGCAAGAAATCGGTCTTCCAAGATGAGATTCAGTGGTACTGCACTTCTGAAGCTGAAACGGAAGTATTTTCGACACGCTTGATGGACGGATCAATTCTGCCTTGATGTTTGAGGATTGAGTAGCTCGTGATGGCGGCGAATGGTTTGCGCAACCACAAATGTCAGATTTGGCACGGAACATCTGATGAACTGAACTGAATCAAGATGGAAAGCTTGCTCCAATCCAAGCCTTCACAGTGAGTATATATCCAGTCAAGCACAATACAAGTTCAAGTCCTGCCAAATGATGTATTCCAGTATTGTTAAAAAAAATCAGAACTAGGAAGTCCAATCTTGTCCAGTGGACTTCATTTATGCAAAAGAAAAACAAAGTATTATTTAACTTGGAGTAATCTATGAAAGAAGCAAGAACTAATGATCCAGATTTAACATAAAAAATTATGCGCACACAAGGGATAAAAGAATATGCCAGACGATTTAGACCCTTGAACGACAAGACTCATTTTTCAGAAGCAATGATAGTTCGCTTCCTAAATGGTTGCTGTGGTCATGTGTGAAGCTTCTTCTCACAAACCATAAAAAAAACTACTGGATGCCGTAATGCAGATTTTGGCATTTTTACCGATGCAAGAAATACATAAAATCCAATTCCAGCCATGAAAAGGCTCCTTTTGAGTTCTTGGAGCTACAAAAACTCGATGGAAATACCTTTTTTTCCATAATCGAATAAAAAGCAGAAATGAAAAGAGAAAACTAGATGAGCAATCAACATTGAGAACTCGATGGAAGCATCGCTCCTCACCTGACAATCCAACAGGCAACTGGAAGAGGAAGAGATTCAAAGCCAGCCAGCCGCCAACACCTCCTTCCCGTGCACATCTCTCTATATATATGTATCTCTGTCTAAATTAATGTCTCCTGGGATGCTGCCTCTTCCGTGCACCATCTTACTTGGATGGTTGATTGCCTTGGCTGCTGTGTCACGGCTCTAAGGAGTTAACAATATTCAGCTGCTTTCTCTTGCGTGCTCTTTCTTGCTTGTGGTTTTCGCTAAAGGGTCTTAATCATGCAGGCAAAAACATGGGACCATATTCTTAGTTTTCGAAAAGAAAATTATAATATTTTTGTAGGTCTATGTGGCAAGAAACAAAAAGGAGAACGGTGCTAGTAATAGTATATACGTTGCCGTCATCTGCACAGAGCAACATGTTGACCTAATATGGTGCACACAGCTAGCCCGGCCACTGATTAATTAGCTGAAGAAAATAAGTTGCAAGCGAACAGAGCCGTCGCTTGTACAGTTGTGAGACCTCTTGTAGCTGACCAAATTATTAACATCTTGTTGCTAAGCCGTAAGCTAGGATGACTGAACTGGTCTAGGCCGTGTGCAACAAGCAATCTCTTGATGATGTGAGACAAGACTTAACATGACAATCTCTTTTTAGTCGTGCAAATAGAATAGCGACAAAGGAGACTGTTAGGTTAGTGACCCGGTTACCATGTACTAATCACGAGGATAGGGTTGAGATTAGAGTATACGATACGACAAGTAACCGAGCTTAGTCTTCATCATATATAATCTTTACCTAATAATAAAGGAACTAAGACTTCTTTGGTTCGTCCGTCCATTTTTTATCGTTTTACCCTCCCACCAAATCCCATATTACGGCCATACTGCCACCGTACCCCTTCATCTCTTTTCCTCCTCTCCCTGGCCGAACATCTCGCCTCTCGCGCCGAACTCCTCCCCCGAGATGTGATGTCCCGATCTGCTGCTTTCAACTCTGGCGGCGCGCGTCGGGCTCGCTCCCCTCTCCCATGGCACCGCCCAGTGCCACCGTCCTTCACTCTTCATCCTCTTCCGTGCTCCGGCCAAGCTCGTGCCACCAGTCCCTGCGGTGAAGACCCGTCCAAGTTGGCAGCCTCTCTGAAACACGTCCGGCCTGCACTCAGAGCACCACCCGACGCTGCCCCTTGCTATCTGATCACGCCCTGCTCGAGACAGAGGCGGCGACCTTTAGGCTTCAGCTCGTGCGCTACACGCAACGCAGCCGGCCGGTAGAATCAACGCGTTGCCGAAGAAATCGATCTTGCCGCCGTCCAAACCGAGGTCCCTGTTGTCCGAATCGACGCGCCAGGCGCTGCCACAGTCTCCCCGCGGCCGGACTCCTGCTCGCCTCCTCTGCTACATGTTCCCTGCGTCCTGCATGTCCTCCCGATGCCACCTCGAGGTCGAGCAGCCATGAACAGGACTTGTGACAGGAGCTCCTCTAGAACGATTCCCCGCGGCCGACTCGCGCTTGCAGCCGCCGCGGTTCCCCGCGTCCTGCACGACTTCCCCGCCGCCACCTTAAGGTCGAGCCGTAGTCCTCCGCCACGAACAGAACCTGCGAGAGAAGCTCCTGCATGAACACGAGCTCAGGCTGACCTTGCACCATTCTAGGAGGCGTCGGAAAGGAGGTTTACCGCCGGAGGGTTCCGCTGCCGTGCGCTCGATAGCGCTACCGGCCGGGTTGCCAGGCTGCGTACTCGTATGTCGCAGTGGAATTGCAGTCTGTCCTCCATTGCTTTTTTTTTTTTTTTTTTTTTTTGAGAAGAGTCTGTCCTCCATTGCTGACAAAGAAACGTATGCTAAAGATGGGCTTTGCCTATGGGCCCTAGCTTCGCTGTGTCGAGAGCGCCATCGTGTACTCGGGGCCGCATATTGCGAGATGCCATCACTGGTCCTTGTTCGGTGCTTCTTCTTTCTAGGGATTGTAGACATATCGTCTTGCCAACAATGATGCCACCCCATGCTGGTTCTTTCGTTCTAATTGGCATTTGAATCATCATGTGATCTTCATTATTACACAATTAAAATCGATGTTCTAAGATTTTTACTATTGCACGGTACAAAAGCCGGGTCAATCATGGATTTGCTGCCATTTGGATTTGATTGGCCGATTTAAGCATATAAAAATACAAAGTCAAAACGTGTGTTAGGATACTAGGACGTGGATTAGGATTTACGTCGAAATCGTGGAGCCATACAAGTCATGTAATCAACTTTGCCCATGTATGCAACCGTGTGGAATATGAACGGTGAAAATAATTTCTAAATTCCATGCGAACCACAATAGTTGAGACATAAAGAAATCCAGCTCCACATCGGTGTCATAGATCGATACAAAAAAGAGGATCGAATTGGATCGGTCTGCGACGTGTCATTGATTCATAGGAAAGTTTAAAACAAAAATTTAAAAACAACGCGATGCATTTACAATTAGAACAATAATCTAATTATTAGGAAAACTGAAGGCTGCTTTTTCTTTTGAAAAATGAATCTTTTCTTTTTTTAATTTTTGCAAAAAATATTTATTATTTATTAACCCGTAGCAACGCACGGACATTGTGCTATAGATTAAAAAGTAACCAAGCTTGCCTGTCCAAATTCGCCAGTACCTCCCAAGGTAGAATAACGTACGGGAGCAACAATGTGATGTGACTCATGCAAGAAACCAACTGTCTTGAGACACAGGGGTGCTAACATTGGGAGTCAGATCAAAAGAATAAAGGAGGTTTTGCTTAACCGAATAAGACTGATTGATGACTGAGCTGAGATACAGGGCTAGGCAAGGCAGCCCCAGAGTAGAATCTGAGATATGAACCGGAGAAGAAACTAATGGGTAATCGCTATAGGGGTATAGCAATACTGCTTTTCCATTCTTTGCAAATTCTAGAGGGAGAACTTGGAACTGTTACTCGTAAATGAAAGTTGGTTGCTTATAATTATCCACTTCTGCAAGTCCTAGTTTCACAATGTCAAGTTAGCACTGCCATATGCGAGAGGCCGGTTATTCTATCAAGGTTTCGTAATAATCATCATCATCTGGTTGTGTTGAGTTCATAACAATGGTGCACAGAAAGTCTCAGTCAGCCAAGTACATGTTGGTGACTGTATAATCTTACACTCGACCCGAGAAACAGGAATATGACCTCAAGTCCGTGAGAGCATTGCTTAATCCGACACAGACCGTCTCAGCTAACAAGAATGACAGCAAACATTGGGAACCCGTCAATTACTTGACTCTTCCAAATATTCTCTACATATCCTTCAGCTCTTGCTCAAAGGCGCACAGTTTCTCCCTGATAGGCGAGAGGAAGGATTTCACATCCTTGCTGATCCGTGACTTGTCGGCCCATTCGAGGCTATCGGTAAACCTTACTTCTGCCTGAAATCACCAGAATTCAATTCCGTGAACACCATTACCTAAGTACTTGTGATGGTAAAAGTACTATATATACTACACTGTAGTCTGTAGAGAATAGTAGCTATACCTCTAGGTCTTCAAGCTCACCAAAAGAAAACTCGGGGATGTCTATATGGCCTGTGACCTTCTTCGGCTCTTCCTTAATTAACCATTCACCTAATTAACATTACCATGACTTGAGTTAGCGGCACTGAAGTAGTATTAGGACTAAAAAGGAGAGGACCTAAATGAACAATGCCATATTTGACATGATATATTCTTTACCTTTAAATCTCAAGCTCAGTTCATAATTATACCCTACTCTCTTCTTATTGCGGACTGTTACCAGATATGCCTGTTGAGCCACCGAGGATATATTTACCAGGGTTACTTAGCAAGAAAACGCTGTTAAGTTATGAGAAAAAGGTATTTTGGGCATGTACAATGGTTGATAAGACGATCTTATCTTAAATCTGCCACATAATCTAGATATGACAATAAAACAGGATGTACAATGGGTTATTTTTTAGCCCTATCTTTAAGGAGAGATATTTCTAAATATGTGGTGAGAGATATTGTGAGATCATCTCTTAGCTAGGCAAACCTCTCTTTTTTCTTTCTCTCTCCTCCAACTCAACAATTATCTTATGTGTCATTACTATGATAAGACCATTGTACATGCCCTTACAGATTTTTAGAACGGATTTGTCAAACATTATACTTACATCGCCTGAGCATTTTGACACTTCATCAATAGATGCCTTTCCTGTTGAGAAATCCAATGAACCCAAAGAACCCAGCAGGTCCTATAGCATACATAGGCCAGCCAGTGTCAGGGAAATTTTGTATGGAAGCATCAATATTCCTCTTTTATACAAGCATTTTGCCAACAGATCGATAATAAGCTACTACCTTTATCCGACTATTAGCCCATGAATTGAGGTTCTTTTCCTCCCATGTTCCAGCCTGCAAAGCACAAACACATCAGAATATTGCAAGTTGACGTTTAGCACTGTAACCATCCCAAAGGACGATTGCATAGAAAATGGGGCAGCTACAAACAATAAGCTTATGATGGCTACAAACAATGAACTTATGACGGTTACAAACAAAGCCAAGCTAACAGAGCTCCACAGTTCCATATGGTACGAGCCAGCGACTTAAGTAAAGCTATCAGCTATGACTCAGAAATCATAAGAGACTCGTCCAAATCCCACACAGATGGCACTAGATGCACTTCCAATCTCCCCTTTTTGTGTGATCCATGACAACATTGTCCTTGTCACTTTTAGAACCACAAATGCCACTCACACTCAAAGCCATCTACCAGATCTACCACAATCAGCCATCTAAGCCACATCTACCACTCCTAGTCACTCTTAGACCCAGGTACAATCAAAGCCATCTAGATGTAGTTTACAAAGCCATCTAGACCTAGCTCTACCACTCTAGTCACTTTTAGACCCACAGATACTACTCCTAGTCACTCTTAGACCCTAGGTACACTCAAAGCCATCTCGATGTAGCTTACATGTGCAAACGGACAGGAGAATATCAAAGGAAATGTTGCTGGCAATTAAGTTAGGTGCAAACCTCTCAAACTCCTCAAACTATTGGGAGTCAAGTTCAAGGAGGTGGTATGGGGAATTAAGTTTTAGCCGAAGGGCTAGAAATGTTATTACGCAAGATGACTCTCCAAGACAGATCTATCTCTCCAAGTAGGGTTCTACTCAGTGCAGTCATCACGCAGAGTCAAAAGCTACATGGGAAAGAGGACGATCTGAAGACAGAATTCCCAGACCTATTTTCTAGGTAGCCTGAATCTTGGGGTCAAGATTTTCTTTTAGGGGGCAGGGTTTGTAACATCCCAATTTTATAGACTCTTAAAAAAATGAAAAATCAAAACCTCCAAAGAAAATTTAATAAAATAATCTTAACATAATGTTTCAGAAATTTGGTTTTAAATTTAATTAAATATAATTTAATTTATAGAAGAAGTCCCAACTCAAAATATCCTTCTAAATTTTCTCTACGGAGAGAATCACTGCCCTTGTATTTTGGACCGAACTGGGCCCGATTCCAGTCAGCTAATCTTTAGTTTTTTTTCCTACTTGGACCAAATTCCCTTGGCCTAATCTCTCTCTTCTCTATTTCTTTCTTTTTCCTATACCCGCATGGGCCAGCCCATCTGTCCTAGCCAAACGACCGGTCGACCATGAAGCGTGCAGAAATTCTGATTTTCAAATCTCTCTCCATTCAAACTTGAGCTATAAAGTCTGAATCCAATTCCTCCTATTTCTACTTGTTCCCTACTCCAAGTAGAACTATCACACCGACCTACTAGCCTACAAATACCTTAGAACCATAGCCCCTCAGCCCCTCCACGACTTTAAAACACCAAAACCCTAGTTTCCAATTTTCTCTCCGAAGTTCGAGACTTCTTTGTTTGGCGTCAACATTTACAACAAAGTTGTAAATTTACTCAAGGTAAAATTTCATTCAATGTATCCCTCAAATTTTTCCCATATTTTAGATCGCATGGAGTAAATCTTAGATTTATTCGCGCTCCCACAAATCTAAATTCTTTTGACCATATAGATAAATCTACCAGTCCCCCACAACTTCAATATTTGGAAGTTCCTTGACTTGATGTTGGACCTGCCTCTCAAATACAAATCTATTTTAGATCCAATTGTGGACAGATATGCCTTCTAGTGCACCGGATGGGTCCAAATTATAGTTATGTTGGAGAGGCAGATCCGACACTAAAACCGAGAAACTTCCAGTATTAATGTTGGGAAAATTTGGTAGATCTATCTACGGTTAAAAGAAATTTGGATTCGCTAGACCAAACGCGAGTAGATCTAAAATTTATTCCATGAGATCTAAATTATGAGAATACGGAATTCAAAGCCTATGGTGGATGAAACTTGACGAAATTTGCCGGGATGAAACAACCTTGAGGAGATCTACAACTTTCATGTAGACGTTGACGGTAAACGAAGAAATGTCGAACCTAAGAGCGGAGATTCAAAATTGGAAACTAGGGTTACGGTGTTTCGACTTTGGACGAGGAGGGGTGTGGTTCTGTGATATTTATATGTTGGTAGGTCAGCGGAATAGTTCTACTTGGAGAAGGGAACAAGTAGAAAGAAGAGGAATTGAATTCAAACTCTTACAGCTTTATGGAAGTTTAAATACAGACAGGTTTAAAAAACAAAATTTCTGCACACTTCCTAGACCAAACCGAACGTTCATTTCAATTGATCCTCAGCCAGTATCCTTGCTCCTGGCTAGATGGGCCATCCCATACAGTGGAGGGAAAAAAGATTGGGCCAAGGGGATTCGTCCCATGTAGAAAAAAAGAGAAAGAAAGATATTGGACCCAGTTCAGTCTAAAATATCCGAAAGGCTTTTCTTCTTAGAGAAGCCTTTAATTGACTTTGATCTGGAAGGATATTTTGAGTGGGGACTCCTCTCCTAAAATCCAAAAATTCAAATTGTATTTAATTCAAACTAAAACCTAATTTTTTAAATGCCAAGTTAAGCTTATGTAATAAAAAATTTAAATATTTTATTTTTAGAAGTTATTAAAATCTGAGAAAATTGGGATGTTACAAACCCTACCCCGACCCCGAGATTCACGCTCCACCATAGAACATAGGTCTGCGAATTCTGCTTTCGTTTCAAACCCATTTGGCTTCCGTCTGCTTTCAATCTGTTTGGGTGCCATCTACTTTCACCTCGATCTCACAGTTGTTGTAGAGAGAAACAAGAAGCCGATGCTGGACTTGACTAGAGCATTGTGAGGCGGGAGAGTAGCACTTCACTAGCGGCTTGTGGGGCAACTAAGTAGCGGCGAATACAGCGGCCGCCGCTGATCGTCGTTGCTCGCTTGATATACAAACGATCGTGATATTAGTAAAGTAAAGTTGTTCGCTTGCCCAAAGTCCAAACCATCATGATATTAGTGCAGGCGCGTGCATAGAATTACTATATATATGTTCACCTAATACACCCACAAAAAAATTATGGTAATATGATGTAACTCTTTTTGCTTCTAGTTAGCTATACCTTGTTAGCTACAAAACAAAGAGAAACATATTTTGGTTACAATGATGTAACCAAAAAGTTATGTTAATATGATGTAACTTGTCCTAGTTCTGGAATTTCGGATCGATTTATTGATGAATGGTTACAATAGAGCTACTTTGGAAAATTGTGTTATATTGCGCTATTTTCTTACTGCCAAACAAATATTGATATGCCATTTGGTTCAGACGGAAAACTCGCAGGTGAGCCCGAGCTCACCTGCACCCTCGGATTTCGCAAAATTCAAAAATAGTAAAACTTTTTGAAAAATTCTGAAAAAAATGGGGTGCATATGTATACAAGTTCTTCACATCCGTGCAAAATTTTTAGAATAAAATGACATTCTATGCGCTCCTCTGTGCAAAAAAGACAAAATAAGACATTGAAAACATGTGTATTCAAATTTTTTCTGACAACTCAGGTTGTCCTTTTTTGCACAGACCATATGAAATATCATTTGATTATGAGGAATTTACACGAGTGTGAAGAACTTGTATACATATGCACCCCATTTTTTTTCAAATTTTTTTTTCATGTTTTACTATTTTTTTGATTTTCGCGAAAATAAAGGGTGTAGGTGCACCCGGGCGCTATTCGTCCGCACTCGGTTCAGACTTGATATCTTCATATACTGCACTACACTTCCGTAGTTAAATCAAGAATATCATAGATTATTACTAGTAACACCAAGGTTGTAAAAAGCGCGCTTAGGCGCATGCTTAAGCCCACATAGGCATTTAACTGCGATTAAACGTGCACTTAGTGCTTCAATCGCTCAAGGCAAAAAGCGGAGACAAAACACTCAATCAGCGCCTAAGTTAACACAGAGGCCACGACTCTTCTTCTAATTACCAAAGAGCACCAGTAATAGCATCTTCCTAGTAGTTCACAACCGAGTAAACAAATATTTTCCACTTTGCATATTTAATAATATTATTTTATTTATGCACAATTTTCTGTACGACCTCCCAGCTTCAGTCAAGTGGCAGTTATGCCACAGTACAGATTTTGTTCCTTGTTGCAAACCACCAGAACTTTAGATCGAACACTATTACACTCACTCCACCTAGACAAAATATATTTGTAAAAACAGCAATACTCACGTGTTGCAATGTAGACCAACAAACAAATTCCCTACACATTGGGTGAATGCACCCAGCAATCTACCGACAACAAAGTGAGCCAAACACTCGCTAGCCCATGCAAGGCAACAAAAACACAGATTTGCCAATACTAAGCCGACGAAGTTGATTCATAGCCATCGAATAGGATTCATGAATCAATATTACCCAATGTAACAATTATACATACTACAGATCAGATCATAACTCATCTTCTGAACAACAACAGGAATTACCCAATTGCAAAAAGCATCATAAATTCGTGATGTTTATTCGGGCTAAGCAGCAGCTATCATTCCCTAACGCGCATCTCCTACCGAATACGACACGGGGACGGGAGTTAAGGCGAGAGTGACCTGACCTGATTCCAGACGGAGCCAAGGGCCCCCGGCGCGTTGCCGGCGCCGTTGGCGACAGCTGCGGCGGCGGCGTCGAGCTTGCGGGGGACGGGGGCCGGCGCGGCGTCGCCCGTGGCCTCCCGCACCCAGTACCTGTACGACGATTTCGCCTCCGCCGCCGCCGCTGTCACGGGCGCGGTCTCCGTCACCGTCTCCATCGCCGCCGCCTCCTCCATCGGTGGATGGATCGACGCTCGCTCGGTGCAGATCTCTCGGCGGCGCGAGGCACTACGGTGGGGACTCTCCCTTCTCGGAGGATCGAGAGGCTTCTTCCCCGGAGGATCGGAGGTACGGGGGCACTCCGATTTTGACTGTTTTATTCTGCCCCGCGGAGCGTGCGCACGTGCTCCTTCCGTATGCCTCGGGAAGGTTCTAGATTCTCTTCTCTCTTTCCTACGCTAGCTGTTTGACCGTCTCGGGAGAGTATCCTGTGCCAACCAGTTTTTACTGGAAACCGGTAAAAAACCATCAAAAGATTTGTTTAAAAGTTTTCAAAAATATTGCATTATATTGGTAAGGTAGAATTCTATGGACATGCAAATTTACAAGTCAAAACTCAAAATTGTGTTGGAGCTATAAAAATTTCAAATTCAACATTGAATAGTAGCAACCACTACTATTCACTGCGCAATTTACACAGTATGTCTGTAGAACTCTATCTTGTCAATGTAATGCATTTTTGTTGAGAATGTTAGAACTTTTAAACATGTTTTTCTCGTGATTTCTACTGGTTTCCAGGATATTTTCTTACAATCTGAGTCAGTGGGTTAGCATCGGTGTGGGAGAGAGTGTTCAACGTGGGTATACCTGGCCAAACGGGCCAGCCATGAGTAAACGGGACTGACACGGCATGTGGAGTCCCGTTATAAACGGGTCGTGCCATGCCGGCACAAGAGTCTCAAATCGGGTTTAATGTGGTACGGATGCTAAAGGAGCGACACGACATGTTAGTCAGCCAGCCCACGTTCTTTTTGGCATGGGACATTCTGGCTTCCGGGGCCTTTTTTGGCCCAATTAGTTTGATAAATTCAGAAAAATCAAAACATTTTACAAAACACATATTCTTTTTTTTTAACAAATGATTACTAAGTCATTCATTCATTTTTGAAACCTACGGCACATCCGTAGAGCATTCCAAACAATTAGGGTGCGTTTGGTTGCTCGGACGATTTTCGGCCACTTTGCATCCGTAGCCCTGGCGAGCCTGGCCCTGAAAAAACGTGTCATGAGCCATGTTGTGTAGCCCATTTGGTTGCCAACAATGTTCTGGCCAGGCCCGTTCCGCTTGGTGCAAGATTTTTTAACACGACGTTTGGTTTGTATCTGTGCTTCATGTGCTCTCACCTATTTGCTACATGGTGAACTTACCTCACACAACCTACTAGCAGCAGCAGCGACGGCGAAGGGCGGCGAACAGTACAACGACGTGGCGTAGCAGCACTGTCGAGACAGCAGCGCCGGGACGGCGACGGTGCGCGGTCAGTACACGCGGTCTCCTGCAGCGGCGACGAACTCCAGGACTACGAGCGACGATGGCTGAGCGAAGAAGATATCGAGTAGCTTAAGAACACCTGCAACAAGCACACCTAGTAGCAGCAGCGGCGACGGTAGAGTTCATGGCAGCGGTGAGCGGCGCTGACACACGTTGAAAAGCATACTTTACACTAGCTGCACTCTAAGTACGTGCATATATAGAGCACAAAATCTGCTCGTATACGGCTATCGAAATAGAAAACTTGCAACACGAAAGTTATGCGGAACATAGAGATAAAACTACACGTCAAAGGATATCTCAAACAGTCGACCGAGTATGAAGAATTTGACAAAATTCGTCCCAAAAAAAGGGCAAACATCAGTGCGAAATTGAGAAGCTATAGTCGACGAAATTCGAAACTGAGTATCAGAATGGAACCTACTTGTCGACGCGTATATTTTTCATGTACACTATATTTTGAATCGGGCAATATTTAGACAGATTATAGAAGGTTAAGTGAGGTGGGCATAAAAAAAAAGTACATACTAAGCCAACTCTGGGCCAACTATGCATCAAACAGTGTCCAAATTGCACTACCCGAGGGCCGATTCGGCTGTTCCTCTCGGGCCTGGCATAGAGTGTTTTAACTTCCGCGCTGATGCAGCCTCGCGGAGCGGAGCAGCTCACTAAAGGGACCAAATTTCGCATGCAACAGTGCGTTCCGAAGGCCCATGGACAACCAAACGCGCCCTTATATCCTATATGAACTTGTTGACTACGTTGTACTCATCCCTATCTATTTCTCAAATCTTTGCTTACGCCCTGAGAGTGCCCAGGAGAGAACCAGGAGATTCGGATAGATATGAAAGAGTGGATTACTTACATGATTACATCACCTACTAGGCCAAAGGTGACGCGGAGGAGTCTGATTTGTAGGATAGGATAAGAGAATTTAAGCCGAGCAGACATAGTGTAGCATCAATAAGATGCTAAGCTAGTATGGTATTGAGTATTGTAGTTTTAGTAGTTATTTCATTCTTTAAGTTGTTACCAGAGTTTCCTTACGCCTCGATTCGGATGGTTGCTTTCAGCCTCGATATTGGACATTCGCAACATTCAGACCCGAATATCCCGAATATCACCGTTTGGATGTATTTGGCATTGGGCCGTGACATTCGGGCTGAATATCGAGCCAACCCGCGTGAAGGCAAAACGGCACCCAGCCCAATCTCGAGCTCCACCCCTGGAGATTGGCTCTGTATTCGCGAGCGAGGCGTCCCGTACCTGTTTGCGAGCGAGCAGACACACCAGCGAAGCTCCTCACGTGGTAACCCTAGGGACGGCGGCGGTGCAGGTACGACCTTCCCCCTTGCTCCCATTCGGCGGCCGGCGGCCTCCTCCCGTCACTGCCCTCCGTCCCTCTCCGTCGCTGCTCTCCCTCTCTCCCTCCCTGCCGCTGCTCTCCCTCTCTCCCTCCCCGCCGTTGCTCACCCTCTCTCCCCGCCGCCGATGCTTTCTCTCCCTCTTATCTCGACCTGTTTGAGTGCAGGTCGGAGGAAGAGTGAGAGACCCAGCGAGCGGCTAATTTCATCCCCAACATCCGGAGCTGGGCTTGTCGGTGCAGGTCAGAGGGAGACCCGGCGACCGGCGCATTTCATCCCCAGCATCTGGAGCTGAACTTGTAATATTGTAATATTGCGTATGAGACTAGCGTGTTTGATTGAGATTTTATTTTATCTTCAAAGTGGTCGTTTATGATGGATTATGCATTGCGTTTGATATTATGTTTTTGTTGAACTATTGGAAAATATTATTCTTGATAGGTATTCTTCTTGTTGTTGTCAATGCCATAACATGTGGTTGTTGCATATAATTTTGACATGTATATAATAGTATAATTATCAATGTCTCAAAGAGCTGCAATTCATCACTTTATACATCCAAACAGCATTTGACATTCAAACTCAATATCTAGTCTGGGTCCGAATATCTAACACATCCAAACAGATATATTGACATTCAGTCTCAATATCAATATCCTGAATATTGGATATTGAACCCAATACAATGTCTAGCCTCCCAATGCAAACATCCAAACGGACCCTTAGTGATAGAAAGACGTTGAAACTTTTGTTCACCTTTGGCTTTTAATAATAAATATGTAATTTTTCCCTGCAATGTTTTTTGTTATATTACCATGAGCGATGTAATATTTGTGGAAAGAAGTTTCGTGGTTGTCGTGGTATGTTACATGACAGTGCCATAGGGGATGGCATAAGAACTGGTGTGGGGTCAACAGGTGCAAAGGACGGCACCCGCAGGCGGGATTGAGCACAAGTGCTAAGACGCAATGTACTCACGTTCGTGGCCCTCATCGAGGTAAGACCCCTACTCCTGCATGATCTCTCGTATATCGGGCATAGTACATGGTTGCTCCTTGAGCTGTATGACATTCTCGCTAGTGGTTATCTAGGGTTTCTATCAAGAAGAAAGAGTTTGCCCTTCACTTGGGCTCCAGCTTGCCTTATATAGAGGCCAGCAGGCTAGCTTACAGGTAGGTCCGGCTGGGAGACGTCAGCCGGCTGGGACCCGCTACGGTCATCCACAGCGTTATTTTTTTAGCCACAGTGTTATTCCTTCAGCCACAGGGTTGTTCCTTCAGCCACAGTGGTACGACGTGCGGCCATGCGCGCCACTATGCATGACGGGAGCAGCCGAATAGTCCGCGCACGGCCGTCTGCCCCCATCCCATCGAGCGTAGTTGATCCTGGTTGTAGCCTCCCATCGGAGTGGCTGGAGTCCTGGAAGACGTCAGGCTTGGGCTCGCCTTTAGCCCATGCCTCCTTGTCGGAGGCAGCCGGCTGGACGGACACGGCGGACTGCAGAGTTCATCGCGGGCTGGCTGCGGGAGCAACCGGCCTAGAGGCAGCAAGCGGACGCCGACGGCCCCCACTGCACCTGGTAGGATCTTCTGTGTGTCTTTGGCCACCCGGGGGTCATCCCCCCGATAGTGAAGAAGGCTTGGCTGCGTCAAAGAGCATGGATGGAGGCACCACATCGGTGGGCTAGACAGCATTGCCACGATGGTTACGGCCAGCGGCTTCTTAGTTCTTTGGGGAGGCGTCGAGCCGGGTGAGGGGTTAGGGGCGGTGTGCGACTTGGAGGGGGCTCCAGATCCATTCCTGTCGTAGAGGCGAGGTGGTTCTGGGGCGTCGGATGGCAGAAAGGTGAAAATTTTATTCCACCACAAAAATACCAGAGAGATGTCTAGGGAACCGACTTTGTTTCCCGAATTTTTTTTTAGCAGGAATGGGAAGATTTTAGGCATTTCCTTATATTTTAAGGAGTAAAAATATTAGGGAAAGTGCTTGATGGGCTAACTCCCTACATTTCTGCTTTTTTGAAGTTGGAGATTTTAGAGGAAGAGTTAGAGATGCTCCAAGAAAGTGTTCGAAGGTTCAGAAGTCGGGTTTGTCACAAACGGCGTACGTACTACTACATGTGTACCAAAATATAAGACGTTGTGTTAGACTAGTTTACCCTATCAAAACGGTGTATATTATGGAATGGAAGTAGTACGTACCATATACTCCCTCCGATAGAGTTTACATGACTCGCACTTAGTTTAAGAAATTATCTTGACCATTAATTTGATCAACAAAAGATAAATTATATGTCACCAAAATTATATCATTGAATTTTTTTTTGAATATAAATTCAATGGTATAATTTTTGTTACATATAATTTATATTTTGTTGATCAAATTTGATGGTCAATTTTTTTTAATACTATGATGTGTACCACGCGAATTGTACCGGAGGGACTAGTAGTTGTTAAACATAATAAGAGACATAAAAAACATTATTCAAAGACAGTTTAGATTAGGTAGCCAAACTAATTCGTGACAAGACCCTTATATGACAAAACAATGCTTTGTACCTATTTCAGAAATTAAAGGATGACTAAAAATTGAAGGAAATTAATGGCTATTGACTGCTGGCCTATAACATTAAACATTAAGATAAGGATCTACATACTATTTTGGAAGGATGACTCACCAGACGATGGGGCGTTATTAATAGTTGCTAAACATGGCATGTTACGATTGCTCCCTATATATCAGAGGAACATGGCTCACCCATATTCCTACATTCAATAAGAGCTAGACTAGAAGGAGCAGTTGCGAGGTCTACCATGGACGGTCGACGACAATTGCTCGTCCTTTTCCTGGCTCTCCTGGGTTGCTTCTCCGTTCTTGCACAATGTAAGTGTCGTCTGAGAAGTATTATTCCATTATCCTTTGCTTTCATTACTGTTTGAAAGCAAATTCGATCGATTGAGCACAAAATTGTCGGAGAACAGAACTTACACATACTTGTATCACTTCCATGCATGCAGCTCGAAGCATCAACGACATGGAGAGCAGCAAGATCACCGTACAGTGCTGTGCATTCTTGAAAGCACAGCCGAGGCCGAATGCCCCGTTGGTGTGCTGCACGCCCGTGGCGGGATCAGCGTGCTTTCGGACCAAAAATGAATGTCTGGCAACCTGCTGCAAAGGATCGAAAACTAGTTTTGCCCTGGACACCCGGTCCTTTTCTACTCTGTAATGATGACCATAACTATATAAGCTTATTTGCCAATGTGAACCCAGAGTAATAAACCCTGAGTAATTGTTGCTTTCGTCTTATTCAAACATTTTCTACTTCTTTGGTGTCATCCGCCTCTCCTGCAAGCTACCTGATTGTTCTTAAGAGTATTTTCCATGATGCGTCATATGTCTGTTTGCTAAAGAAAATGAAGTTGTTTCTTGGAAGAATTAGGAACCAAACTTATGTGGAGTGCGAGAAGGCTCGAACACGGGCTGGCTAACTGACCACCAGATGTGTTACCCAGTAAGACCCAAGGTCTTTCCTTTTGTGTTGGCTTGCGCAATCCGTGTTCAACACTTCACAATGTATATGTGCTCAGTGTAAGAACATCTCCACCAGCACCCCCCTCATTGTTCCAGACATGTGTCTGGTACCATCTAAACCGACACATCTCCCGGGATACCGGAAAAAATTATGAGGGTGGCAGTGAAGATACTCTAAGGAAGAAATTGAATAGAGCTATCTTCGGCGACCCTCTCCGTTTTAAATTGCATTTTTACCTACTTTGGCTGCAGTTTGGGGTGCAGGTAGATGTCGAAGTTTCCAAATGTCTTTTCCAAAGTACAGTTTGGCTACAAAAATCTCTATCACGCTAAAAAAAATTACCATAGTACATCCAAGGAGCTTGTACTCCATGGGTCATTTAGCCTGGTCCTTAATTCAAAGTGCTGTTTTAGTCGCTAGGTTGATCGTTGCAGGTTTGTTGCGTTAGAAATGTGGCAACCTAAAGAAAAAAAATCGACAACATAAGGAGTAGTAAACTATGGGTATGCTTGTTATTCGCCCATAAACCACTTGCTCGGCATGGAGAACTGGGAAAATTCATTTTTGACAAGTTGGTACATACGACTACTAAATTGCACACGAGACTAAGCTTGAGCCTCTCAATTTGTTCACAGCTTCTCATGTTCATGCTCCCCGAGACCCATTCGGCAATGTCAAAACTGATGATGAGCTCAACTCCTAACACTAGGGTGCACAAGGAACTAGTGCGACAACAACAGTAGTAAGCAAACAATGTTACAGACCAGCCCCTTACGAGTTACAGCATGTGAATTCAGTCCCGCCTCCAATCTCCAAGATGTGAAAACCCAAGCACATCATTGACCCTTTCTCTCTTAAAAAACGAAGACCAAAAAAAGAATAATCTGATTCTTCAACTCATAGACCAACCCAATACGACCGGCCGTTGCTGTTATGGAGTGGGGATGGAGACGGCGCCATCAGAGCCCACTCGTACCACACCTGTCACAGCAGAAGAAATGAGACTCCAATTACAGGATTCGTATATCTCAGGATCGACAACAGTGGAAACCACAGTACCTTAGTGGCACCACAGCATCGCCAGAAGTGCACTTCTATAGGCGACTCCGACGGTACGTAGATGGGCTTCCTCAATGGGAAGAAGATCGGGAACCTGAAAATGTTAAGAACACGGTAAAATTAAGTAGAATGGTCGGGCTTGGGAAATATTGTTGCCAGCGTTTAAAATTGGGTTGCCAGTTGCTACTTACCAGCTAAACATGTTTGGTGTGCATGTGTTTGGCTCAATTCCGAGATGGACATCTTTATATAGCACGGCATCAAAATATCCAGCAAATCCTGCCAAAATGATGACACATAGACTTAAGAGTGACACAGACGGCTTTTATGAATAGAAAAAACCAATATCAAGTACAGCTGCATACCATGTACAAGGCATGATCCTGTGTCTTGTGGTAGTTCAAACTGCAACTTGGTATACCTTTGGTTGGTAGCGTTTGGTGAGAAATTTGGATGTGTGAAAGAAAAAACCTACACATATAAGGTGAGCATTAAATGCCCTGATGATAATAGCTCTTGGGAGAAGGCAATATGTCACATAATGAATGAAGGACATTGAGCAGAAAGTGTGGTTTCTCACCGCCTGTGGAGGCGCAAGTCTTGCTACTCGGTGTAGCTTGACAACATATGCTGTTTCAAAATGTGCAATATCTTTGTGCGCTTTGATCTGCAGAAACCAAGGCACTTTAAGCTTGCAGAAACCAAGGCACTTTAAGCTCTACTGAAACTTTACAAATATCACCAAAACGGCATAAGCACTTACATCATTGTGTAGTTTTGATGCTGTTACTGGTTGGATAAAACTTGTGTATCTGCAAAGGAACACATAAAAACAAGACGGTACTTAGGATTCAGAAAATGCAGGGAACTTGGATTTTGAAAATAATACAAAAAGGGGAAAGGCTAATACGAGGAAGGAATAGAAATCCCATCTGGCTTCAAAAATCTCTGGGCACCATCTAGACACTCGGGAGATAATTCATTATCACCAAAGGACCCAAGCAACTCACTGACCTGTTTCATAATTGCATGTAAGACATTTTATGACAGCTTGCTAAAGATTTGAAATGTCAATTTCCAACAAAGTATCAGCTTACCAATATATCAGCTTTTTCAGGAGCATCCCAGCACCGCATGTCACTAGAAATAATAGTGACCATGCTTTCCCACCCTTCCAATTTGATCAAACTCTGTATCAGTTCCAGAAAACCAATCAGATCATCATACAATCATCTCTATTTAGGCAGGAAGGCAAGAACAGACTACCAACAGAGAAGAATTTTTCTAACTATTGCATCATTGATCACTAAACTGACAAGCTTCCCCCCTGTCTAATGGAACAGTACAAGAACTTCGAATTGAAAAAAAAATCCATTGAACAACTTACATGAAGGGTAATAACAGCGTTAGGATTTTTCTCCACAGCATATACTTTTAACTTGCGACCAGTTTCTTCTGCAGCCTGCATTTAATTTGAAAGCATATTAGATTCCGGGAAAATATGAACAGAAAAACCCGAAATAAATTACAGATATGTTATTTAAACACCAGAAAATTATCAAGGTTTGTGGTAAATTATTAAGTTCAAGAGAAAAGGAACTCGCCTGCAATGATGCTCTTACTAAAGGCCCTCTGCCTGCTCCAACAACCATCAACACCTATGTCGAATGGAGGATAAAATTAGACGGATAAGTTCTAAAGGTAACATTTAAAATTAAAAGTGTACATTTAAGATGAGTGGTGTTGTAAAAAGGCGCATAGGAGCTGTTAAAGTGATTTCCAACGGTTCCTAGTCCACAAATATAATAAACGTAATACAGGTTCTGGCATAGCGGTCGATTGGCTAAAGTTACTGTGGAAGATGCAATGCAGAAACAGGATCTCACAGATAAGCCAACTCAACAAAAACAAAATTTGGGTATAGAACTACTGTTTAAAGTGATTAAGTATCAGTTCACTGCTAAAAATCATTACACCATCATGCAACTTCCTGGGAGCACGGACTGCAGCCACCTTACGTAGAAAAAAGAATTAAGTTCAAGGCCAAATCTTACCGTCCTAGTTGTGGGGATTTCATCGTCTGAAACCTTATCAACCAAAGCCTTAGCGATTGCTCTTTGATACTGTTCATAGATGTAAAACAAGGAATTATCAGAAGATTACTGGTATAAAGAATAATATTAGACTGAAGTGGCAAAAAATGGAATTCAAAGTTCTACTTAATAAAAGAGGAAGGGCCCTTTATCTTTTATTTTTTTGCAAAACCAGGTTCATTTGGATTGTATCGCCTTTGTGCAAACTTTGAGATTAATAAAGCACCCTTTACCGGACAAAAAGGTTCATTAGCTATGAAGTTCTAATGTTAAACAATGTGCTAGCTGAAACATGAATACATAAACCTCTAAAGGGTTGGTCTTCTGCCAGTTATAGTAATTAGTAAACAGAATACTTGGCTAGTGCCAGTACTTTCTTGGTGTACTAACAGTTATTGATAGAAGTACCATGATGCAGTCAATAGTTTGGAAGAAAGAAAATCAAACAAAACAGAACATATAATCGGAAAGTCCAATTCAAAAGCTAACTTTGTTCTCACAATGTTAAAAAAAATCACATAGTGAAAACAATGTTGCTCCTTCAAAATTTATAGCATTAAAAGATAGACAGAGTCCAAATATTTAACCGAAACCTGTGTATATTTCACAGTGTCTTTCTCGAAAGTCTCGTAAGTCTGAGCTTCCAAATTATCCATGAGAGGCTGCCAAAATAAAAGAAGATTAAAGTTATAAGAGAGTGAATGTTACATTGTAATGGAGGAAGAGAGCCATATGTCCCATACTTTACGAGGAAGGATAATTTCAGGTGATCAGAGGAGCTCAGGAGTATGCATAACAGTAATTACCTGGAGAGGAGATTGCAAGAAATCCCTATAGTTGATCTGGAATCAGGCAAACAACATAAGATCAAGAAAGATGTCAGTAAATAAGATAATCACGGGTCATGGAAGAGAGACAGTCCGCTAGAGCGGATACCTCGAAGCGTTCCTGTTCAGGAAGTTGATCCATCCTCTGATAGAGGTAGGCAATGTAGTCGAGGTACGGGCTCAATACATGCCGAGTGGGGGTATCTGAAGCAATAATTTAGGTGTGGACAAGTTATTATATTCTAAATGGAATAAAGGGTATTTCAGTTAAAGGGCAGGAAAATCAGTAAGTGCTAAATTTACGTATTAAAAATGGGAATTGGAAATTTTTATCTCTCAAATCTATTCACAAAGTTAAATTTTAAAGTACGACAGTTACTTTCAATGTACATGTTAGAAACATTGTTTACATAATCATGTGTAGTTAAGGGCCATCTGAAGTAACAAATCTAAAAATCAGCAGGAGTTACCTTCAGTGTGGTTTTCATCACCTCCGAGCACTCCTTCAGATGCTTGGGAAACATTATGGTTTGATCTGCCAGAAATAATTACCTAAATAGGAAAGAAACATTCAGGGCCTCAGGAAGAACAATGCACATCAATTGCCTCTGAAGCTTAAAACCATACATGCAGAAAGAGGGAAAGTTATGTGTTGTGCCATTAATTCAGAAGGCTTATGAGGAAAATGCTTGATATAAGGAAGCATAGTAAAGAACCCACCTGAACTGAATGGTTAAAAAATCCAGTAAGCAGAGTCTGATGGCGCTTTGACAAGCAAGGATAGCCTCTTGCATTTGTAAGAAAAGCCTGCAAATAAAAGATCAGTTAGTGATGCAAACATGTATGGCAAATAGTCATACCTGAAGAGATCTACGTGAAGTATTATGTTGTATGATTACATCTGTTTGAAGAATTGCTGCTCTTACAGGCTCCCCAAACCACCGCCCTAGGGAGTTCATCGATGGCAGTGAGCTCCTGATAAGTGGATAGCCAACATTTGTAAGGGATACCAAAACTATGACATTATAGATGAAATTTCAGCTATATCTTCACTTGGAAGACAAGATTTGGTGTAGCAATGCAAGATAACCACTTACAAGATATCAAGTGCTACATACAGTTGACTGCTATGCTCACATAACAGTCTAAATGAATTCCACCATTCCCACGAGTCTACTATGTTACTCTGCAATTTAAGAGAACACATGAAAAGAGAGTCATGTGGTGTGTGCGTACATATATTATTAATCCTTGAATAGGCGCAACTGCCCAGCACCTAGGACCTTTAGAACACTAAAATTACAGACCAGTTTCGGTGGACCTAAAGTGTACCGTGAGGTTATTATTACTTACTCTGGCATGGTCTTCATCCATAGGTTCGGACTTCTCCAGAGGTATCCTAAGCCACAACTTAAGAAAGAAACAGAGCAAATGGAAGTTAGATGTTAAGAAATGTTACGGCACGCAGACAACGCTGGAAAGATGAAATTGGAGAAGGGAGGACGGTACCTGCATATTGGTCAGGCCTTGCAAAAGATTATTCACAACTCTAGCATAATTGGCACAGGACGATCTCCTGGGGGGAGGGAGAACGCATGCCTGCAAGGAAATGCGGCAGAATTCACCTCTTTGTAGGATAAACAATGTCATTGCAGTTAATCATTTAGAGTGATCGGGTTATGTGCTCCATCAACTGGTTAACTATGTGTAAAACCAATAGATCAAAATAGCCTGGTATATAAGTGATGAGCAATTTGGGGACCTGCAAGGAGAGATGGGACGCCCAGGCAATCTCCTGCTTGAGCGTGAGCTCCGAGTCCAGCCGGAGCTGCTCGTCCTCCGAATCCAAATCAATCCACTCGCTGATCTTCCCGACGACGTGGCTGCTCCACTGGGACGGGCTGAGGACGAGGTCCGACGCCGCCACCGGCAGGACGGCGCCCGGCGTGGGCCGGTACTCGGGATCAACCTGAACAGAGCACGGCGAGTATATAAGCCTCCGGTCCAGAGGGAGGGTAGCACGAGGTAACAGAGGTAGCAGAGGTATAGGGTACTGACGAGCGGGGCGAGGAGGAAGTCGAAGGCGGAGGAGAGGGAGTGGGAGAGGACGGCGGGGAGGCCGTCGCCGGCGGGGAAGTCGAGCACCTCCACCCCGCAGTAGCGGGAGTCGCTCTTGTCCCCGGCTCGCTGCCCCAGCGGCATCTTCGCCTGACACGCGCTGCCGGTGGCTGACGCCGCCGCCGGAGGAGGGGGAGAGGGAGGGCGGGTTTCGTCGGGCTAGGGTTTAGGGTTTTGCTCTGCCTTCACTCTGTTTTGGGCTTTCCACTGTCTTTTTTCTTGGATGGCTTGGCTGACATGTGGGGGTTTGGACAATGAAGAGAAAAGGTATGCCTAAACAGAAATTTTTCTGTTTTTCCAGCTTACCCGTATTTTAGATACCAATAACTGGTTTGTTTATTTTGATCATTTTTTCTCTCTACTACTCTCCAACATTTTGCATATATCATTCGAATTAACTAAAAAATTCTATGTGTGATAATTAAAACAGTTCATCATAAATATAAACATTACAAATCCATAATAAAAGTGCATAATTCAAGCATAGAACCAGTAACAAAGTGCATCACAAGTCGTAAAGTGCATCATCAACACAAAATAAAAGTACATCGGAGCATATAACAACACCACAAAATAAAAAGTTCATCGGTGCATAGAACAACACAATCAAATGGCACCACCATGTCCATTGAATTCGCCATTGTTGCATCCCACAAATCATCTCAACACCAAGATTTGATCACGGCAAAGCTTCAAGTAAGATCGGTGTCGACCACCAAACCTTCTCCAACCGAGGTAGATGGGTTTTTCCTCTTGTTTGGGATTTCGTTGGATAGGTGGTTTCTCCATTTATCATCAGTCTCAAGAATAGCCCAACAATGATGTAACATGAAAGATTTGCCAACCATGCCACCTTTTTTATTTGGTTTGCCCATGAATAAAATTTGAGCAATGTTAAGGTACAAATAAAAGAAAACCAATTTAAGCATAAGAGAACCAACTTGAGAATTAATAGAACCATCTTGAGTTTGTGCATATGTTATCTTGAGCATTAGTACCATTTGTATTGAGGCGATCAACTTGAGCTAAGCAACACGACCATTTGAAACAATCGGTGTTGATGGTTTGGAAACGGTGTTGAAGAAAACTTGTGTCCTTATCCTCTTGGTGTGAAGTCGGTATTGCTTATGGATATGCTCCCAATAAGAGTTGTTATTTTGTCCATTCCCAATGATGGGATCTATCCAAATACTCCTCGATGCATTGCACAAGCCTTCATCTTCCTTGGTCATGAAATTAGCTCCTTGCACGACCCTTCGTGGAGTTGGTTCACCGACAAAATCTCACTGTCTCCCTCACCAACATAACCCTCCCATCATCTTGGGCGAATTATTTAGATACACCATCATATTGTGCAAATTCTTGAGAGGCACCATCATTTTGTGATGGAATATCTGGTGCACCACAAGTGTAATTGAGGAAAGACTCATCATCCATACTATATGCAAATGGAACAGTACATTGCTCAATCATATCAATAAATAAAATGCGGTGACCCAGCACACCACTGCATGGTGTAGTGTGCAAGTCGTTGACATAATACTCACAGAAGGACCTATCCGTGAATATTACATCCCTCAGAGTGGTACAACAGAAACATAGCAGGTCCATGGTAACACTATAGGATTACAACAATATTCAATACAAAATCTCGAGAACCTCCTCGATACATAGAGGATAGCCTCGTGCAAATGAAATCCAGAGAAGAGCCAATTCGTAGCACTAAGCTGGAGATCAACTCTAGCTCTAACCCCTAATCCACTACTGCTGTTGCCACCACCTTAATCTACTCTATCTGGAATAAGATTATCCGGACTTGTACGCGTTCCTCCAGTAAGCGTGGTCTCCTCCATTGGCAGTGTGATCTCATCGTTGTCATTGCTCATGCGTTGTCATCATCGTTGTCATTGCTCCTGTGTTGCTATTGTTGTTGTTCTTCCGTTGATGAAGTAGCGGTTGACTCCTTGTTGAAGGTCTCAATATCGTGATGCACCACCATCAACTCCTTTGATGGCTCCACAATTCTAAGCAGGGGGTCAAAAGGGCAAGGGTGAGTAACCAGCGTTACCCAGCAAGTCCATTATGTACGGTGGGAAGTTTGATGCACTACTACAGCTTTAGACTCCAGGGAGCCTTAAGCTTAATGCAAGGTTTTTGTAAACATTTCTTCAAGAGGTAGCTTTTATTCTGAAAACTATGCCCGTCATCCTTCACAGGGCTAGAACTTTCATGGAGTTCCTTTCCTGCAGCGTTCGCAGCTCCTTCCCGGAACAGGGAGTAACATGTTACAATTTTTTTACACTCTGCAGAGGTGCGTTACTTTACCCATAAGAGATCAGACTTTGTTGCACAACTGGGTGATCTTTCCCGTCCACACTCTCTTTGGTGTGGGGCCCAGTTTTTGATCCAAGTCATTCACTGTGCTTCTCCGCACAACGCATGCCCACCCAATTCATGCATAGCGAGTTTACCCCTGATGCTCTACCCCTTCCGGTAGACACCTAGGCTCTCCTTGCAGACCATCCTAGACCCCAGTCGCCGTGGGACTTAAGGGATCCCACCCATGTGCATGTAGTCCCGCAAGACCTACAGCCTACGGCACTGGCAGCCCGTTGACATGCATCCGGGAGAAGTACATATGGCATTTCCCGTCCCATTCCAGGTCTTATGGTTAACGCGTCTTTACGGCGCAATCATTATGACGGCATTTGTTGTTAAGTCCTAGGTAATACTTTCCCTTGCAAATGGAACCTCCGGACCTATTCTTCTTACCATGGTCCCATTTGCCAACCATAATAGGTTACCACCACTCAGGTAGGTAGCCAAATAGTCAAGTTATTAAAGAAATAGGTTTTATGCTTTATTTTGTATAAAGGTGATAGTATAGTAAGGTTTTGCAAATAGTTTTATAATAAATATTTCAAGAGGTATGAGCAAGTGATGAACTTGCCTGTGATAGAGGTGGCAGTTCATGCCCTTCGGGGTTCTAGGGTGCGTCAGAACCCGGAGATCTGAAAACAGCAAAGTAGTCCGGGTAAGGACTACTGGAAACACTTGCAATATGCTATTATGCATAAATATGAGATGCATCGAATATAACCCAAAATACCCAAACTCATAAGTAAGTGCTTCGCGTTATTGATTACTTTGTTAGCGGTGAGATGCTTTAAGTTGTTATAACTTTTAGACTTAGGTGTTTGCTATGATTATCGAAGTAATGTTTTACATGATTAATAAACAACTTACAGGTGCTCACTTAAGGATTGTATTTATTTCATAATTTTATTTTATTTAACTACTTTCAAAAAGTAATAACACTAAAGTGATTGATTTTCAAATGAACTCCTTTTTGTGTGTTTTACCTAGGATGAGTAACGGAACAGTCATTTACATTATGGTATTTGAGTTCAAATTTTATGTGTTGAACCTTTATTTCAAATTTACTTTCTTTTTAGAAAACTAGTTGTTTTAGAAGCTAATACAATTCAATTCCACTTACTACCTTTGAATTAATTACATAAGAAAATTCTTTTCCAATAATTTATTTTAAAATAATTGAAATCATATCCATTTATGGATCTTAGTAATTTTTTATTCAATAAAACCTTTTCAATAAATTAAATAAAATCATATTTGAAATCCTTATAAAATTTGGAGTTGAAAACATATTTTTATTTAATTTTAGGAATTTATTTGCATTTCAAAATTTTAGGTAATGTTTATGTGGCATTTTGGTAATTCTAAACAACTTTTATTTTTAGTTGCTAAATTATGAATTATTTAGCCATATTAAAATAAGTTTCCTTTTTCTAAGAATTTTGGTATATTATTTGTAATTTTCTTAATTACAGAACAAAAGTTATTGAATTTACAATTTTTAAACAATTTCTGGAATTATTTAAATAGCTGCCAGAGGGGTCCCACATGTCAGGGATTTAATCTTCTCTGAAAGGATAAACATGGGATGACGTCAGCTGACGTCATCAACCATGGGCAGCGGCTACTCCGGCCTTGCTCTGGCCTCAAGATGGCAATATTCCCCGTGGGGACGGGTACCCGCGGGGATTTACCCGTCATGGAGCGGGGATGGGGATGAAATGTAATGCCCCGGGGTTTTTCCCCAAATTAGATTTTGCTTGTTTTTGTTTTTGCATCATCATGACATCAGCATCATCGCATCGCATGTTTTTGTCCGCAAAAACTATTTTCTTAAACCCTATTTTATTTTTCTAAAAATTGTTGGAAAATATTTTTATCGAGACAGTCGTCTCCGTTTTTGAAAATCAATTGCCAAAATTATTTTGCAAAGGAAAAATAATTTTGAGATGAGAGAGAGAGCAGCCCAGCTAGCTAGGCCCAAAAGCCCAGCAAAGCAAACCCTAGTCTCCAAACCCTAATCCTGCCCTGGCAGTTTTCTGTTCCTACCCCCTGCCTTTTTGCAGCCACCCTCTCCCCTTTTTCTGGTTTTGCGAAAACGGGCCTCCACCTCCTCCCCTTTTACTTTTTTCCCCCTCCTCTCTCTTTTCTCTCTCTCCCTTTCCTTTCTTTTCTTTCTTCTTTTCTTTTCTCTCCTTTTCCCCTCACCTTTTCTTCTTCCTTCCCGCACCCGCACCACCATCCTCGCCTCCCCGCTCGATCCCCTCACCCGCGCGCCTCCGGCCCGCTACCCCGAGCCCTGGCTACGCCGCCCTGCTCCCCAAGCTCCTCGTCCCCGCCGGCCGGCCGCCCTTCCTCTCCTCCGCCCCTGCTCCTCGCGCCGGCCTGCCTCCACCGCGAGCCCGCCTCGCCCCGGCCTCTCCTCACCGCGCCGGCCACGTCTTCCTCCTCCTCCGGCCAGCTCGCCCCGCGCCTCCCTCGCCTCCGCCTCGCCCCCTGCTCCTCACCTTCTCCACCGCCTGCTCCTCGTCATGGCCGGCCTCCTCCGGTCGATTTCCTCGGTCGTCGCTCCTCCTCTTGCTCCCTTCGAGCTGCGCCGGTGGAGTTCCTCCCGTGGCCGTCATCCCCTCTCCCCGAGCTGCGCCTCCTTCTTGGCCGCTCCTCCCGTGCCCGGCGCTTCCCCGGTGTTCGTCACCGTGTTGCTGTCCCTGATGGCCCTCCTCCTCGTTTGCGTCTACGTGTGTGCCCGATGCTGCAGAGTCCGTGTCCGTTCCTGGTGTCGTGCTGCTGTCCATCTCCGTTGACCCGACATGTGCTTATGTTCGTGCCCGCACGTTCCCGTCTCCATGTCGTGTTGCCTCCGTCTCCCGTTTTCCCGGTCGTTCCCCGTTTTCCCCGATGTGTTACCCGACGTGAAGCCGCTCCCCGACGTCGAGGTCTCCGCTCCGTGAAACCCGAAGACCGACTACACCGACACCGGAACGCCGAGATCTTCCCCGACGCGAGTTCTCCGTCCGTGAAGACCGAGTACGACGACGACCGTGGACCGACAAGTTCTACTTGCACGATGACCGTGAAATGTGCAGCGACAAGATCTTCCCCGACCGGAACCCGCCAAGTTCTTCGATTCGAGTTTTGTGACGGCCGCCTTCGTGCGTGACCGAGAAGACCGGTGTCCGAACCCCGACACCTCGGACCCCCGTTGACCCCAAAGTCCGGAACGCCAAGGTCCGCCACGACGACGACCCGAGTACGACTACTTCCACGACGTCGACTACCTCGACTACTTCGACTCCGGATGAACGACTACCTCGACTACCTCGACTACGACGACTACTTTGACTACTTCCTCTCCGATCCGAAGATGACGGCTTCCAATCCGAAGATCCCCGAATCCGATGTGTGACCCCAACCCTAACCCTATACCATATATGCGTATCTTATAAAATCATGCATGCTTAATTAACATCGCACCTTTATCCATTTAGTCGAATTAAATCAATTTAATTATGGGGTTTCGTCCGGTGCATCTATATTATGCACCGATCCCATTTAAAATGTTTTGCCATGTGTTAGGGAATAAAATTGGACAACCTTTAATTTGTCATGCATCATGTCATCAACATGCCGCTTCTTTTGCCGTAGAAGTAAAATGCATATTTTCCGTTGCCCAGTGTTCGTTGCTTCTTCGGGAATAGGACGTTGAGTTGATGTGAGCAACGACAGGTTCTGCTACCTCTACCGGATTGCAGGCAAGTGATACTCCCTTGCTATCTTTGCTTGTTTTCTGTCTCTTACTCGTCCTATCTTTTGTTCCTTGCTAGCCTTATGTTGCGATGCTTGTGTCTCGATCCTATATGCATGTTTACCTTGCAGCCATGATATGCCACCACCCCCACATCCTATTACCCTGTTGCTTGTTTACCTTGTTAGCCTTGCGAGTCGTAGTGCATGCTTAGGTGCTTTGCTTGAGTCATGTTCTCTTTGTCTAGTCTTGTTGTTAATATGATAGCTAGGCTCAACTAAAATGGTAATCTTTAATTTCTGTTGCGATGGGATAACTTAATAAAGATAAGGCACCGGCGGAAGGCCAATCGTGGTGATTTGTTCTGCTAGTGTCGCCTAGGACCCGAGTTCTTTTCCGCTGATCCAAGACTGAGCGCACTAACCACATGTGGGAGTTCTATGGGCCTCCCCGCAATCTATTACCGGATCCGCAAACTTGTCCAGGATGCCACAAGTAGTTCGGGTGTTTCAGTAGGCTTGCGGACCGTGCGTTAATCGCATGTGGAAGGAGGGGCAATCGTATGAGTGTTCCCTCCCGAAGCCGTTCTCGCATCGGTTAGGCCCACCTCGAAGCTTCGGCCGGACTCTCAAGGTGGATCAGTCCTAGCTAGGTGGCTCCCTGGACTTGTTTGTAGAGAAGGGAAGTATTGCGTCGAAACCTCCACCGGTACACCTCTAAGCGAGAGTTTCGATGCGTGTGGGTTCATTGGTGCATCCCTGCAGGGTTAAATCTTTTCGAAAAGCCGTGTCCGCGGTTATGGACGACTTGGTGAAATGTGCTGGCTAAAAAGATCATAGACAACTTGCACCTTATGATGATAATAACTTGACTAGTAAGACAGATTACTTGAATAATAACTTATAAAACTTGCCCACCGAGTGAGTGCCCGGACTTCTTCCTCGTGGGCTGAGGATACGAGGGAGTCGTTTTAGGGCGGGTTTGTTTGGTGAGTAGTATAGTAGTTTTCTTATGCGCTCTCTTACCTTGTCTCTTTAGACGAAAGTGGTAGCGTGTCTCTATAAGTTGTTAGTGCTGCTTGCCGCCGCCTCAATCGCTAACCCTCTTTCCCCGGAATTCTAGCTTTGATATCTTGTGAGTATTACTACCTCCATCCCAAGGCTTAAGGCCTATATTTTTTTTGAAAAGTCAAACCAACTGAAGTTTGACCAAACTTTAGAAAAATCTATCAACAAATATGACATATTGTAGATATCAGGTGAAAATATATTTCATTATCTATCTAATGATATTGATTATGTATTTTGTATATTAATAATTTTTTGTAACAACTTGGTCAAACTTGACATAGTTTGACTTTTCAAAAAAAATATAGGCCTTAAGCCTTGGGATGGAGGTAGTACTTGCCAGTACTGTTTTATAGTACTGACCCCTTCGGGGCTGCTATTCCAATGCAGCCAACAGGTTTGAAGTCTGACGACGTTAGCTTGGGAATCCCTCCGGCTTGGCCTGGGCAGGTGACGAGGAGTGGACTCGGCAAATCCCAAGGTTGTACACCCCGGGTTGATTGAGGGGGAGAGAGAGTGAACGTTGGTGGCTGCGACGGCTAACAGGGGGCGAGTTTTACCCAGGTTCGGCCCCTCGAGGTGAGGTAAAGACCTACTCCTGCTTGTCTGGAATTATTGAGGTGGCTACAATGGCGAGATGCAATCTCGCTAGGGTTTACTTGCTGGTTCCTTGACCTAGACGACGCACCCTCCTGGCCTTTATATCACAGGCCAGGTCTCGGGTGGACGGTGCAGATTGCACGTTACAAGATAAGGAGAACTCTCATCGGCCTAACCGACTACTTGGGCCACCCGGTATACTTCATGGGCTTCTCTTGGCGTGACCCAGGTATCACCACCGTGGGGCACCCGAAAGGTAGCCCCACGACAGTAGCCCCCGAGTGCTTAGTCGAATCGCAGAGTCGAGTAAAGGACTCCTTCCTCCGGGCACGCCATCTGACTCCTTCGCGAGCCAATCTTCGGCTGCTACTGTCTTGAATAATCGACGTGCGCTTCATGATTTTCTTGACTCGCCAGCTTTCGACTGTCGTTGTCCTTAGTCATCGGGTGCGCGAACAGCGCTCCGATGGGAGTAGCCCCCGAGATTAAGCGAATTGCTTGCAATTGAGGTTAAACTCAATTTTTCTTCAGTCGAAAAGCCCGCTCCCGATGGGAGTAAAAAGATGACTCGAAATGTCCAAGTCAAAACTGGCCTTGTTCGACTTACTTTGTACTCAGCCTTAATGGCCTACGGAATCGACTTAAACTCAGCTATGAAAGCCTTACTGGTTGGAGTCCACTCGAATGATGATTCGGGTGTCATCAGCTTTGTAAGGCTTACTATGTATTTTGTCTCACTCGAATGATGAATTCGGGTGTCATCAGCTTGTAAAGCTTACTATGTATTTGTCTCACTCGATGGATTATCGAGTCGACTCAGCTCTCAGAGCTTACTGTTTCTTTTGCATTCGAAGAAACTGTCCGAGTGCTCCATCAGCCCGTTGGTTACTTGACACGCCTCCACTGATGACGTCAGGGCTGACGTTTTCGGCGTGCTCTGCATCCGATGGGACATACAGAGTGGTCCCGGTGTCAGGATTGACTGTTGTGACCGTTGGGCGCGAAATTTTTGTGGCATGATGATGGCGCCTCGATTCCCGTGCGTAGTGGGCGGCGTGGCGGCGATGGTTGCTATCTCCGCGCGACACGTGGACGGCCAGATGTTGCCTCGAGTTGCGGCTTCGTGGAGGACGGCCAGGATGAACTGACCCCGCGGTACATAATCTCCACCGCGGTGGGGAACAGCTCACGCCTTCCTCATTTCGCCGCCATCTCATCTGCTTTCTCCTCCAGTGCTGTTCCTCCATTGCTGCCCTTGCGCCCAGTTCACCAGATACTCTCTCCTCCTCCGCTAGCACCATGGGCCAGAAGAGGGTGAAGGGAGCGGAAGGCTCCGCCGCCGGCGACGACGCCGGGATGAAGAAGCTGGAGGGCGACTGGGGGAAGTCGTCCGTGAAGGCGGCGGAGTTGGACGCCCTCCGCGAACAAGGGTTGCTGCCGCCGACGAGCACGGCGACGACGCGCGCCCCCGGTAAGGATGTGATCCCCTCTCCTCGTGATGGGGAGCGCGTGTGCTTCGTGGAGTTCCTTCCGCGAGGCTTCGGGTTCCCCATCCACGATTTTGTTCGTGGTCTTCTCTACGCCTATGGGATTCAGATGCATGATCTGAATCCCAACAGCGTATTGAACATTGCGAGCTTCATTGTGTTATGCGAGTGCTTTTTGGGGATCGCACCCAACTGGAACTTGTGGAAGTCGCTCTTCATGGTGCGACGGATGGTGGGGCGGTCGAAGCAGACGTTCCCCGTGGGCGGCTTCGGAATCCAGCTGCGCGGCGACACAAGCTTCTTCCAGCTGAAGAAATCCGACTCCGTCCAGAACTGGCGGAAGAAATGGTTCTACATCAAGTGGGACCAAGAAGGCCTTCCCGAGTTCGCCGCTGATCGAGCTCTGCGGAGGACCAAGGCCTGGTCGCACCCTCTGTCAAAGGAGGACAAGGAGTCGACCAAGCCACTGCTGGCGCTGCTCCGCGGGTTGCTGACGACGCTCGGACGCGAGACAGGTGGCATTCACCTTATCGCAACTTTCCACAAGCTGAAGGTGCAGCCGCTGAGTCGACGCCAGCCAATGTGGGAGCTTGCAGTCGACACCGCGCTTGATGACGCGCAGATCGCGACTAAGGTGAAGAACATCACCAGCCTTCGGGCCGCCGATCCGTGCAACGTTAGCTGCCCAGTCGAACCATATGGGCCAAACAATCCCGTGCCTGAGGTAAGCACCTTGAATTCTCTTTGCTTTGCTTTAGTCGACTGTTTTTCTTGACTCACTTTTCTGCTCGCTACTCGTCAGGATCGAAGGGCTTATGTGAGCCTTCCTCCGCTGATGGAGAATGGACCTCACGACGAGGCCACAGTCGTCGAGCAGGACGACGATGAAGATGAACTCCCTTCTGCTCACTCGCCGAATGAGGAAGTGGAAGAGGATGACGAAGACGAAGAGCCGCTGCGGAAGCGGCTAAGACGAAGGAATGTCGACTCCACCTCGGGGTCGTCTCCTTTGAAGGAAGTGGTTGCAGAGGACAAGGAAGCCCGCGACTCATCCTCCGATGCGAGTGAGCCGGTTGATCCGCTGTTCGTGTCTCCACTGAATTCGGCGCCGCCCGTTGGGTTTGGGGGGATGGCATCTCCTCCCATGAGCAGCGAGGATGAAGATGTCACCAGGTAAGCCTCTGCAAGTACGCCTTTTTGTCGTTGTTCTTCTTTCGACTCCTCGGACGCTTTTCTGAAGTGTTGCTTCTTTACACAGCCATCACACTCGTGGAGATGGCTCTTCGCCTCGAGAAGAGGAGCACCAATCCGTGGCTGCCCCGGAGCGAACCACCGGGGCACCCGAAGAGGCGCCTGAGGCCAATAATCCTTTGACGTTGAAGACGTCGACCTCCAAGGTGCCAGAAAGAGCTGCTGATGCGACTGCAGTGGATGCTGAGCTACTGGAGCATGTAAGTATATTCTGTCTTAGCCTTGCAATTTCTTGTGTCGGGTGCGCGAACAGCGCTCCCGATGGGAGTAGCCCCCGAAGATGTGCGTGACTAGGATAGTCGGGCACAGATTGACACTTTTGCTTCTTTGCACAGCCGTTTTGTCGCCAGCTGCTTGAGGGAGCCAAGTCCTTCATGCGCATGGAGAAGGAGGATGGTCGACTCCGCATTGCTCTGGAGCGAGCCAACAGTAAGTACCAACCCGTGCATTCAGGAGGTGTATCGACTATCTTTGTTTTTGACTTTGATCCGGTGATTCACAGGCGAAAAGGAGACTCTGGCGAGGCGGGTCGCCGAGCTGGAGAAGTCCCTGGGTGCAGCTCAAGAGCGTGAGCAAACCCGGGGTGAACTAGAGAAAACCCAGGTTGAACGCTTGCTCGGACTCGCCCATGCAATCGGAGGTAAGTATCTCGGCTCACTGCCTACTTTGTCTTGTGTTGACTTCGGATGTGTCACAAGTGTATTCATCTTCGTTGTTCAGAGCCGTGCGGAGGCACTCCTCCAGAGGATACTTCCAGTGAGAGTGTCGACCTGGAGACGGCTGTGGCTTTGTCGACCGCGCCCACGCGTATGCTTCGACTGCACTGCAGCAACTTCAGCGGCGCTGCAGAAGTCGAAAGATGCTCTGGCGAGTGTGCATCGGAGCGTCTTCCCCAGCCAGCCATTGCCGACCGATGTTGACGCGCTTGCGTCCCCGTTTGAAGGCGAGGCGACCACCCTGGCGGACTACACGCGTGCCCAGACGGTACGCGGCTCAGAGTTCACTTTCCGGCTTTTGCTTGGTCATGAGGTTGCAGGCGACTTCGAGGCAGTTGTCAGCGACTTTCCTCGAAAGCCCGATGGCAAGACCAAGTCGCTAAACAGCGTCAAGGCAAGAGCAAGTCAGTTAGCTGTTAAGCTGATTGATACCTTTGAGAGGAAGCTTGCCAGGGCTGCAGAGTTGGCCTCCAAGAAAAGTCGCTCGCAGTCGGAGTCTGCAGTGTAGTCTGTGTAGTAGGGTTCCCTTTTGGTTCGCCTTTTGTAGTGAACATAATGAAGTCTATTTATCAATGCAATTCCTGATTCCTCCATGTCAATGTACCTCTTCGAGTCTTTTGCTATAATGAATATGGCTTCTGTTTGACACCACTTAATTTGGCAGCCTGATGAAAATGCTGCTCTTGAAGTCGCCGAGGCCACCCGTGTAAATGAGGGTGAGAGTACCTCTTCTGCTGCGCCCACTCGTCAACAGGGCCTAGCTGATCCAACTCCCAGACGGAGCGTGAACGACCAGCGGGTGTTTAACTATATGAGGAACAAGATCACTGAACTTGAGTCGAAGCTGCGGAGAACTGAAGTGGAGCTTGAACGCCTCAGGGCGCGTTCCGCTGGGCCGTTCAATCAGCGCGAACGGTTCCTTCTGGACCAAATTGATCTGATATGTCGACAGCTGCAAGGTTGGACTCTAACTGCTTTGCTTTGATTTCTTCATGCTTGTGTTGTTCTGCACCTTGACCCGTTAATTGCAGTTGTTAACCCCGACTGGCAAGCCGAGAACGCTCGAGTGGACGAGCGCGTGGAGAGTGAGGCCACCGGTAATTCGGTCGAAGCTCGCCAATTCTGGGTACATAAGGGAGAGGGCCGTATACTCGCGCGGATGCTGGATCGCACCTGGCGAGCTGCGTTGATTCTTGAAGGTTGCAGGAAAGCACTCTGGCAAATCAACAAAGTGTTTTTCCCCCTTGATGAACAGCCGAAGGGTTGCCCGCGCTGTTGGAGAGGTTCCGCAGTAGCAGGGCGTTGAAGGGGGTCGTCTTCAACCAGCTTGTTGCCGGGGCCAACACGGCGTTTGCCTATGTTCGACTGCATCGACCTCATGTTCCCTTGGACAGAATACTTGATGGCTTGCCTAGGGATGTTGATTATGCTGAATCCCTTGAAGCCGCACGTCAGGTGATGCAACAGGTCATGAATCATACAGAGCGACGTGTAGGGCCACTGGATGCGCCAAAGGAAGAGCCTGTCGACTAAGAAACAGTTTGTTGTATGATGTTAGCTTGTAACATAAATATGCATGTATGTATGCCCATATGATGTTGTATGTGTGATTTTGCACTTGTAGACCTTGTATGGCGCGAGCCCCCGAGTGGTTCGAGTGGCGGCCTAGGGTTTTTGAGTTTATGCCTGTGCGGCGCAGCCCCCGAGTGATTCGAGTGGCGGCCTAGGCTGGATTTAGACCTGTATGGCGCGAGCCCCCGAGTGGTTCGAGTGGCGGCCTAGGATTTTCGAGTTATGCCTGTGTGGCGCAGCCCCCGAGTGATTCGAGTGGCGGCCTAGGCTTTTCGAGTTATGCCTGTGTGGCGCAGCCCCCGAGTGATTCGAGTGGCGGCCTAGGCTAGACTTAGACCTGTATGGCGCGAGCCCCCGAGTGATTCGAGTGGCGGCCTAGGATTTTCGAGTTATGCCTGTGTGGCGCAGCCCCCGAGTGATTCGAGTGGCGGCCTAGGCTAGACTTAGACCTGTATGGCGCGAGCCCCCGAGTGATTCGAGTGGCGGCCTAGGATTTTCGAGTTATGCCTGTGTGGCGCAGCCCCCGAGTGATTCGAGTGGCGGCCTAGGCTAGACTTAGACCTGTATGGCGCGAGCCCCCGAGTGATTCGAGTGGCGGCCTAGGATTTTCGAGTTATGCCTGTGTGGCGCAGCCCCCGAGTGATTCGAGTGGCGGCCTAGGCTAGACTTAGACCTGTATGGCGCGAGCCCCCGAGTGATTCGAGTGGCGGCCTAGGATTTTCGAGTTATGCCTGTGTGGCGCAGCCCCCGAGTGATTCGAGTGGCGGCCTAGGCTAGACTTAGACCTATATGGCGCGAGCCCCCGAGTGATTCGAGTGGCGGCCTAGGATTTTCGAGTTATGCCTGTGTGGCGCAGCCCCCGAGTGATTCGAGTGGCGGCCTAGGCTAGACTTAGACCTGTATGGCGCGAGCCCCCGAGTGGTTCGAGTGGCGGCCTAGGATTTTTGAGTACGCCTGTGCGGCGCAGCCCCCGAGTGATTCGAGTGGCGGCCTAGGCTAGACTTAGACCTGTATGGCGCGAGCCCCCGAGTGATTCGAGTGGCGGCCTAGGATTTTCGAGTTATGCCTGTGTGGCGCAGCCCCCGAGTGATTCGAGTGGCGGCCTAGGCTAGACTTAGACCTGTATGGCGCGAGCCCCCGAGTGGTTCGAGTGGCGGCCTAGGATTTTCGAGTTATGCCTGTGTGGCGCAGCCCCCGAGTGATTCGAGTGGCGGCCTAGGCTAGACTTAGACCTGTATGCGCGAGCCCCTGAGTGGTTCGAGTGGCGGCCTAGGATTTCGGTTGATTGCCCACAAAGAAAGAAATGACAAGTCTTTCCTTCAAATATCTTTATTGATTCTCGCAAACAGGCCGCCTCGTTAAAACCCTTCCAGTCCCCTTAGGTACCCTGGCGAGGGAAAGAGTGCGTAAGAAACCTGCTGCTACTTAACAAGGTGAAGCTTACAAGCTGGGGTTGATCAGGCGTAGAAGCGGCGTAACTGTGCCACATTCCACGGATTGCTGCAGACTGTCCCTGTCTTCGAGTCCTTCAGGCGGTAAGCTCCATTGCCGATTGCCTCTGTCACAATGTATGGCCCCTCCCATGGGGAGGCGAGTTTGTGCACCTTCTTCTGCTTGAGCCGGAGAACCAGGTCCCCGGGACGAATGCTCTAGGCCGCAGTCGCCGACCGTGGTAGTTGCGCAGGTCTTGCTGGTACACAGCTGTGCGGCTGAGGGCGATGTCGCGCGCTTCATCCAAGACATCCACATCATCTTCAAGTGCTTCTTCCGCATCGGACTCGTCGTAGGCCACTACTCGTGGAGCATCAAATTTGATGTCGCAGGGCAGGACTGCTTCGGCGCCGTACACCATGAAGAATGGTGTATACTGGGTAGATCTGTTTGGCGTGGTGCGTAGGCTCCACAGCACACTTGGTAGCTCCTCCACCCAGGCTCCTGCGGCTCGCTTCAATGGTACTCGCAGACGCTTCTTGATGCCTTTGCTGACTAGACCATTGGCCTTCTCGACTTGCCCGTTGGACTGCGGGTGCGAGACGGATGCATAACTGAGCTTGACACCTTGTTCAGAGCAGAAATCCCTGAATTCTTCGGCTGTGAAGTTCGTCCCGTTGTCGGTGATGATGCCGTGTGGCACACCGAACCTGAAGATGATTGACCTAATGAAGTTGACCGCTGAGGTTGCGGTTGAGCTTGTGATTGGGACCGCCTCGATCCACTTCGTGAACTTGTCGACTGCCACCAGGAGGTGAGTGTGCCCGCCTGGGGAGGATTTCTTGAAGGGACATACCATGTCGAGTCCCCACTGCGCGAAGGGCCACGCGAGTGGTATTGTTTTCAGTGCCGACGCTGGTGCATGCGGCTTGTTGGCGAACTCCTGACAGCCAACGCATTTTCTGACCAGTTCTTCTGCGTCTTGCATTGCGGTGGGCCAATAGAACCCTGCTCGCAAGGCCTTGGCCACCAGTGCTCGACTGCTTGCGTGGTGCCTGCATATGCCAGCGTGGATGTCAAGTAAGATTGCTTGGCCGTCGGCTGGATCGATGCACCGTTGGAGGACTCCTGAGATGCTTCTCTTGTAGAGCTCGCCGTTGATGATGGTGAAGCCTTTGGAACGGCGAGCGATGCGCTTGGCTTCGACTGGATTCTCCGGCAGTCGCTGGTGCAGCATGTAGGCCAGATACGGACTTGTCCACGTGGGCTCGACTAGCATTATCTCCATGACCTCCTTCTCCGTGCTTGGCGGGTTGGCGGTGCTTGTTGCCGATGTAGAGGGTCCTGGCGGGTGCCGGACCTTGATTGAGCGCTGTGTGATGCACTCGAGGAAGACTCCGGGTGGCACCGGAGCTCGATCCGATCCTAGGTTGGCCAGGACGTCAGCTTCTTCGTTGCTTTCGCGGCCGATGTGCCGCAGTTCGCAGCCGTCGAAGAGGCCTTCCAGCTGATTGTACAGCTCCCTGTAGGCTATCATGTTATCAGCGATGGCATCACACTGCTTCATGGTTTGCTGCACAACCAGATAGGAGTCGCCGTAGATCATGAGGCGAGTGGCGCCGCAGTTCTGGGCCATCCGCATGCCGTGAATCAGAGCTTCGTACTCTGCTTCGTTGTTGGAAGGAGTTGGGAACTTCATCTGCAGCACGTACTTCAGCTTGTCGCCTTTAGGTGAAATGAGCACGACTCCTGCTCCGGCTGAATTGAATTTCTTTGATCCGTCAAAATACATTGTCCATGCATTGGACAAGTCGGGCTCGTCGGGCAGTTGTGCTTCTATCCACTCTGTGGTGAACTCTGGGAGGACCTGGGCCTTGATTGCCTTCGGGTGTGCGTACTTCAGCCCCCACGGCCCTAACTCGACAACCATTGGCGACTCTCCTGTCGCGGCTGGGTTAGTGAGGATGTCGGATAAGGCAGAGGTGTTGGGAATATGCCCTAGAGGCAATAATAAAATGGTTTATTAAGCATATTCAAGTTTATGATAATAGTTTATTATCCATGCTATAATTGTATTAAATGGAAACATAATACATGTGTGGAATATAAACACCCGGAGTCCCTAGTAAGCCTCTACAGGACTAGTTCGTTGATCAAGAGATAGTTAGAGTTTCCTAACTATGGACTTGTTATAGTCACTTGATAACGGAGTCATATCATTAGGAGTAATGGTGTGATGGACATGACCCAAATAAAGAGTTGCAATTAATCGTGTCACAAAAGTTTTGTTGTCAACACTTTTAATATGCCAAATATAGTTTCCTTAGACCATGAGATTATATCACTCCCGTTCACCGGAGGAATACTTTGTGGACATCAAACGTCACTTCGTAACTGGGTGATTATAAAGGTGGCTTTCAGGTATCTCCGATGGTGGGTTGTTGGGTGATATGAATCGAGAGTGGAATTTGTCCCTCCTTGTGACGGAGAAGATATCTCCAGGCCTTCTCGGTAATATAGCATCAAGAGTCTGCAGACATGTGATTAAGTTGTAATCACCGGGATCCTATATTATGGACGAGTAAAGAGAACTTGCCGGTAACGAGATTAAACTAGACATGGGGATGTCAACGATTATATCTCGGGCAAGTAAAATATCGTGAGACAAAGGGAATCGTATATGAGATTAATTGAATCTCCGGCATCGTGGTTCAATCGAGAAAAGGTTTTCGTTGAGTGTATAGGAATTAATATGGACATCCCGGTCCCGCTATTAATTATTGATATGATCATGTCTATGCATTCTCGAACCCGTAGGGTCACACACTTAACGTTCCGATGAAATTAGGTTTTGCGATGAATTAAATGATGAAGTGAACGAATGGTGATTCGGAGTCTCGGATGGGATCCCGGACATCACGAGGAGTTCCGGAGGAGTCCGGAGAATAAGATTCATATATGGAAAGTGGTTTCCGGAGGTTTCGGAAAAGTTCCGGAAATTATTTAAAGGGTACCGGAAGGTTCCGGAATGTTCTAGAAGAGTCTAGAAGTGGGACCGCATAATTTGTATGGGGCCCACATGGTGCAAAGGGGTGCTGCCACCACTTGGTGGGGCGCACCACCTAAGCCCACATGGGCTGGTGCGGCACAAGGAGGGGAGTCCCACTCCTAGTTGGACTAGGAGGTGGGCTCCCACCCCTTTAGGAAAGGGGCCCAAGGAGGAGTCCTTGTTGGACTCCAACTTGGGGGGCAAGCAAGGAGGGGCCGGCCGGCCCCCTCCCCTTGACCTAGACGCCACCTATATAAGGAGGTTAGGGGGGGGGGCGCACAACAGATCCTTGGAGGCTGCCGCACCACCCCCCTAGCCGCACCTCTCTCTCTCCCATCTACCCTAGCCGCACCCCTCCTCTCCCGGAGGGCTGCCGCCATCCAACCTCCACACCTAGTCGCACCCCCTTGCCCTAGGGGCTGCGCCACCTCCTCCTCTCCCTCTCCCCTCTGCTTGGTTTGGCGAAGCCTCGCGTGGAGATCGTCATCGTCACCGGCACTACCGTCGTGCTGCTGAGATCATCAAGGCCACGTCCTCTCGCTTGCGGGATCAAGGAGTCGACGTCTTCATCGAGCTGTACGTGTGGACGCCGCGGAGGTGCTGCCTGTTGCTGCACTTCACCGGATTGGATCTCGAGGATAATACATCTCCTCGCGACTAGACGAGTCTAGTTGCGGGGATCGACTAGCCAACCCCTGCACCGACAAAACGCGTTTGTTGATCTTCGAGGGTAAGAGATTGGATCTCATCTTCGCTATCTTCATCTCGTAGATCTAGATCCTTGGGGTTTATTCCGCTTTGCCGCGTAGAAAATTTTTTTTTCCATGCTGCGACCCCATCAGTGGTATCAGAGCGATGATCTTCGTAGGTGTTGATGCGATTAGAACACAAGGAGTTGTGGGCGTTGATATTTTATGTTGCTACCTTCTCGCGTGCACTTTGCATCTTTGCGGTATTGTGAGATTGAAGCGGCCCGGACCAACCTTACTCGTCCACGCACGAGAGACCGGTTCCACGACTGACATGCAACTTGTTTTGCATAAGTGGCTGGCGGGTGTCTGTTTCTCTTGCTTTAGTGAGGATGCAATTTTCAATGGAAGGCCTTTCAAAAGGATGAGTAAATAAGCAACTATTATATCACCGTTGTGGTTTTTGCGTAGATTAGAACGGTTCTAACTCGTTGACCCAAGCCACGTAAAATTTGCATAAACAAAGTAGAGGCGTCTAACTTGTTTTTGCAGAGGGGGTCAAGTGATGTGATATGGCCAATGTGATTTGTGATAATGTATGCAATGATCATGTTTGTAATATTTCGCGACTTGCATGTCGACGAGTACGGCAACCGGCAGGAGCCATATGGTTGTCTATTATTTTATGTGACCTGCGTGTCAATGAAATCACCATGTAATTGCTTTACTTTATTGCTAAGAGTAGCATTAGTTGTAGTTGCAATAGTTGGTGGACAACCATGGTGATGGCGCCAAGATGATGGAGATCATGCCGGAGATGGAGATCTTGCCGGTGCTTTGAAGATGGAGATCTAAGAGCATATGAAGAAAGGCCATATCATATCACAATTATGAATTGCATGTGATGTTAATCCCTTTTATGCACCTTATTGTTATGCTTAGATGTGATCGCGACGGTAGCATGATAAGGTGATCTCTCATGTTAATATCAAGATAATTAAGTGTTCTCCCCTAGTATGCGCCGTTGCGAAAGTTCGTCGTTTCGAAGCATCACGTGATGATCGGGTGTGATAGATTCAACGTTCACATACAACGGGTGCAAGCCAGTTTGCACAAGCGGAAATACTACGGTTGTCTTGACGAGCCTAGCATGTACAGACATGGCCTCGGGAACACGGAACCGAAAGGTTAAACACGAGTCATATGAATGATATGATCAACACTGAGTTGTTCACCATTGAAACTACATCATCTCACGTGATGATCGGTGGTGGTGTAGTGGATTTGGATCGTGTGTCACTAATCAACCGGAGAGATGTTGAGTTTAGTGGAGTTCGTTAATTTGATTAAATTGAACTAAATTATCATAAACAAGTGTCCTAAAGATGTCTTTGCAAATCCTTGTAGATCATGGCCGACTACAGTAGTATGTTTCTTGCTGAGGAGCTGCGTCTCGATGGGTCAAACTTCATCGAGTGGTATGAACGTCTTAGAGAAGTCCTATCAACCAATGATCAGCTCTACGTGTTACATGACCCTTAGAAGAAAAACCCGATGATTCTGCGAGTTACAACAAACGTATGGATTGGCTCAGTCGGAGTAAGACTCACACTCAAGTCAATTGGTTGATGAGTGTCTTCATGAATTCAGACCTATCCAAACAATTCAATAACTTGAGTGCCATTGAGACTGTCACTAAGCTAAAGGAAATGTTCATAGCACAAGTGAGGATTGCGAGGTTTGAAGGTCTGGGTGTGTTTCTTTCAACTAAGATGGAAGAAAATGATCGCTTAGAGGATCATCTGAAGAAGATGTATAGGATATATCACACTCTGATGGATGCTTGGGATGTGGAGATGAGTGACGAATTCGCGATAGATGGGTTGTTGCATTCGCTTCATCCCAAATTCAAGAATTGTGTCAGAGACTATGTAAAGGAAAGGGATTCGATCACTTATCTGGAACTGATGTCTCGACTTCGTCAGATCGAAAGGAATCCCGTAGCAGGCGGAGGAGTCAACGCAGAAGGTATATTTTGATATACTAGTTATAAATGTTTAATGTCCCATTTACACTTGTGGTGAGCTAAGTATTTGATACTTGTGCTGTTTTATGAAAACAGGGCCTGCGTTTGAGAAGTGCATGGAGGGACCTGAGTGGATCTCGCGGAGATGGCAATCAAGGAGTTGATGCTGGCGATGTTCTACTTCTACATTTATCGTTTTAAATTAGAGGATTTGAATGAGTTTTGTAATCGAATTAAGTGTGATCTTAAATTAGTGTGTCTCGGTTTGTGAGACGGTCATTCATGTTAAAGACAAGTGGTTGTTCTATTTTCATGAGTAATCCTTTTTGGAGATCACGTTTCGATTATGAGATTATTGTCCTTTGCTAGATTTAAACGATAATTAGTTAAACACTTATAAAATAAAGACATACTAAAATATCCAATACTTAATGATGAGAATTGTTTTAATTGTACTATTAGTGCTGAAGAGCATGTTGATGCGCATCACTAAGTAGTGTGATTAAAAATGCCATTTTCTGAAAATGCCATGAGTTGCTGAAAATAAACACAAGTGTTGGTTGTATTTTTCAGTAAATAAAAGACATCATTATTTTATCATGGATGAGTGAATAGGAGTATTTATTCATGTCATGATGAGATTTTGGAAGTAGAGGATATTAAGTTAACAAGATAATTGAGTCTTTTCGATTTGATCAAAAGAGACAAAATATTTGAGTTATTGTTTAGTATGGTGACTTGTGACAAGTGTTATCACAAATTACAATGTTTAGAGATTATTCAAAAGGTGTTTTGATAAACCTAAAGTATTGTAGTCACATTATATTTGATATTATGTGGTCATAAACAAAGGGTTCTTAGGTTTTAAGGTTTCATTAGTATCATTTAGATTTATTTTGATAACACTCTGTTTTAAATAAAGGATCTATTTAATGATTTGCATTTCGCATATGAGTTATGTGAAATAGTGGTTTCAATAATTATGAGATAATTAAAAGCCAAAGCAAATAAAGTTTTGTAGAATGTTCATATGAGATTATGAATAGAGATTCCACAATGTGAGACTAAAAGGAACAACCAATGTGTTTGGTTGTGTTATGTATTTTAGTGGTTTTATCGTGAAATTGTTTCATGGATAAAAGATTTGTTGGAATAAGTTTAGAAAGATTAAACCTTGCATGTTTATGTATCAAGTGGCACATATGTAAAGTGCTATGTTGGTTAAAACTTGACACATAAAAGGTTTTGATGATGGTGATCATTGAATTTTGGTTTAGCTTGTCTAAAGAGAAGTAGGTTTCAAGAATATGAATTTTGTCAAAAGTTGCAAAATAATATTCATGATTTACTTGTCATGTTTTGAGAAACAAGACATACCTACAAAACTACAAAAGAAGAAATAGAAACTTTAAATACGAAAGTGACTAAGAGTCATTCTACTTTAAGTTTAAATCATAAAGTAATTGTTACTTGATTTTGTGAAAAGAATGTTTCACATATTTATTTGGCAAAAGAGTTTGCGTGGAATAAATAAAACTTAGAGCTGGCAAAGTGCTGGTGTTTCGTATATGAGTTCTCGAATCTTAAGAGTTAAGAGTTTTGGAGGAGTCCAAAGTGTCGAGAAAGTGCATAAGAAACTGAGTGAGATCTAATTAAGATATGTGGTGACATATATTAAGTTAGAGCAGAAATTAATTTCCATAATCAAATATGTGGTGACATATGTTTGAGTGGGAGCTAGTTAATCATGGTCAAATATAAAGATAACATATTTCTGAGTGGGAGCCAATGTGGCTTCACAATTTAATATGTGTATGAGGTATATTTGAGTGGGAGTTTACAACATAGTGTTTGAATGAAATGGAGATTTCATAAATGTTGTAAATGTTGTCATGGACCAATGCATAACTTATGAAGTTAGTTTGAACGTCAAATATTCATGTAGATGAATGTATCTATGGAGGATAGATAAGTTTGATAAATATCAAAGTCAGGGTGTTTTACCTATACAAGTTTTTGAAGGAGTTCAAAATGAAACAAGAGAAGAATGGTTCATCTCATTGTGATATATAGGTGAAGCATTGAGTTAGAGAACTCAGTACAAAATTGATGGTTAGAGGATATGTTGGAATTCAATATGAATTGTTCATAGATCTCAACATATAAGAACCATATGTTTGTATATGACGATATGTGACCCAAGTTCTTAATTGTAAGAACATGTTGAATGAGGAGTCATTTTTCATGAGATTGAGATAAATTTAGAAAATGGTGGACTTGGTTGAAGTCATAAAGCCAGACTAAATTAGGGATCTCTTAATAGCAGAGTAGCACAGCGAAAGCATGATCGGAAATATCAAAGTGACAAGGCTCACTGTTGATTTGTTAAGTCTACAACATATAGGAGTATATGATTAATTCAAGGATTGAAATAAGATATAATATTTTGGTTTGAGAAAGTTGTTTCAAGATTGAGTGAGTTCCAGATGCATGTGTTATGAGAAAGTTCAATTGACTAATCATACATATGGGCATGAAAGGATATGATTATCTCACTCTATAACCAAACATATTATATGCATTATATGATAATGGTTTTATCATGGGATGATAAGAAGTTTATCATGTGATGATAAAGTAATGTCAAATTAGGTGACAGTTACAATTTTGCAAAGGACATAAAGAGCTGTAAAGTACAGAGCACGGACAGAACCTCTTCCACAAGCAAACATGATCAGCACTGAGACTTCATGAGTGAGACTCCATGGGTGTTGGATCGCGGAAATGTAAACTAGATTATTGACTCTAGTGCAAGTGGGAGACTGTTGGGAATATGCCCTAGAGGCAATAATAAAATGGTTTATTAAGCATATTCAAGTTTATGATAATAGTTTATTATCCATGCTATAATTGTATTAAATGGAAACATAATACATGTGTGGAATATAAACACCCGGAGTCCCTAGTGAGCCTCTACAGGACTAGTTCGTTGATCAAGAGATAGTTAGAGTTTCCTAACTATGGACTTGTTATAGTCACTTGATAACGGAGTCATATCATTAGGAGTAATGGTGTGATGGACATGACCCAAATAAAGAGTTGCAATTAATCGTGTCACAAAAGTTTTGTTGTCAACACTTTTAATATGCCAAATATAGTTTCCTTAGACCATGAGATTATATCACTCCCGTTCACCGGAGGAATACTTTGTGGACATCAAACGTCACTTCGTAACTGGGTGATTATAAAGGTGGCTTTCAGGTATCTCCGATGGTGGGTTGTTGGGTGATATGAATCGAGAGTGGAATTTGTCCCTCCATGTGACGGAGAAGATATCTCCAGGCCTTCTCGGTAATATAGCATCAAGAGTCTGCAGACATGTGATTAAGTTGTAATCACCGGGATCCTATATTATGGACGAGTAAAGAGAACTTGCCGGTAACGAGATTAAACTAGACATGGGGATGTCAACGATTATATCTCGGGCAAGTAAAATATCGTGAGACAAAGGGAATCGTATATGAGATTAATTGAATCTCCGGCATCGTGGTTCAATCGAGAAAAGGTTTTCGTTGAGTGTATAGGAATTAATATGGACATCCCGGTCCCGCTATTAATTATTGATATGATCATGTCTATGCATTCTCGAACCCGTAGGGTCACACACTTAACGTTCCGATGAAATTAGGTTTTGCGATGAATTAAATGATGAAGTGAACGAATGGTGATTCGGAGTCTCGGATGGGATCCCGGACATCACGAGGAGTTCCGGAGGAGTCCGGAGAATAAGATTCATATATGGAAAGTGGTTTCCGGAGGTTTCGGAAAAGTTCCGGAAATTATTTAAAGGGTACCGGAAGGTTCCGGAATGTTCTAGAAGAGTCTAGAAGTGGGACCGCATAATTTGTATGGGGCCCACATGGTGCAAAGGGGTGCTGCCACCACTTGGTGGGGCGCACCACCTAAGCCCATGAAGGGGTGCGGCATAGGAGGGGAGTCCCACTCCTAGTTGGACTAGGAGGTGGGCTCCCACCCCTTTAGGAAAGGGGCCCAAGGAGGAGTCCTTGTTGGACTCCAACTTGGGGGGCAAGCAAGGAGGGGCCGGCCGGCCCCCTCCCCTTGACCTAGCCGCCACCTATATAAGGAGGGAAGGGGGGGGGCGCACATACACCTTGGAGGCTGCCGCACCCCCCCCTAGCCGCACCCCCCTCTCTCCATCTACCCTAGCCGCACCCCTCCTCTCCCGGAGGGCTGCCGCCGCCTCACCTCCACACCTAGCCGCACCCCCTTGCCCTAGGGGCTGCGCCACCTTGCTCCTCTCCCTCTCCTCTTGCTTGGCTTGGCGAAGCCCTGCTCGCGGAGATCGTCATCGTCACCGGCACTACCGTCGTGCTGCTGAGATCATCAAGGCCACGTCTTCTCGCTTGCGGGATCAAGGAGTCGACGTCTTCATCGAGCTGTACGTGTGGACGCCGCGGAGGTGCTGCCCGTTGCTGCACTTCACCGGATTGGATCTCGAGGATAATACATCTCCTCGCGACTAGACGAGTCTAGTTGCGGGGATCGACTAGCCAACCCCTGCACCGACAAAACGCGTTTGTTGATCTTCGAGGGTAAGAGATTGGATCTCATCTTCGCTATCTTCATCTCGTAGATCTAGATCCTTGGGGTTTATTCCGCTTTGCCGCGTAGAAAATTTTTGTTTCCATGCTGCGACCCCATCAGGAACTTCATCTGCAGCACGTACTTCAGCTTGTCGCCTTTAGGTGAAATGAGCACGACTCCTGCTCCGGCTGAGTTGAATTTCTTGGATCCATCAAAATACTTGTCCATGCATTGGACAAGTCGGGCTCGTCGGGCAGTTGTGCTTCTATCCACTCTGTGGTGAACTCTGGGAGGACCTGGGCCTTGATTGCCTTCGGGTGTGCGTACTTCAGCCCCCATGGCCCTAACTCGACAACCCACTTGGCGACTCTTCCTGTCGCGGCTGGGTTAGTGAGGATGTCCGGATAGGGCAGAGGAGCTTACCATCGTGATTGGGTGCTCGGAGAAATAGTGGACCACCTTCCTGGACGTCATGAAGACTCCGTATGCCAGCTTCTGGTAGTGCGGGTATCGCTGCTTGGAATCAGTTAGCACCTCGCTGAGGTAATACACAGGTCGCTGAATAGGTGACTCTTTCCTTCTTCCTCCCGCTCGACTACGAGTACGGTACTGACCACCCTGTTCGTGGCTGCCACATATAGGTACAGTGGCTCGTTCTCATGTGGTGCCACCAGCACTGGAGGGGTTGTGAGGGTCTGCTTCAGTTTGTCGAATGCATCTTGTGCCTCCTCTGTCCACTCGAACTTGTCTGCCTTTTTCATCAGTTGGTAGAAGGGCAGGGCCTTTTCTCCCAACTTACTAATAAACCGACTGAGTGCTGCGACTCTGCCGGCTAGGCGTTTAACTTCATGAAGTTTGGTCGGTGCAGGCATGTCGAGTATGTTCTGCACCTTCTCAGGGTTGGCTTCGATTCCTCTCGCAGAGACAAGATACCCCAGTAATTCTCCGGCTGGGATGCCGAAGACGCACTTTTCTGGGTTTAACTTGATCTGGTACTCGTTAAGCGCGTCGAAGACCTTGCGGAGGTCGTCGATGAGGCTGTCCTCTGTGCGGGTGGTGACGACTATGTCATGGACGTAGACCTGGACGATCTGTCCTATGAGCTCCTTCAAGCAGGCCTGCATCGTGCGCTGGTATGTGGCTCCAGCGTTCTTCAACCCGAAGGGCATCATCTGGTAACAGAATACACCGTGTGGTGTGATGAACGCCGTCTTCTCCTGGTCCTCGACTTTCATCCTGATCTGCTGGTACCCAGAGTAGGCATCCAGGAAGGATAGGCGTGCACAGCCTGCAGTCGAATCGACGATCTGATCAATCCGCGGGAGCGGAAAGTGATCCTTGGGGCAGCACTTGTTGATGGCGGTGAAGTCGACGCACATGCGGAGTTTCTTCGTCTTCTTCTTTTCCACCAGTACTGGGTTTGCTACCCACTCTGAATCTTTTATTTCCGAATAAATCCGGCGTGGAAGCAACCGGTCAATCTCCTTGCTGATAGCATCTCTCTTGGGACCCGCGAAACGCCTCATGGACTGCTTGACTGGTCTGGCATCTTTGCGGACGCGTAAGGAGTGCTCGGCGAGTTCCCTTGGTATACCTGGCATGTCAGAAGGTTGCCAGGCGAATATCTTCCAGTTCTCGCGCAGGAACTCGACGAGCGCGCTTTCCTATGCGTTAGTCAGGCTTGATGACACCCTGACCGTCTTGTCGGTGTCCGTCGGGTGTACCTGGTGAGCCCTTGTGTCGTCGCTTGTGTTGAATGTCGACTCCTTGGATGGTTTCTTCCGTGGCGGGAACAGAGTCCTGTCGTTGTCGACTGCCATCATCTCCAGCTGCTCGTCCATCCCAAAGAACTCAGAAATCCTGCTGAACTCGCGGTCGCAGCTGTCAGACCGGTCGAAGTCGCCTTTCACCGTGATGACACCCTTTGGTCCCGGCATCTTGAGCAGGAGGTAGGCGTAATGTGGCACTGCCATGAACCTGGCGAAGGCCGGACGACCCAGTATGGCATGATATTGCGACTTCCAGTCGACTACCTCAAAGTCGATCGCCTCTCGCTGGAAGTTTTCGGGTGTGCCGAATATGACATCGAGTGTAATGGTTCCCATGGGCGTGACTGCTTGCCCTGGTACTATACCGTGGAAGGTATTTGCTGATGGCGTTAGGTTGGATGTTGACCTGTTCATCCTTCTCAGGGTGTCGGCGAAGATGATGTTTATACCGCTGCCTCCATCCATGAACACCTTCTTCAAGGTGTACTCCCCGATCTGAGCTTCGACTACCAGAGCAGCGTGCCCGGGTCGTGGTATCGCCGGCGGGTGGTCCGCTCTGGAGAAAGTGATCGTTGTTTCTGATCCTCTCAGGTAATCGGGTACTGCAGGTGGATTGGTGAGTGCTTGGTAGACCTGGCGGGTGATGATTTTCTGGGTCCTGTTGGAAGGACGTCCCTTCTGTATCATGTTGATCTGCCCACGTGCTGCCGGGAACACGTTAGCAGGATCCTGCGGCTGTGGCTGTGGCTGTTGTTGCTGTTGCGGGTAGAAGGCCAGCGCTGCTTGCGCTGGGTTGGCGACTGGAGGAGGAGGTGGCGCCTGGAGGGCCAGCTGTGCGGCTGGCTGTGCCACGGGTGCCGCTTGATTATCACGCTGTCCGTTCTGAGGGACTATTCGCGCAAACGCCCTGTATATCTTTTGCGCCTTTCTGCAATCCTTCAACAGGTGGCGGGATCCCCACTTGCCTGTTTCTGGGTCCCTGAACATGTGATGCTTGCAAGGTTGCTCTAACTCTTCTTCCTCAGTCAGTGGGCGTCTCCGCCACTCGCGCTTGCGACTTCCGTCTCTATGGTAGCTGCTGCCACCGTCCTGGTTGTACTGCCTTTCATTCTCACGGGGGGTTTCGAATCCCGCCGCTACTAACTCGATCGAGTCGTTGCCGACGTAACGCGGCTTCTTCTTCAGGCGCCCTTCTCGCCAGTTGCTGGGTCCTGCTTCTTGCCTCGGGGATCGTGGTGCATCACGAACAGAGTCTTCTCCATCTGCCCACTGGTTGGCTATCTGCATGAGCTCGATCATGTTCCTCGGCCTAAGCCTACCAAATTCTCACGGAGGTCGCGGCGGTAAACACCGTGCATGAATGCATCCATCACCCTGTCCTCTGAGGTGGCTCCATCCATGGTGTTGCGAAGTAAGGTCCACCGCTGGATGTACGAACGGAGTGGCTCATCTCGACCTTGCTTGCACGCCTGGAGCTCAATGAGGGTTGTTGGCCTTGCGTATGTCCCCAAAAAACTCTTCACGAATGCGTTCCTGAACTCGTCCCAGGTGCTGAAAGCGTCCCTGGGCTGAGTGTTGAGCCACCCGCGAGCAGATCCCGTGAGCATCAACTGAATGTACTGCATGGCAGTAGTCGAAGTACCACCTTGACAGCTGCACGCGATGAGGTAGTCTTCCAGCCAGTCCCTTGGGTCTTGCTTCCCATCATACTTGGGTGTCTCCGCTGTTAGCTTGAAGCCTTTGGGCATCTTCGTGTCGCGGATGTTGAAGCTGAAACATGCGGCTCCGCGCGGCTCGAAGTCGTCGTCGTCGTAGTCGTTGGCTTGTGCACTCGCCGCTCGCAGCCGTCGACTGCGGTCCACCCTTCTCTGTGCGACAACGTTACGAACATCTTCGCCTGGCTGCGGCTGTCGCAGTCGAATTGGGGCTGGGTCTGCAAGTGGTGCGGGTTCACGATCGCGGCGGCCTCGATTCTCGTGCGCCCTTTCTGCCGGTGCTGATTTTGCCAAGACTTCCTCGACTTCCCTGAGGGATTGGATTTGTCGCCTGTGAAGGCGGGCGTGGGCGTCACCCTCCGGCGGCTGTGTTAGTCGCAGGTAGGTTTCGACCGCCATGAGGGCCGAAGCGGGTGTCTTGGGGACAGGGATTCCATCCGCATCTTCCGTCATGAATGACGACTCCAGATTGCGAGTGAGGTGGACGCGATCAGCTTCTGGCACCCGTGGCATGCGAGCCCTGTGACGTCCTCCTTGCGAGACTTCCTCCGATCCGGCCAAGAACGAGTGTGCTGCCCTCCTGGCACTCGACGCGTCGGCTAGTTCTTTGCGCCGAATCAGATCGGCCTTCTCTTGGCGAACTCGCTCGGACTCCTTCCAAAGCAAGTATTGGACCGCCAGTTGGTCTTCTCGGGGTTCATCTGGTGAAGGGAACGTGCCCTCGTCCACGTGCTTCATGGCCTGGATCGCCATCTCCCGAGTGATGGTGAGTCTTGTCACCCTGTCCGGCATGGTCACCTCCAGCGGATATACGTGTTCCCCGCCGTTGGATCGTGCTGGGCTGGCCATATAGACTTGCGCGGGGTAAACCCGTCGAGTGGGGCTGATGCTCCCAGTCCTGCTTCCTTCGTCCGAGCTATGCTCAGAGTCGAAAATCACAGCAACGTGGCGGGTGCCACGGTCACTGCTACTGGCGATTCCGCGACGCAGAGGCGCGGTTGGCGTAGGCGAAATTGGCGTAAATTTTGGCTTCGTCCGAGGCACGGACAAGAAGGTCGGAGTAGACTTGTTCCGCGCCAAGGTTGCAGTAGATGCGATTTTTCTGGTAACCGCGGGTGTGGTCACCGCAGTCGCCTTTGACGCGGTCGTAGATGGTGCTGACGCAGTCGAAGTAGACGCGATCTTCACGGCAGTCGATGGCACGATCGCCGTGGCGGGTGAAGCCGCGGTCGGCGCAGTCGGTGTAGATGCTGGCGCGTCCGTCACGCGCAACGTGGCCAGCGTGGGCCGGAGCGTTCCGCGACTGTCCACGAGATATCGCAGACTACCGAAGGTAATCCGCGTGCTCTGCTGCACCTCAGCGTACGCCGGGAGACTCGCCGGCGAGTGGTGGACGAACTCGAGGAAGCCGGTGTAGATCGACTCCCTGGCGCTGATGCCGTTCTTCATTGTTGATGAGGCCGGCGCAACCATGACTCCAACGATCTGTTCTTTCCCACAGACGGCGCCAATTGACGAGGAGTGGACTCGGCAAATCCCAAGGTTGTACACCCCGGGTTGATTGAGGGGGAGAGAGAGTGAACGTTGGTGGCTGTGACGGCTAACAGGGGGCGAGTTTTACCCAGGTTCGGCCCCTCGAGGTGAGGTAAAGACCTACTCCTGCTTGTCTGGAATTATTGAGGTGGCTACAATGGCGAGATGCAATCTCGCTAGGGTTTGCTTGCTCGTTGCTTGACCTAGACGACGCACCCTCCTGGCCTTTATATCACAGGCCAGGTCTCGGGTGGACGGTGCAGATTGCACGTTACAAGATAAGGAGAACTCTCATCGGCCTAACCGACTACTTGGGCCACCCGGTATACTTCATGGGCTTCAATGGGCTTCACTTGGCGTGACCCAGGTATCACCACCGTGGGGCACCTGAAAGGTAGCCCCACGACACTCTCTTTTGCAACCTAAAATGTTGGCAAGTTCTCGGCATCTATCTTGACTGGTATTTATCGGCACCATGGAGGATTTGTGATAATTTATTTTTAACCCAGTGACTCTTGAGAAGGTGTCCAAAATCTCCTTTAGTTTTATTATTTGGTCATTCTCAGCCGGCATAATAAGCAGAGTATCAGCTGCATACTGAAGAATGGGAAATTGCTGTCCATATGATTGATCCACTGGCAGGGAAATATCTCCATTGTTCCACGCATCATTAACAATCACTTGGAGAAGCTCTGCTGTGGCTACAAATAGAAGAGGTGATAGGGGGTTGATACCCACAAGTATAGGGGATCGTTGAAGTCTTCGATGTGTAAGTATAGTATCGATCCCACGAGGAGTAGAAGGTATAAGTATTTATCCTCTCAAATAAGAGTGTCACTTCCCTTATTATCTATGCACTAGATAAACTTAAATGATTAAATGATGCAAGTGTTTTTGGGTTTTTGGTGTAGAGTTTACAATAAAGTAAAATGCTGAAAATGCAATATGACAAGTGAAAGCTCTCAAAGAGAGAAAGCCCAATCCTCTATGCAGCAAGAGGACAAGCTCAAGTGTGTGTTTCTTATAGGTGGAGAGAGTTCCCAAGGGCTAATTAGACTTCAATGCATAAATATTTCTAGAACAACAAGGTAAACATTTTGTCAAGTTTTAATCTTCTTTGGACGGAGCCATAATTAGGAATAGCTAATAAATAAACTACACCTCTTATGATGGATCCAGGTGCCAAGTAAATGACTACACAAGAGTTATTAAGACATAAAGTCCCACCATAGCATTAATCTTTAAGGTCTCCAATACTAATACCCCATAAAGTAACTTCATGATTCGGTCTCAGGTTTGCTTGTCCCCCTAAGTCCTCCTCAATTCATCACATTATGGTGTTCTCCTATGAGCCCATATAGGTGAAGTGATATGCAGTCGACGTTCGCACAACACCATCATAGAATCACATCAAAGATAAAAACTAGACAAAATACCAACACATGTCATATATAAATCATTGCCAATTCATCCTATACCCCCAGGAACATGAGAGAACTACTCACAACGCCAAGACATGATATGATTCAGTGGTACAAGTCATACAACACAATCTGAAACTATAATCTCCCCACAAAATAATGACAATAGCTAGGGATCAAACAATCTCAAACTATGAGGGGGATGAAGTGGATCACGAAGATGGTGATGAAGATGGTGATGGAGATGGTGCTGGTCTTGGCGGTGGTGTTGATGGAGACTCTGGAGGGGGGATGGAGAAGACCTCCGGAGGTGGTTCCGGTGGCGTTTCCCCCCTCCTATCTTCTCCGGCGGCAGCCTTCTGTCTCTCTATTTCTGGTTTTGTGTTTCTCCGGCGCCTCCCTCTGGAAAATGTCGGGGGACCTTTTATATAGGCGTTTTTAGGTCACGAGGATGCTTCTGGGCGAAGGATCGATGCAAACGGGGCCACGAGGGCCAAATTGGATGGGCCCACGTGGCCTGGTACTGTAGCCACATGGGACCCCCCCCCCTTTTGGTCCTCCGGCCTCCGTTCGTTGACTTCGTTTGCTCCTAAATCTTCTCCTTCCAAAATAATGACTCCCCTAAATTTTTAGCTCATTATGACGTCGTTAAGGTCCTGAAACAAATAAAGAAAGAAATAGGGGTTTTCTGCCTGCGTAGGATTAATTCCATATAAAGGGGAAATCATTATAAATTACCAAAAATCATTAAATAACAGTAATATACCCCTTATATGATGCAAATATGAATGGAATATAACTATTATAGTGCAAAGTTCATGTATGCATTTTAGATGCATCAGGGGTCCCCTTGCCTAACTCCTCTCCTACATTTGATAACTCTTCCAGGTACTCCATTAAGTATAATGGAGGTTGTAGCTGAATCAAAAATTGACTTCACCCATGAAATGAATTTTTCACCGAAGCCCATAGCTTTTAGCATAGCAAGAATGGCTTTGTGCTCAATCATGTTAAATGCCTTTTCGAAATCTAACTTGATAATAACAATGTCCTTCTTAGATTTGTGACATAAATGCAGATATTCATAAGCATCATCAATAGAGGCCTTATCAACTTCATCACAATAGCATGGGTTATCATAAATGAGAATAGAATTTTGAGTAGAAACATCATCAATATAGCATGGATTCTCATATATCACAAAGGTTTCTTGAGTTTGAGATTTACTGTCATCCTCGGATAGAGGGAGTGGAGGATCACACTCTTCCTTTTCTTCCTCCATTAGTTCTTCCTTCTCCTCTTCATATTGGCTTATATTTTCATATCCTGCATCCTGCAAAATGTGAGAATCCTCTTGTGCAGCAAGGAGTCTCTTTTTATAATCAATGATATAATCATTATTGCTGAAATTTTCCAAACAATAATTAAGGATCCAAGAGCTTGTAAATTTAAGTTTATTAGAAGCCATGCAAGTTTCATAATTTTCGGCCATGAACGAATCTACTTCGGAGGCTGCCACAAACGTAACAAATTGTTCTACTTGTTCAGCTTCCAGATGAGTATAGTTTAACCAACGATAGGTTGCAATTAAAAGTTCTTTACTAAAGCCACATTGGAATTTAAAATGTTTATCGTGTTGCTTAGAGCTACAATTTATATCATGAAGATCAAGCAAGAGTTCAGTAATCTGATTCAACTTTTTTAACATGCCTCTCAAGATTTTACCCTCTCTTGATTCTCTATACTTTATATATAATTATCTAGCTTCCATCAACATAGTTCTAGTAAGTTCTTCCATAGCATTTTTTTGTGTTTTTGATTTTTAAAGAGAGCAAATAAGCAAAACAGAAATAAAGACTACAATAATTTTTTTGGGTTTTAAAATTTTGCAACAAGAAAAATAAGCTAAACGAGAAATAAAGCAAGCAAGACAAAAACAAAGTACAGTGATTGAGAGTATGAGACTCCCCTTGCTGTAGCTCCAAAGTTCCCGGCAACGGAGCCAGAAAAGAGCTTGCTAGCGTGTTGAATGATGCGTTGGGTGGTGCCCCAAGCGAAGGCGTGGATGTAGCAAGTAGCAGTTTTCCCTCATTAACGAACCGAGGTTTATCAAACCAGTAGGACTTTGAAATCAACAACAAAGTGAATGTTGAAGATCTCTGGCGCTTAATCTTCAACAGACGTGGACCTGCACGCACTCAACCAAAATACTTTGCCCCCAACGGCGGAAAGGTTGTCAATCTTTCCGGTCTCGCAGAAAACAAAGTGGTTAATTGTATAGTGAAATAGATGAAAATATGAAGATGGACCAGTGGAGTAATGATGATGAAAAGTGATGAATAAAGGTTGCAATCAATGTAAAAAGATGGACCGGGGGCCATGGGTTCACTAGTGGAGTCTCTCAAGTAAATAAAACACTCATATGATGGGTAAACAACTTACAACTGGGCAATTGACAAGATTATAACACAAACTTAATCTAGCTATGACAAAGAGAACATGGTAATATTTATGTAGGCATCACGACAATGAACAAAGACTATTGAGTCCAACTGCATCTTTGTCTAAAAAGTCCACCGTGGGATCGCTATCCAGCCTGTCACCCAACGGTATTAAGTTGCAAACAACAATTGCATTAAGTAAAGCGCATGAAGTAAGCAATACTAATATAAAAAGAGACATTAACACCGCTGTTTTACCCTTACTAGCAACAACACACCCTCGCCCTAGACGTTTCTGTCACTCGTGCCCAGGAACAAAAGGGGGCATGAACCCACTATCTAGCATAAATAGTCCCTCTTGGAGATACAACCAATCACTTGGCCAAAGTAACTACGCACATCGGAGAGCATGCAAGAACATAAATCAACATATAAGAATCATGCACAATCTGATCATAACTTCAAAATCCATCGGATCCCGGCAAACACATCACATAGCATTACAATAGTCGATTTTGATCAGGTAGGAAGCTCACAAGATCATAAAGACACGAAGCACAAGAGAGAGACTACCATCTAGCTACTGCCATGGACCCGTGGTCCAAGGTGGGACTACTCACAAATCATCCCGGAGGAAGGCATGGCGATGAAGAGCCCTCCGGGATCGATCTCCCCTCCGGCAGGGTGCCGGGATCAGCTTCAGAATCACCCCCGAACTAGGGTTTACGGTGACGGCGCGTCGGGGTGACTTCTCTGGAAAATAATGGCCGCCTCGACGTTTTTAGGTTTAATGGGATTTTATAGGTGTCAGAGGGGGCCGAGGGGGTGCCCATAGGGTAGGGGCGGGTCCCACCCGCGGGTGGCCCTGGGGCCGCGGCAGGGGGCCGCCCCTGGCCTGTGGGTGGCCCCCCAGGCCCCCCTTTGGTGTCCTGGTGCCTTCCGTCGAGTAAAAATTCCCCGTAAATTTTCATCCAATTCCGAGAATATTTCCAGAAGTAAATTTTCTGAAATACAAAAACAGCAAAAACAGGAAACTGGCACTAGGCATCTTGTCAATAGGTTAGTCCGACAAAATGCATAAAAATGATGTAATATGATAATAGAAACATGTGACAATATAACAAAACTACTCCCTCCGGTACAGTTTGCTAGGCGCACTTTAAAAATCATGCAATTCCAAAACTCCTCCTCGCATTTTAGGCGTATTAGTATTAAATGTTGTTTGTGAACCAATCAAAAAGAATGAAGAGAGTTGATTACGGGATAGAGAGCCAATGAAATATCACCTAGGTCCTAGAGAATTCTCATGCGTGCCTTCCAAACCGTACCGGAGGGAGTAGCATGGATCAATAAAAAATTATAGATACATTAGGCACCCGCGGCCGCCGACCGTCCCTGCCTTCGGGACTCGCCTCCCTGAGGGGTTTTGCTATAAATTAAGTCTCGGAGAAAAAACCCTAACTCCTGAAGGATTTTACCAAATACGATACAGAGTTCCGCCGCCATCACCGACAAGTTTCGGGGGTTCAGAAGGTCCTGTTCCGGCACCCTGCCGGGACGGGGATCGACCGCCGGAGCCATCTCCATCAACACCACTGCTTCCCGTGATGAGGAGGGAGTAGTCCCTCACCGGGGCTGAGGCTTATACAAGTATCTATGTGGTTATCTCTCTCTCTCCCATGATGTGATCTTCGTTGTGATCATGAGATTTGTTAGTATAGTTGAATACATGATGTTTCCCTATGTCATCTAGTATAAGTTCGGGAGTCACCCATGGTATCTTGGTGACAGTGTGGGTGCCGTGTGACTCTAAAGATAATAGCTTAGAGGGATCTTCATCATGAGTTTGTTCTTTATTATTGTTGGATTGAATAGATAATGAGGTTTCTTGATGCTTGTGTTATTGAAGAAAGATTCTATTCAAGAAATAGGTTGTGGTGTTTGTTAGTACTATATTTGGATGCGGATAGTGACAGCATGAAGTGTCCATAGATGTGGAATACGAACTTTAAGGTGTGCTTTTCGTAGCCCTACGAAATTCTCGTCCTATTTGATCCATGAAAGAATGATCTCTGAGTAACGTCTACGAGCTATCATGTGTTTAATTATGTTAATGATGTTGAGCGTAGTCACTACTAAAAGTATGAAGCCTGGGCCTTGTTTCCGAGCATTGATACACCATTTTTAGTCACATTTGTCACTTGTTCGCTTGCTGCCATTTTTATTACAGAATTACAAAACCTTATTTTACCATCCATATTACCCATATTTTAATATCTCTTCGCCGAACTAGTGCACCTATACAACTGACAATTGTATTAGGTGTGTTGGGGACACAAGAGACTTCTTGTATCTTAATTGCAGGGTTGCTTGAGAGAGGATACATTCACCTTACACCTCCCTGAGATCGATAAACCTTGGGTTACTCACTTATGGGAAATTTGCTGCTGTCCTACAAACATCTGCGCTTGGAGGCCCAACAAGTCTACAAGAATAGAAGCGTGTAGTAGACATCAAGGGTTCATTCATATCTCCAAGTAAACTACTCAATTAATGAGGCACAAGATATCATAAGCATCAACATATGGTTCATGGATGAATGATAGTATGAGTACACGAAGCAATCTACAACAAAGTATATGATTACAACGAGATGGATGGATTGATCTATGGTTACGGTGGCGTAGATGATGATGGTGTTGATGTAGATGCCTTGTCCTTCTCGTGGGAAGCCTTGTCTTGATCTCCAATGGATGGTGAGGTGGTGGAGATGGGGGAGATGATGGTGATGGCGGCGGCAGCAGCCCTCCGAGAGGAGGCTACAATGGTGGATGGTTCCTTGAGGGCTAGGTCTTCCCCTCCTTATATAGGAGGCCTCCACTTGATCCAAGGGCTCTAGATGGCCCCTCTTGACCCCTCAAACTGACCTAATGCATTTAGGAAGGTTAGGGTTCAAACGGGGTCAAAATCTGTGCAGAATCGCGAAAGTTCGGGCAATTCCAGTCGTCCTGAGTGTTTTGTACGGTCGCCGGTACGGTCACCGTCGGTCGTTAAACCTTCTGTTACTTTGGGTATTTTGGACGCCATTTCCTCATATGAACTCTATTTTGAGTGTTCTTCAGCTCGTTGGAATCGTGAGGAAGAGTCGCACACTCTAGTGGTGTTTATTCTTGATTTAGAGTTGAAAATTTGCCATTTTCCAAGCCACTTTGTTTGTATCTGGTGTCTTGTAACTTCTTCGAATTCCTTTCCCTTTGTCTCCTTTGATAGTGGTTTATTCCCATATTCCACCTATACATACATAGACACAAAGACAAGAGAAACAAGTAAAATCCTAATAAAAACTTATAATAGTGGAAGGACTATTGGAAAATGGGTTAGAGTTGAAATCATCATGAAAAGGTAGAAACCAATATAGAATTAATGCCAAAAGTTCAATGTAAATATATGAAAAACAATAGGCAAAATGCTATATAAAATGGACACATCAACCACCCATGTGAATAGAGCATGCGGCCTCTTCTGCCGCATGATGTAGCCGTGGATGCTCCGCGACGCCACCGAGAGGAAGCCCTTCGCTAATAATCGTTGCCTTGATTTGGTTCAAGCAGAGGGGGAATACAACCATATGTATTTAAATGTGGTTCGTGGTCATACCAGAACTTACCCATGCTAGTGAAGGCGTATTATGGAAAATAAATCGGTGGATGAGGTACCTTTGAATATGATGCCCATATCGGTTTGTATCATGGACATGTCGTTGTCACTGATGAACGAGGAATGGGAAGAGAGGTTGCAAACAAGAAGTAGTGGTTGTTCAAGGAAGTGGAAAAGGACAAACAGGTAAAGGTGTGGGACAAATTGTTCCACGTTCGAAATGAGCATGCTGTGTCGAGGTCGATCAGGCGATGATTGAGGGTCTAGTATAGCAAGTCCAAAGATCACTTGAGGCATGAGGTAAGATACAAGAGTATTCCGAATTTATGCTTTTATTGTGGAATTGTTTGGAATACTGACCGTGCATGCATGTTGACGGAAGAGGAGAAAAGAGTTTGTTATTGGGTTGAGAAACGTGCATCTCCATACAAGGCATCGAGCACATAAGATACTACCTGTCAGCTGAGCCAAGAGGCACCTCAATTTCTACTCCACATCAAGCTCGAGATGGAAATTACCTCCTCAGTCTAAGTCGGATGACAACCTTCTGAAGGGAGCTGGGATTGTGGAAGGGGCATATGGAGATGGTTTGGATGAGTATAATACAATCTCAGCGCCTCACCTTGAGGTGCTTGACATGGCTACCGCAGTGGACAGAATGGCAGTCGGTGATGGCGACGTAAAAAATGGTAAATCTCTTGTTGAAGGAGTTATGCAATAATAATATGTTATTACTTAACTTTGGTTCATTATTATGTTTATGTCTTGATGCTATAACTGTTGTAATACTTGAATAAAGGATTCAGAGGAGAAATCACATGCACGTGTGGAGAATTAAACAATCAAGTGTTCATAATCTAGCCTCTAAAATTAACTCACATGTTGTCTGATGATCATGTTTTCCTGATCATGGACTAAGATAAGTTAAACAACTATGAGAGTACATTGTTGGCAGAACAATGATACTGAACCGACCCAAATTGTTTGATCTTGTTATGAGATATTATCATCAGATGTTAATAGCAATGTCGTTGTATTGTTGTCACAAGCACAAATTCTTAGACCATAAGAATATCTAGTGACCGCACAATTGACAGATATACTTTGATTATCACTTAATAGGTGGTTTTTGGGTATGTCCTAAAGTGTGTATGGAACTTGGATAGTTCAAGATAGGGATCTTGCTCCTCCGGACCATGAAGAGATACACTCCGGGCCCTCTCATGTATTACGATATCATCCAATCGTCTGGCCAGACATAGCGTGAATTTAGTCACGAAAGGATAACAGAATACGGTATGAGAAAAGAGAAATGATATTAATACGAGTATAACATGTATAACAATCAAAGAGTTTGATTATGGGGATACCGACATCTCACCTCTTATATTATTTAGTATCGTGAAGCAAAGGGATTACCTTGTTGAGTAACAGAAAAATTCGTATAAGCTCTTCGTGCTTTTTGAGTATGCATAGGAACCATCATGGGCGTCCATGGCTCCGCTGTTGGTTGTTGTTCGGAATTGCTCCAGGACATGCCTTTGCATTATCGAACCTACCAGGCCACACGCTTTAGGTTTTTTAATCTGTTATTGAAAGATGTTATGTATGGTAGATAGATATGAGTAACACCGAATTGTTCCGGAGTAATTTAGAGACACGACATGAGATGTTGAAGAGATTATCGGAGGAATTCAGAGAATCGATATTGCGAACATAAGATGTCCCCATGTCATTAAAATAGGTTTTAATGATTGCGGATGTGATCCGGGGATTTTAGAGGACATACGATGTTCGAGATTATTAAAATAAGGTTTATATATTATTGAAATCGGTGGAGGAATCGGACTTGTCGGTATTTATCGGAAGATAATAGACAAAAAGAAACACTGGAAAAATCGGGTAACAGGGTCACAGGGGCAGCCTAGTGACCGAAGGCCCCGAAGAGTCAAATAGGCCAAAGACCCATAGTGGGCTGGCCGGGCTAGGGCTCCCAAAGAGTGCCGCCCCACCTTGCTGGGGGGGGGGGGGCAAGGCACCCCAAGGGGTTGGCGGCCACGGCAAAGGGAGGCTCGGTTGGGCCCCACCCACCCGGCCCCACAGGGCAGCGGAGGCCCAAGGCGGTCCCCACCAGGAGGTGGCGGCCGGCGGCCTAGTTTGGCCCCCCTCCCACCCGATCCAATCTAGGCTAGGAGGGGCGGAGGCCGGCCGGCCTCCATCCCTAGGTCACTTTGGCCCTCCCTTCCCCTCGACCTATATAATCCCCCACCTCCTCCTTTGGTGGACACACAATTACCTCCAGGTATTTCCTCGGACCAATCTCTCTCTTTAGTCTCATGTGTTGAGAAAACCTCTCCTACACGTAGATTTGATCTAGCACGATCATGATTTACATCTACACCTACGCCATAAGGCTGATCTTCCATTGCCAGTACGAGTCCTCAACGACGGAGTGTTGACGGATTAAAGTACCAGACGCGTGCTAAACGATGGAGGGATTGCATATGTGCGATACTGTACGAGGGAGCAGGAGCGTGGGATTCTGCATCGAGCGAGCAACATCCTCGTACCCCGGCGCGGCTACGAGGATCTTCTACAGGCTATTTCGACATCTACTTCCGCTACAGGTGTTGGTGAGTACTGGATCGACATCTTAGATAGTTGCATCTCCGTAGATTGATCTTCTACAGACGAATTTTTTGTTTTCCATATGCGCAACCCTTCCCTTGTTACTAACGAACCTGTCACACAAGATGTGTGCACGTCATAAGGAGCAAGAAGCCTAGGTTGAGGCGCGTACACAAGGAGCTAGTCCACCTAGGGCAATGTAATCGACCACGACTTTTGTTCCTTTGTGAGAAGCAGCAAAATAAGAATGCAGTTGAAAATATTCATTGGAGACTGGGACTAAAAATATAGTCACCTTCCACAAGCCTAGGAAGGGGGGATGTCTACCCCTCTTCTCGGATGAGAGCGACAAGGTCGAGTTATTTAAAATTGGCAGTAGAGCTATTGATATGATTGTTCATGATCTACCAAAAGGAATAAAATGGATATCCACTTTTGTTTGTGGAGAGCCTCGCACACATACCGTCACCATATGTGAGACTTGTTGAAATAAATTAAACATTTGATGAATCTTCCGTGGTTTATGGATGGTGATTTCAATGAATTTATGTGGAAAACATACACTTCTGGAATAGGAGTAGAAATGAAAAACGTTTGATGTATTTTAGAGAAGTCATGTATTCTTCTGATCTCCATGATCTGGTCTACGTTGGATGGAGCCGGCAGCGGTAATACTGATGAGCCAACTCCTTCATACTCCTTCATAAAGGTGTTTTCCTGGGATTTCGTAGGTAAACTCTTTTGGTAAAAATATGTGTTCGGCATTCGGTTCCAACAACATTGTCCCTGCTACTACATGTCATGTTCGTTGTTTGTAGGTTCATGTTTGAATCCAAGTGTAGCATTTTATTGCACTACCAGTACGGGATTTCTCGATGTTAGCCAACACATGGCAGTTTTCTGTCGTGGCATATTGTTGTTCTATCCTACTATAAGTCGTTGTGCTTCGGCACGTCAGAAATCATTTGAACTAAAATTTAATTATGTGCTTCTTGTTGCAATATGTGAGAACGGAGAGATATCATTCATTGCCTAAAGAAAGTATAACTTATAATTGCCCTTTGATCAGAAATCCATTTATATTCACATAAAGCCCATTCAATCCAAAGAGAAGATAAATATTCCAGACATAGAGAAATAGTATTCGACCAAAAAATGGTTTAATTCATAAACCATTGCCCAGGCGATTAATTCTATTCAAACACTTTTTTATGTGCAAGGGAGATATATGCATTTAATCACCATATACATTGCCTATGTGGAATGCCATTAATATTGCAAAACAACCAAGAATCAAAATCCATTATAAATAGCGGTGTATGTCCAAAAGAAGCTGTCGACAACTGTTGTTGATTAATTACTAACGATTTGGCAAGATATCCAATTCATGGCACTGTTTTACATTGTATAAATTACTCACCCGTTTAGGACAAAATTTCTCATTTCAATATACATAATCAACTATCTTTATATAGCCACGGATATTGGTGTGGTCCTCAATCCACTTTCGGCTCCCTGAATAATCTTATTCCGATTTAGATTCCCGTGGTTCACTCGTCACTAAAAGGAGTCACTCGGCGATGTACTCACATGTTTAATCTGCCACACGACATGTGGACATAGGTTGCAGGCTCATGTCTATAATCTAGTAATGGTAATAGAAATTCTGGTTGATTTTGTAGTACAACATCAACTATACTAACCATACTTTCTATGTGTATGTATCACTCTCGCGATCAGCACGTTTTTCTTTCGGATCGCTAGCTCTTGCATCCAAGACGTTATTGGTGTATAAATCGCTCCGACTGTCGAGATATTTATAACTACTGGGCAATTGTCCATAACGGGTGTTTATTCATAAAAAAATTACATTTCATTCCGGATAGATTTGATTCTATCAAAATCAATCTCCCCTCTGGTTCACTTTTCCGTGATAAATATATAAGTACGGTTCACTATTCTCTGCAAATTATTTCTAAGAATCATGATTTCATTGACAGTCGAATCATTTTTTTATTTGAAGCTTCTATATTTTTCCAGCAATATTCCGAGCAATCACGAATTTGTTTCAACGGGAATCGTATCGTTGTAATTTGAACCTTCTATATCTACCGTGGAATATTCCCTGGTAATCCATTTGTGCACTAATCAGCCATAAATGTCATATATTTTTCTTCATAAAAACACTCTTCCTCCGTCCGCGATTAAAGACCCCACCCCCCACTTCCTTCCTACTACCGTACCTCTCATTCTCACCGCCATTGCCCAAAGCTTTCCCCTTCTCCCTCTCCGCTCCTCCTCCGACGAGCTCTGACCTCATCTACAGCCATGCCCTCCTTCCTCCGCGTCGTGATCCCGCTCTTCAACGCCTGGGAAACACCTGCGGTGGCGCGCTCGTAGCGCAGCCGCACGACGGCCGGCCAGCGACCCGACCTATGCTCCCAGACCAGTCGGGCATTGGCTGACCCCCAAATGCCTCACTCTAACTAGACGCCGCTTGTACATAGACACTACCACAAACTCGAAGAAGAAGACACAGACAGAAGAAGGATTCCCCGCACGTTTTACGAATCGGGCCGTCGCTGCCTTCTCGTCGCCGGAGAGGAATTTTAGCCTCGGCGGACGCGAAGGCGTGCAGCATTTTTAGTACTATATCTTTTTTAGGTTTTTTGTTTCCTTGATTGATCCTTTTTTCGGATTGGAATTCACGGTTTGCTGGCGATGGGAGTGGTGGAGTTCTCGGTGCTGGGGGCGGTGCAGAAGTTCCGAGCCCTCATCACCGGCTCTAGGCCCGCCGCCGACGAAGAAGACCGCCGGGCGAGCGCGCCGCCGTCCGTTGCCCGCGACACCGCCGCGCAGCGGGGGCGTATCCCCAGTGGATTCGCCGCCGCCCGCTGCGAGATCCGGAGGCCGGCGTGCCATCGCCCTCCGCCGTCAGATCTCCTCGCCGCAGCTTCTCCGCTGCCACGCTGTCAGGTAGGGCGCATGGCTCCGGTTCCACCGCCTTGTTTTTCTTTTTTTTGACTTGCTATGGCGGAAAAGGGAGATGTGGGATTGAGGTTGCTTAATTGCTTTTTGGTGTGTGGTTTCTCAAAAAAGAAAAAAGGAAAGCAGAGAGTTTGCTGATTGTTTTGAAATTTGAGTAAGCAGATCACCTCAACTTCTTAGCGTGCTAGGTGGATTGTTATTAATTTAGAAGGGAAATGAAAATCCCTGACTAGTTCATGAGTAGTGGAAACATGCAAGTAACTCTCATGGATGATTATGTTTGTTGACCTTGTGTTTTGTAATCGATTAACTTATTGTGCTGATATCTAGCCGAATCATGGATGCAGGAGAGCAGATGGCGAGGAAAATGACGAGACTGAGGTTCAGTTTTTCACCCCAGGGAATGACTACTTACATGACTTCTCAGATACTGAGTCTGTTAGCGTTAGTACCGCTAATGAGCTCAATCGGTCTACAACCCTAAGCCCCTTGGAGAGCCCGACCTGGATGGGCTGGCAGAATGACGGCACACATACGTTCAGGAGAAACGGCCGTTTCAGCCTGGATTCTCCTGATTATGGTACCAAGCGATATGGTAGTGTTGCTGGCTGCTGTGTAGATAACAACACAGCTGAACATCCAGTTGACTTCGATGCCAATATTTGGTGCCCACCACTGCCGGAAGACGAGGGTGATGATGCCGAGTCGAGACTATTTGGATTTGACGATGAGGATGATGAGGCTGAGGAGTCGAGCAATCTTCTTGCTCTTGGCTGCTTTAGCACTAACCAAACAGTTGGTGTTGGCACGATCACAGACATAGCTCATAAAGAGGGTCTGAGGAATGCTGTACTTGGCCATTTTCGAGCTCTTGTTGCTCAATTACTGAATGGAGAAGGTATCGGTGTGGGGAATGATGATGGTTGCATAACTTGGCTTGAGATAGTGTCTTCCTTATCCTGGCAAGCTGCCAGTTATGTGAGACCAAATACAAAGAAAGGTGGCAGCATGGATCCTACTGATTATGTGAAAATCAAATGTATAGCATCCGGCGATCCGATTGATAGGTATGCTATCTTTCCTGCTTTTACACTGACTACATGATTATACTTCCCAGTTTCCACATTTGAAACTCATCGGTAGTTCCTTCTATGCAGCAATCTTGTTAGAGGAGTCGTTTGTTCCAAGAACTTAAAACACAAACGCATGATCTCTGAGCATAGGAATGCGAAATTGCTCATTTTAGGGGGAGCACTTGAGTATCAGCGGGTCACTAATAAATTAGCATCTATTGACACTATACTTGAACAGGTTTGCACTTACAATTCAGTTGCATCTTTATATTATTGATGTAATGTTTCTTTTGCTGAAGAAATGTCGTTAATGCAGGAGAAGGAGCACCTGAGAATGATTGTCGGAAAGATAGAGTCTCGACGGCCAAATGTGCTGCTAGTTGAGAGAAGTGTCTCATCTTATGCCCAAGAACTTTTGGCAAAAGATATTTCATTAGTTTTAAATGTTAAGAGGCCCCTTTTGGAGAGGATATCAAGATGCACTGGAGCACAAATTGCCTCATCAATTGACAATATTGCTTCGGCAAGGCTAGGCCAGTGTGAAATGTTCAAGGTGCAGAAAATTCTGGAATTTCCATCAGGAAAGCACACAAAGAGGAGGTCAACAAAGACGCTGATGTTCTTTGAAGGCTGCCCAAGGCGTTTGGGCTGTACAGTGAGTATCTCTTTGCTGTTCCATGAACATTTGATTGGGGTCATGTTGCCAACATCAAACGTGAAACACTTGGTTGTTTCATGACCAATACAGATCACTAATTAACTAATTTTAACTGAATTTCTAATTTTCTCACTCATTTATATTAGTTCTGATATTTTCTCAATTTAAATAGGTTTTACTAAGAGGGTCGTGTAGGGAGGAACTAAAGAAAATTAAGCGTGCAGTACAACTTGCCGTATTTGCCGCTTATCACCTCTCTCTTGAAACATCATTCTTTGCTGATGAAGGAGCAACTCTTCCTAAAGTTCCGTCGAGGCCTGTGATAGTGGTGCCAGATATGCAAAGTGGCACAGACTGTTTTTCTGTACCTGCTGGTGTCGATGTGCCTCATGAACTTAAACAAGTACATGGCAATGATTTACGGATTATGCTTGAGGAAATTTCTGTATCACCTAGTCTATTATCTTTGAATGAGGAAGGTGAAGGTGTCATCTTTGAGCACAGGGAAACTGGATCTCCTGTTGAGCACAGGGAGTCTGAATCACCTGCTGAGCATAGAGGATCTGAATCTCCTGTTGATCATTACTTATCCCATGCAGTTGATTCAAGAACTTCAGGTATTGTGACGCACTTTCAGTATTTGCATGGCTCTGCATTGTTTCCGATTGCAAATAATAACCATCAAGATGTGGTACCAGGTAAGAAATGTCAAGAAGTAGACCATTGGAATCATAAACCAGATCATGACTGTCCTTCAGGAGACCTGAATGTCCAAAACGAGTTTTCTGGCGAATACATTCCTACCGCTGACAATCATCAGAGCATCTTAGTTTCCCTGTCAAGCACTTGTATCCCCAAAAGTCTGGTATGTGAGCGTCCACAGCTCTTCCGTATTAAGTTCTATGGCAGCTTTGATAAGCCACTTGGGAGATACCTCCGGGAAGATTTATTTGATCAGGTATTTCCATACTCATTTTTATGTTCAAGTTCAATATATCATTTTGGAACTTCTCTAGTATTTGAACGTAACAGTTTGTCTATGTCCTTCATCAGGCATATTGCTGCATAGCATGTAAAGAACCATCTGAATCACATGTAAGGTGTTATATTCATCAGCATGGGAGCTTAACAATTAGTGTTAGGCGGCTTCTGTCTCAGAAGTTGCCAGGTGAGCATGATGGCAGGATATGGATGTGGCATAGATGCCTCAAATGCGAACCTAAGAACGGTGTACCACCTGCTACGCGGAGAGTAATTATGTCAGATGCTGCTTGGGGCCTGTCATTTGGGAAATTCCTGGAGCTAAGCTTTTCAAATCACGCTACTGCTAACCGAATTGCATGCTGTGGGCATTCTCTCCAGAGGGACTGTCTTCGTTTCTATGGGTATATGTCGGCTATATCCCTTAAAAATTATCGTTGTTCAATCCTCAAATGAAATATCAACTTACCTGTTAATCTACCAGATACGGAAACATGGTGGCCTTCTTCCGATATTCCCCTGTCGATATTCTATCAGTTAACCTCCCCCCCTCAGTATTGTGTTTCAACTGTCATAGTCCACAAGACTGGACTAAAACGGTGGCAGTTGAGGTATGTGATTTTCTAAAGTTTATGATAGTCATGTTCATTGTTCTCTATCCTATGTTTTTAATAATTTTTTGTGGCCCCAAGAATAATACTATGTCAATGTACTTCATTTTAAAGATATATGGCCAAATGAAATCCTTGCATTGGGAGATATCTGATTTTCTCCATCGGACCGAAAAGAGTATTCTCATTGAGGATGAACCTGTCAAGACTGGTATTCAAAGGCAGATAATTGAGATGAAGGATTTGCTCAAAATGGAAAGAAATGAATACGAGGTGATGAAATTAGTTTTTTCTCGTCTTACATGTATTTATCAAGGGTATAACTACTTGTGCTGATTTTGATATATTTTTCTTATCCAGATTTTGCTCTTACCAGTTATTAGAGACAGCTACATGCAGGCATCAATTGATATTCTGGAGCTCAACCGCTTGAGGCGTGGTCTTATTCTTGATGCTTACCTTTGGGATCGTAGGCTATGTTACATAGATTCACTTCTTGAAACAAATGGTCATGTTTCAAATACCAATCCTGGTACCGAAATTCTCTTGGACATCAGACTCAAGGAGTGCAAAACAGATTTGCTTCAGGTGGATACAAATATTGGGAGACCCACATGTTTGTTGCAGTCACCAGGAAGTCTTGTTTTAGGAAGTCCAAGAAAATCTTTGTTATCCAGAGAGGGCTGCTTGGATGATGATTACAGTATGGCTGAGAAAAATTTGCAGATTGATCTGGTTGATTGCTCTATCAACGATACAGAAGATCTTGACAAGATCTTCAGCAGATTCAGTGGAGAGAATGAATGGCCAACTACGAAAGCTGCAATTGATATGAAACCTGTTGAGCGGTTACCCTCACTTGCATCTATTTTTTCTGATAATATTGATTTGGCATGGACTGGATCTAGTGAGTTACAGTATGATCTTCCGCAAGGTTTCACCAACATTGATGAAAATGGATCCTTTAATTTGTTGGACAATCGAAGTTACAGGAATGCCCCCGTTAGAATTCACTCATTTGATTCTACACTGGCATCTCGTAAGCGAGAACGTACTGGATTAGCTCCTACTTCGTTGCATCTCTCATCATTCAGATCCGCCGAGTACTTTGGCGGTTTGACAAGCATCACAAAAGATCCAATGCCAAACATAAGGAGGGCTTGTTCTCAAAGGTCACCTGGGGCTATAGAGAAATTAAATGTTATTCTTACTCGTACACCCAGGTATATATCATCTGCTTCACATATGGTTGATGATGGGGCACGCTTGCTCTTGCCCCAGATTGGCAATGAGGATGTCGTTGTTGCAGTCTATGATGATGAACCCACCAGTATTGTTGCATACGCCATGACTTCACAAGAATATGTGCAGCAAGTCACAAGGAAACTAAATTCAATTTTGAGTTTTTCACATCTTCCAAATGCCACCGAGTTCAGCCATGGACTTGAGGGGTCCTTGCCCTCAAAGGAAGACAATTTGGAATCTAAGGGAACTCATTTTAAGTTTTCTTTCGACGACGAAACACCTCTTCCTGCAGATAAAGCAAAGTTCTCTGTCATTTGTTATTTTGAAAAGCATTTTGCTGCTCTTAGAAAGAAATGCTGTCCAAAGGATATTGATTACATCCGTTCACTAAGTCGCTGCAAGAGATGGTCTGCCGAAGGTGGAAAAAGCAATGTTTACTTTGCAAGGACACTTGATGAGAGGTTCATAATCAAACAAGTCACCAAGACAGAGCTGGACTCTTTTGTAGAATTTGCTCCTCAGTACTTCAAGTATTTAATGGAATCCTTGACCTCTGGTAGCCCAACTTGCCTGGCAAAAATAGTAGGATTGTATCAGGTTTGTTTAACTTCACTTGTCGTTCCATGATTTATCCCACTGCTAATTGTCAACACTAAACTATGTCCCTAGATTTGATTTTACTGGCTTTGCTTGAATTCAGGTTAATGTCAAGGGCTTGAAAGGTGGGAGGGAGGTGAAGATGGATCTGATGGTGATGGAGAATCTTTTCTTTGAAAGGAAGATACCTAGGGTGTATGATCTAAAAGGTTCATTACGCTCTCGTTACACATCCGGTGACAGTAAAGTCTTGTTAGATTCAAACCTCATAGAGGCATTGCATACAAAGCCTATATTCTTAGGGAGCCGGGCAAAACGAAGATTGGAAAGAGCTGTCTGGAATGATACTTCATTTCTTGCGGTATGTTGTTATGCTGCTTTGTGCATACTTTTTAACGAATAGATTGAATATCTAATAAAATTTCATGTTGCCACGTAATTTGCACCAATTACACTTTGCCGTAATTTGTATTTTGTACTATATACTTCTTTGTGCATGCTGTTCAAACCAAGGCGACAATTCTTTTTTTCTCAAAAAAGGGCGACAGTTCTTTTATGGAGGTCTAACATTTTTCAAATGAACAAACACACTGTTTCTGTGAAATTTTTATCCTTGCTTTTAGTTTGGAAAATAATGTTAGCAACTACTAACAAGAACCATCCAGGTCCAGTCGTCAGCTTGCTGAAACGAACTTATTCTTTTGTTCCACAAAAGATCATGTTGATCCAACTCCTTCCTCACCTCATTGTATATTTATCTCATTAAGTATTTTCGAGCAATTTACAGTACAAGCGACTCTAGGAGTTCATGTATTGCTCAAAATATGATGACTGCAATTCTATCAACTTTGCAGTCAGCGGATGTCATGGACTACTCGCTTCTTGTTGGAATTGATGAGGAGAAGAAAGAACTAGTTATTGGCATCATCGATTACTTGCGCCAATACACGTGGGATAAACAGCTAGAGACCTGGGTGAAGGCCTCGGGCATCCTAGGGGGGCCTAAGAATGAAGCCCCCACCGTCATATCTCCTTTGCAGTACAAGAAGAGGTTCAGGAAAGCCATGTCCAAGTACTTCCTCACCGTCCCTGACCAGTGGACCTCTTAACAACTAACTGATTAACCAGAAGCATTACCACAATAGCGAATGTTGCCTAAAGTCTGCGCCGAGGCGTATAGTCAATTTTTTTGTGTGCCTGCTGTGGGAATATTAGCTGATTCATTTTGTACCCAGCTGTATTGTGCTGTAGCCTGTAGCATAGATAGGATCATCATCTCGCTGGATACCAGTTGCAGTGTTCAGTCTCATACCAATTGCCCTGTACATTGTGACAGAACATAGTTAAAAAGAAAAGGCATGTCCAAGTACTTCCTCACTGTCCCTGACCAGTGGACCTCTTAATAACTACTCCCTCCGTTCCAATTTAGATGACTCTCAAATAGATGTATTTTACGTATAGACACATCTATTTGAGATTCATCTAAATTGGAACGGAGGGAGTAAATGATTAGTCAGATCGCCAGAAGCATCTTTGTTTACCTGTTGTGGGCTGGTGAGCTGATTCATTATGTACCCAGTTGTATTGTGCTGTAGGCAGTACATTGTTGAACAACATAGATGGGAGAAAGCTAGTGCTACTTTTTATCAAACTAGGAAATATGCCCGCGCGTTGTAACGGATGAGAAAAAATGGCGTCGTAGAGATTTAAAAGGTAAGTTCTCATTGATACATTTGTAATGTGTCACAGAAACCAGCCAGTTTCAACGTGTCCACAGCATGTTGTCGCTATTGCCGCCTCGTCCCACTTCGCGAAGGCATTTCACCTCCCTCCACGGTCAGGGAGTAGAGAAAGATAAATTGTTACGAACAAATGAATTAGACCATTTGAATGAAAGTGATTTCAGTTCTAAATTCCAAATGGTGGTTATAGAAATCATCCTATAACAATAAACAAAAACAAAGTTTGAGCAACACCAGGTTTTCTTTATATTTCAGAAATTTTAGAGACAAGCAATACACAGTAAACATTGACATGACGAAATCAACGGAGTAATTATAGTCCTGCAATCAAGTGCCATTAATTATTTTTATAAAATCGAAAAAAGTTCAGAGCCCATCCCGTTTAAACTGATGTGTTATAATAATGGCAGAGTTGACAAAATTCATAGCCCATCACGGCAGTCCATGCTGGTACATGACAGCTCACACCGGCGGGAAGGGTCTTTCAAAAACAAGGGTCTTCCAGTTATGCATAAAGCCATCAATTAACCATCACGAGTATAGATGTACAAACACATCTGCAGCAGCAGCGCCTCAACCACGGGATATAAGAAGTCTCTGTACCTACATGACTAAGTATTTCTGTTCAAATAACCCATTCAATAGTTGCCAAATTTTAAGAAATTTAGCTCGACAGTCTCGCTGACAAGCTCCAAATTTGTAGCTAAGAAACAATCTTCTCTAACAAAGGCCCTTATTACTATCACCACTTACACCTAAGTGATGTGCAACAAAAGACAATTGGTAATGCCATTGATCCAGATTAAATCCTCAGCGAGGTTGAATAATACAACATCTATACAACCTGCATGAACAAAATAATACATTTCAATCACTGGGAACTGGCAATTCTGAATGGAAAACATAGACCAATTTACCATAGGTGTTCCAATAAAAATGTAATACAAGTCCCAGTCAACTAATCTCACGAGAAAAAGATCAAGCTATCAATTTAGCATAGGACCATAGGTAGCAATTGGTGTATGGCATGCCAGGAGCATAAGTTTTAGAAAAAAGGCACTTGTTTTAGTTTCATCGAATCTAAATACTCTCAGAACACTCGGATATGTAGCATATCAGTATAAGCAACAGTTAATGATTTATTATGATTAACATTCTTACTGGATAATGTGGACAACATGTCATGTACTCTTGATGTTCTGCATGATTACTAAAAGAGAACAGATAAAATTTCTGCATATAGACCGTTGAATTGGCTAATCTTCATATTATTATCTCTACGTACTGAAAAAACACTCTAGAAGTTCTACATAGACACACATAAAAATGGAGGATTATGTTGATGATTGGCAGAAAGAACATGTTAAATATTGGCTAAAGAACAACAGAGCTTAAAATCCAATATGAGTAATTGCCTTTCTAAGTAAAATAGCACAGATGGCAAGAGAAAAGGGTGTGTATTGGGGGCACAACGGTACCTTGCTAGATCCGGATATGACGACGACACGCTGCACGGGGCAGCGGGAGTAGCCGAGATGGAGCTACGCAGACAAGGCCTGGGTGGTGTTGCAGCAAGGCGAGCAGCAACTGCTCGGCCTGGTGGCAGCAGCTAGGATGGACCCCAGCGAAGAGGCAACGTTCTGCAGTCTCGTTTGCATTTGTAAAATCATTTTCTCAAAATTTATGACATGCCAAAAAAACACAAACAGTAACTCTGTAAAAGACAACCGAAACTTGGCTAAGATACAAACCTTTTGCTGGGGATAGGTGTACATTTGAGAGAAAAAGACCACAAGGAATTTTTTTTTCGAAATGGGGCTATGCCCAGCCTCTGCATCAAAATGATGCATACGGCCTTTTATTACTTTATTTTATCATTCGTTCATCGTTCAAAGAACGTTACAAATCATTGATCAGAAAGTGTGGATACATGAATCAACCGTGTGAACAAAACTTGAGATGTAGCCCTAGTGCACATTAGCAATCAATACGCTTGTGTATACGCCAGACGCACTGGTTGTATAAATCCTTGGCTACCATCTCCAAAATGTTGCACCCATAATCCATGACCGTGCGATGCTCCACTGGTTGGAGATAAGACCACGTATGGATCCAATGGGTAACTAGAGGAATAACCTGCAAAAAAGATGTGGAAGTTTGTTTGTTAAACACATGATCATTACGGATGTTTCATAGAGTCCATAGCACTGCACACACTTCGACCCTAATATTTTTAAGATTATTTTTAGGAATGCCCTTGAGCCATTTCCAAAAAGATTTGGGACATTTTTGGGTGGAGACAAACTGAACGACATGTGAATTATCCGCCAAACTGTTTTTGCGAATTGACAATCAAAAAAACAAGTGTTGTATTGACTCCTTCTGGTCACAAAAGCAACACCCTTGATTTCCATTCCAATTTCTTTTTGCCAAATTATCCTTTGTTAAAATGACTTGTCTGTGTAGGAGCCACATAAAAATCTTGATTTTCAGTGGTACCTTTATTTTCCAAATATATTTTCTTACATATCGAGACTGATTATTGAGAATATCTAAGTACATAGACTTAACCGAGAAAATTCCGGCTGAGGTTAATCCCCAAACAAACACGTCTTGTGTGTTTGATAGATTAAAGTGCATCAAACGGTTTACTAGCTCAAGCCATTTTCCCCATCTATTACCCGTTAAGGATCAACGAAAAGTGGTATTCAATGGTGTGCTTGATAAAACATTAGCCACTGAAACTTGTTTTCGTTGGACAACATTATAAAGCATTGGATATTGCTGAGCAAGAGGTGTAGCACCAAGCCAAGTATCTTTCCAGAATCTTGTGTTCATACAGACCACAAGGACATACCACCGCAAACTTTTCTATATCCCTGATGCATTTTTTGTCTGTTCACTTTGGCCTCCATACTTTCTTTTTCAACTTGGTGAGCCCCTCTATATTACTAGCTTAATACCTACACGTTGTTACGGGACATCAGTAAAAATGTTACAGAGGCGCTGCTTAACTTGACTTTCTATGTTTAACTTGGCATAACTAAAAGTGTTACCAGGTAACATTAAAACCACCTTTTCTTCTCCCTATATAGCAAGCAATCGGTAAGAAAATTAAACACTTAGTATTTGAACATAAAGACATTCAGATATGGTAAAAATTACAATGTTTGATTTGACTACCAATTCATAGAGTTTCAAATGGAATGTCATTACTAGGGTTTTACCTAATTACGATCAATATAATGAGCATCAAGCCCACAAGACATGTAGTAACAACTAAAATTTTCATTATTTTTTAGCACATAAAACTATTTTTATTAAATAAGTTCTTTCAGATCCAACAATAGAGAAAATGCAAAACAAAAAGGATTACGTTAGATCTATTAAATAAGTTCTTTCAGATCCAACAATAGAAAATGCAAAACAAAAAGGATTAAGACAATTTGGAATCTAAGGGAACTCATTTTAAGTTTTCTTTCAACGACGAAACACCTCTTCCTGCAGATAAAGCAAAGTTCTCTGTCATTTGTTATTTTGAAAAGCATTTTGCTGCTCTTAGAAAGAAATGCTGTCCAAAGGATATTGATTACATCCGTTCACTAAGTCGCTGCAAGAGATGGTCCGCCGAAGGTGGAAAAAGCAATGTTTACTTTGCAAGGACACTTGATGAGAGGTTCATAATCAAACAAGTCACCAAGACAGAGCTGGACTCTTTTGTAGAATTTGCTCCTCAGTACTTCAAGTATTTAATGGAATCCTTGACCTCTGGTAGCCCAACTTGCCTGGCAAAAATAGTAGGATTGTATCAGGTTTGTTTAACTTCACTTGTCGTTCCATGATTTATCCCACTGCTAATTGTCAACACTAAACTATGTCCCTAGATTTGATTTTACTGGCTTTGCTTGAATTCAGGTTAATGTCAAGGGCTTGAAAGGTGGGAGGGAGGTGAAGATGGATCTGATGGTGATGGAGAATCTTTTCTTTGAAAGGAAGATACCTAGGGTGTACCCAGCTGCTTCATTTTGTACCCAGCTGTATTGTGCTGTAGCCTGTAGCATAGATAGGATCATCATCTCGCTGGATACCAGTTGCAGTGTTCAGTCTCATACCAATTTCCCTGTACATTGTGACAGAACATTACTCTTATAAAGGCTCCTAGCCTACCCGCTCAATGCCCCCGTCTGCCCCTCCCGCGACGACCTCGTCCGTGCGATTGGTAGACAAAAGCTGCACAGTAGTTTCCTTCCCTCCCACTTTTCACCTCAGCCGTCCGATGAGTTTTTTTTTTTCACTTTGTGGCTGGCAAGATGTATCGATGACGGTGGGGCTCGCTGCACACGGGGTCCACAAATTAGAGGGCGTTACCAGCTTCTCCGCGTCTCACTCGTTTTCCCCACGCCCGTGGCGAGACAAAAACCATACTCTGGGGTGAAACCTAACCCAATCCCCGCTCACGGAGTTTTTTTTTAAATATTATTTTTTTAATCGGAATTCGAAATATATTACGCAGATCGAAAAAATCGAAAACTATCGCACCGTCCCGCGCGGCCGGCCGAACATAGCTTTCGGCCCGCTACAAGCCGAAAGGAGACTGTCGTCGAGCAGCAGACCGAGCTGCATGCGCTCTGCGGGCCGCGCAGGACGGGCCCCACCGTTTCGGCCGGGGGCCGGCCGAAAGGTACGTTTCGGCAGGGGTGCGTCCAGGCCACTTTCGGCCGACAGTGCGCCGAAACGTACCTTTCGGCCGGCCCCCGGCCGAATGGTGGGGCCCGTCCTGCGCGGCCCGCAGAGCGCATGCAGCTCGGTCTGCTGCTTGACGACAGCCTCCTTTCGGCTTGTAGCGGGCCGAAAGCTATGTTTCGGCCGGCCGCGCGTCGACGGTGCAATAGTTTTCGAATTTTTTCGATCTGCGTAATATATTTCGAATTCCGATTAAAAAAATAATATTTAAAAAAAACTCCCCGCTCACGTATCTCATTCCCACTCTCCTCCCTCCCAGCCGCCTTTCTCATCCACCTGCTGCCGCCGGCCCGCCGCCTCTTTCCTCTCGCTCCCATCCCACGCCCTCAACTCTGCCCCGTCCCGGAGGAGCTCATGGAGAAGGAGCGGCAGGGTAGGTGACACATCAACGGGACGGCCGCGGTGGCGGGTCAGCGGAGGAGCTGCCGGAGCGCGTCCTGGAGGAGGGCCGCGGCCCGGAGAACCACGAGCTCGAGTTGCAGCGTCCAGGAGGCGCTCAGCCTGTGGAAGCAGAGATGTGCGCGTCTCCCCGTGGTGGTTGGCAGCACGGAGCAGGGCGGAGCCACGAGATCTCGCCGTGTGTGTGCAGGTCGTGCAGCAAAGGGGGCCATGTTTCTCCAGGGAGGGTGCCGTCGGTGGTGGAGGGAGAACCCGGAGAAGCTGCGCGAGGCTCCACAGTCTGCCTCCTGCTCCGTCGTCCGCCTCCTGCTTCGTCCAGCTGCCCGGAGAAGCAGGTGCACACGCTCTTCTTCTCTTCCTTATTTTGCCTCATGTTTCCTGTGCCTTCCTCCCAGAGTTTCCCATCTTGGTTTGTGCTGATTTAGTTTCTAACCTCAATCAGATCTAGGTTTTCATGGAAACTGCTGCATATACGTACATTCGAGTGTCATGATGATATGGTCTGTTGTTTCCAGCCCGTGACGCTGGTTGAGGTTCGTCTCCCAACATTTGTCTTCTTTGCTGCAGGAAATTAATAAGCTTTTTTGATGAAATCTTATTTTTGGTTCCGTTTAAGCCAGGTAGGAAACATGAACTTTGCTAGGCTTGATATTGTGTAAAGTCGTCAACTGGAATGGTTCCAACGTCAGGTAATGGTAACTCGGTTAAGTGTGTACAAATCATTACATTCTTGTATTTATTTGGTGTTGGGTGCTGTTAATTGACCTGCTTATATGGGCTACATTTAATTTAGGATCCATGTATATCACTTATTTCTCAAGCTCCTGTTTGTACTATATGCAAATTTGAAATTGATCTTGCTTGATATTGGTAGGCATCATTTCAAATTATATTAACATATTGGTAGGCATCATTTCAAGAAACGTATTGTGTTATTCTATAAGCTTGAAAAACTAGTTCCATCGTTAATTGCATTGTCTGACATCCTTCAAATTAGCATGGTTCAGTTTTTAACTCCACAAGAAAAATATAAATTAAGAATGGTTGTAAATGTATGTGTTTTGTATTTGCCAAAGCAAAAAAAAGGTATGGGATTGTCTTCAGCCTTATTATCTATTTTTCTTTGTTGTAGAGAGGAACCACAGGCTGGATACTGCAGGATTCGATTCAATCATGGTTGAGGTGAGCTTCCAGTTGATTGGCTTCTCAGTTTCATTGGTCGATTTGGTCATGTTTGGTATTCCATGAAGACCGCATCGTGTGCGTTGCATCTGTTTGATATTTGAGCATTTGATCATGCCGTGTTATTCAGGTGCCGCTCAGTCCATGGTCACCGGGAGCGTCATCTCCCAGGAAATGGCCTTTCCTAAAAGCAACCATGGGGAGGTCAGTCACAGTTGCCTGCGGTCTGGATTTGACAAGTAGGTGCCAACTCTCTCAGCGTGTCTCCCTAAGTCATATCTTCTCCATCTCCATTTATAGGTTGGGAAACATGGGTTCTACTTACTTGGATTAGCTCTCCTATATTGTGCATTTCAATATATATGTTCAGAAATTGATTTATGTTATGCTTGTGTGATGCACATGCTTCTTACATAAAGGTTTTCTGATCATTTTTTTTACAGATTTATCCTCTCTTCATGCTTTTGGCAATGCCAGTTTTTGATGTGTAATCTGGTGCTCCTTTAGCTCTGTACATATTGCTACTTGCTATCTGAGGACCAGCTGCATGCCTGCCACTTTTACATCATTAATTATACCTGATTAATTTACCTACGGGAGAGGTGATAATAATAAGACCCTCTATTTAGTATTTACAGGTGCATATTATTAAGTCTCCTTGCAATATAATGTACCTTGCATTTCTTTCTTTTGTTTGTTCTCGACAATATAAATGGTCTCTGTAAAAATCTTAAATTTTTTTATTCTGAAAAAGCTTGAATAACTGTTGTTTTATAAAATGGTTAGTGCTCTTTAGTTCATTTCCTTGCAATATGTGAATCTTCCAAAATTGTCTGGATTGAGCTCATTTATTTTAGCTTAAATTGGTAACATGTGCAGGTGCAGAGTAGGACCTTTCTTAAACTGAAAAATGGCAGAATAGTAGCACACTTCCCTGAATGTAAAAATATGTTTGCCCAGGGTGACTTTTTTTCCAATAGAACTAAATTAATCTTTTTGGAGTTTCAGTTTGAGTGTGTTCTAATTTTGGTTTGGTTTGCTTCAAGTTGCTTATGTATATGCGTTGATGCATTGCAAGATGTAGTATATGATGTACGAAGGTTTCATAATCAACTATTCTCATGCAGAGTATGGCAGTGCACACCCTCTTCTCCTCTTCTTTATTTGGCCTCTTTTTTTCCGTGCCTTGCTCCCAGAGTTTCCCATCATTGTTTGTGCAGTTTGGTTTCTCACCTCAATTAGATCTAGGTATGACGTGGACGAGGTGGTCTCGCTGAATGAATCTGCCTGTCCCGTTAGCACCATGGGGCCTTGTCAATTTTTGCTTGAAGATTTTGTGTTAGTTTACAGTTATGTTTCGTTCTTTTTTTTTTCTTCAACCTTTTGGTTCGTAAGTTCTGTTTTACCGTTTTGGCGTTTTGTACTTAGAGTTCATATAACTAACTGCTATATATACTTTGTTTTTATTTGTTAGGGCATGCACCAGCAGTTTTCAGTATGCAGGTGCTGAAGGAAGGCGCCACAGATTAGGTGAGGTAATGCTTTTCTTTGATCAACCATCATATTATGATTCACCGGGTCTTTTACCCCTTTAGGTGGAGGTCACATATAGTATTGACCGTTGCAAATCTGCTTATGATTGTTCTTTACCCCTTTTATTTGTTCATGTCTAGCTTAATGAAGTTATGAAGATGAAGTTATTATTAGATTGCTTGCTAGGATGAAGAGGATTTTGCAGGTTGCTATTTTCTTATGTCACACTAAAATATCTTCCTCAGAAGTCAAAAAGATGTCTCCTTTTTCCTCGCTTTACCCTCTTTGACTCTTATGTCTCTAAATTCAATTCTCTAATATGTTTTCGTTTCCTGTGAAATGTGATCTGTCTGCTGCTAAAAGGCTTGTATATGGGCCAGTAATAATGATAAAAAGTTGTTGTGTAGTGGCCATATATCACCCAAGGTTATCTACAGATGTATGTTTCAATTGACAATAAGATGGCTATGAGTGTGCTAGACGTATGGTGTTATTCTATAAGCTTGAAAAACTAGCTCCATCGTTAAATGCATTGTCTGACATCCTTCAAATTAGCATGGTTCAGTTTTTAACTCCACAAGAAAAATATAAATTAAGAATGGTTGTAAATGTATGTGTTTTGTATTTGCCAAAGCAAAAAAAAAAAAAAGGTATGGGATTGTCTTCAGCCTTATTATCTATTTTTCTTTGTTGTAGAGAGGAACCACAGGCTGGATACTGCAGGATCCGATTCAATCATGGTTGAGGTGAGCTTCCAGTTGATTGGCTTCTCAGTTTCATTGGTCGATTTGGTCATGTTTGGTATTCCATGAAGACCGCATCGTGTGCGTTGCATCTGTTTGATATTTGAGCATTTGATCATGCCGTGTTATTCAGGTGCCGCTCAGTCCATGGTCACCGGGAGCGTCATTTCCCAGGAAATGGCCTTTCCTAAAAGCAACCATGGGGAGGTCAGTCACAGTTGCCCGCGGTCTGGATTTGACAAGTAGGTGCCAACTCTCTCAGCGTGTCTCCCTAAGTCATATCTTCTCCATCTCCATTTATAGGTTGGGAACATGGGTTCTACTTACTTGGATTAGCTCTCCTATATTGTGCATTTCAATATATATGTTCAGAAATTGATTTATGTTATGCTTGTGTGATGCACATGCTTCTTACATAAAGGTTTTCTGATCATTTTTTTTACAGATTTATCCTCTCTTCATGCTTTTGGCAATGCCAGTTTTTGATGTGTAATCTGGTGCTCCTTTAGCTCTGTACATATTGCTACTTGCTATCTGAGGACCAGCTGCATGCCTGCCGCTTTTACATCATTAATTATACCTGATTAGTTTACCTACGGGAGAGGTGATAATAATAAGACCCTCTATTTAGTATTTACAGGTGCATATTATTAAGTCTCCTTGCAATATAATGTACCTTGCATTTCTTTCTTTTGTTTGTTCTCGACAATATAAATGGTCTCTGTAAAAATCTTAAATTTTTTTATTCTGAAAAGGCTTGAATAACTGTTGTTTTATAAAATGGTTAGTGCTCTTTAGTTCATTTCCTTGCAATATGTGAATCTTCCAAAATTGTCTGGATTGAGCTCATTTATTTTAGCTTAAATTGGTAACATGTGCAGGTGCAGAGTAGGACCTTTCTTAAACTGAAAAATGGCAGAATAGTAGCACACTTCCCTGAATGTAAAAATATGTTTGCCCAGGGTGATTTTTTTTCCAATAGAACTAAATTAATCTTTGGACTGCATGTCGCTTTGGTAGGTTAAGCTTATGCCTAGACCAATACTTTAAACTGCACTCTCATGGGACTGCCAAGGTAGTCTGTAGTTTTTCCCCATTTGTTTCTGAACCGTGCCTCATTTGACAGACTGAAACATATGCTATGGATTATATAGTTTCCGCTAAAAAGTTCTCTCGCTGACGTGTATTTATCTATGAAATAGAGCACATTAAACTTGTATGGATTACATGCTTACTGAGTTTATTAATGTATGGATTAGCTTGTGCATTAGTGTCCGGATTAGTGTGCATTGGAGATGTTCATGTCCTGCCGAAGGTCCATGCCGCATTTTTGGATTTCAGTTGTTTGAACTCTATAGCGTAGCTAAATTTTTTCATATTCACCTAATATATCGGATTTATGTTCCATGCCAGTAATGTTCAGTGTTGTTTATATTGGCTATGTTCAGTGCTCTTTGTATTGCGGATACAAAAAATAAATAAAATACTACTAGGTGGCTTAGCCAGCTCTGTCAGGACTGGGAGGTTTTTTTCTACATAAAGTTAAAAGTTGATATGTTGTTTATCACACGGTGACTATGTTATTCCTCCAGCTTTGTGAGGACTGGAAGGGTTTCTCCATGGGAGCACAACCAGAGGGGAAGAAGAATGCCCAACGTGATACTGCTCCATGTGAGATGTGTTTCAGAGTGTTTACTGCTATCATAGGCTCTAGGTTGTTATTGTGAGTATGTAACGACACTGGTTTTAGTAGTTACTGGCAAATGATTAGCATGCTTCTCTTTTTTGGTGTATTCTGGTAGACGTGAGTTATGAAATGATCTCGGAAAGAAGAACCTGTACAAAATCCACAGCAACTCTGAATTTCAATATGCGAATATCTCGGATATGATAAAACTTATGGTTCCAAAATCCACATATATGTTATAGCCTCTGACTTGAGCCACCTTACTACATTTGAATCAACTGAGAAGCTGAAGGCCATAGAAAAGGTCAGCGCAACGAGTCAGATTATGTATTCGCTGGTGAATGCTAACTTAAATGTCCTACGGCGACAATACAGTCTTTACTTAAAACGGTATGCAAAGAATCTATTGTGGCTTATTAACATTTGTGAAATAGTAGAGGTGTTGTTCTGTCCTTCACCATATCACCATCCTTTATACATGATATATCAAATAGATCCCCAGTTTAAGGCTGAAAGAGCAATTACTCCTTCCAACAAAACTGAAATGTCAATCATGGATAGAAGTTATGTCTACAATAGTGTCTCGCTTCCGGCTTTTGCGCTAGTGGCGCAACGGGTCATCTAGTACATACAAAACATGTGGCCGTGGTTGCTTGTAATTTCTTCCGGCACACCCAAATCACTCCCAGAGCGTAGGGCAGTGGCAGATCTAGAGGATATGTCGGATATGCCGTGGCATACCCTCTGGCAGCCGGGATGTACTACTAGTACTCACTGACTCACTGTAGATGCGCTAATGGCCAGAGATAATTATATGATTAATTAGCCTATGTACTTAAGGCACCTATCTATTGTCTAGCTATATTCGCATGTTTGTACCTAAGCCTCAAAACCAAGCATATGTTTATGGAATAGGCCATCATGTAGAAGCGTAGAAACTATTTTTTATTAGTCTAACTAACTACTTCCACATATGAACCAATGGATTATCAAATTGGTTGAATAACTTGGCTTGCGGTCAATTAATATACTACCTCCGTGACAAAAAGATGTCATTTTTTCGTCTAAATTTAAATGTATCTAAACACTAAATTGTGCCTAGATATATTCAAATTTAGATAAAGAAATGACATCCTTTTTAGGACGGAGGGAGTATAATTTTTCCTTCTATGATTGAGTTAATAGAAATTTTATTATTCAAAAACATAAATAAAAAACCTAGTCGATTAAGGTTTATTTAATCTCAATTTGTACAGCTAAACATGTATATTCTCATAAACCAAATAACATACATTTATCTTGAAATATTGATGCACGTAGAAATTTTCTCACGGCATACCCTATAGTAAAATCCTAGGTCCGCCACTGGCGTAGGGCGTGGATTGGCGCTGCCGGATGAGTTATTGGCGTCGCGCGGACGAAACTGGGCTAGTGGGGGCGCGACTGGGCCCCGTTTTCATCAGAAAAACCCAATAGAGACGTCCGGATGCTCTATTGGCGCCCCGAGTGAATATGCTCTGACAACACCAAGAAAACTTCATCCCGGCCGAAAAGACAGGTGTTGCGCTCAATCCATATGTGCCAAGCCTAATAGGCCACCAGCCGATCAAAATGAGGTTGCTTCAGAGTCAGGATCAGAGAAGTCACCATCTCTATGCTTGTATGAGCTCGGCGCTGTGTTCCTACTCCTTACACGAGGGTGGCTCGACCGTTCCTTGGGACAGGTTGCAGGGTGATTTAAGAATAGTACGGGCCTATCTTGAATCGAACCATTGAAAATTACACCCAACTTAATATAGTTTGAAGGCGGCCGAAAATTACACCCAACTATTTTTTTTTAGGGGATACATCCAACTGATATTGTTTGAATGCTAGGAAGAACCAAACTCGCCCTAGAGAACTTCGTGCCATAAGTTGAGTGAGGTAAGAAAAAAAAAGATATTCATCGACAGATTCTTATCATGGGACAGGTTGCAGGGTGATTTAAGAATAGTACGGGCCTATCTTGAATCGAACCATTGAAAATTACACCCAACTTAATATAGTTTGAAGGCGGCCGAAAATTACACCCAACTATTTTTTTTAGGGGATACATCCAACTGATATTGTTTGAATGCTAGGAAGAACCAAACTCGCCCTAGAAAACTTCGTGCCATAAGTTGAGTGAGGTAAGAAAAAAAAGATATTCATCGACAGATTCTTATCATGCTCCAAGAAAACTTCGTGCCATAAGTTGAGTGAGTTAAGAAAAATAAAGATTTCGTCGACAGCAGGATTCGAACCTGCGCAGGCAAAGCCCAACAGATTTCGAGTCTGTCTCCTTAACCACTCGGACATATCGACAACTGTGTCGTTGTAATTATACAGGATTATATATTGTGTGATGCCCATAACCAAAGAAAACCTAAGCTGGACTACCCCAGATTTGCAGTTACCTGTCCTCCCTCGCTTGTCTACCAAAACCCCCGCGACACCCACGCCGCCGCCCGCCGCCATGGAAGTTGCCACCGCACGGTAAGATCCTTTGCTCTCATCCATACCCTCCAGCCTACGACCATGACCCCCCTAACTCCGGTTCCCCCTTGTCCGCACAGCCGCCGCATCCTCGCCTTCCAGAGCTGGATGCGCAAACACGGCGTTGTCTGCAGCGACGCGCTCTGCCTCGACGCCTCCGAGGCCGGCGGCGTCTATGTGCGCGCGGTCGCTGCCCTCCGGGAGGGCGACGTCGTGGCCACCATCCCGCGCCGCGCGTGCCTGACGCCGCGCACGTCGGGAGCCGCGGCGGCCATCGAGTCCGCGCAGCTCGGCGGCACTCTCGCTCTCGCCGTCGCCGTAATGTACGAGCGAGCGCGGGGCGCCGACTCGCCGTGGAACGACTACCTCCGCCTGATCCCCGACCGCGAGCCCGTGCCGCTCGTCTGGCCCGACGACGAGGCTGACCGCCTCCTTGCCGGCACTGAGCTCGATAAGGTGAAACTTTCTCCTGTAATAAGTTGCAAACTGCGATGCGGATCTGTCTTAGTCTCTGATTGATGTTGCAATCAAGTAAATTCTATCTGCCTTTCGGGAGTGGATTGATCTATTATCTATCTTTCCACTGTTCGATTAGTTGGAGTAGCCAGAAAATGGGGCTTGTTCGCCCAAATTATCTGTAACATGAGCTAAGTTGACCGTGTCTAATAATGCATTCCACTTATGTGTGGAATCATATGATTTAATTTCATCATATCCTGTTTCATATTGCTCTTCTTATATAAGCATAGATATTTTCTCTAAAAACGGCAATTTTCTAGGCAGACAGTGAAGCAAGACAGGGAATTCCTTTGTGAGGATTGGAAAGAATGTATCGAGCCACTCATTTCCTCGGGAGAACTGGGGTTTGAGCCTGATGATTTTAGCCTGGAGAAATATTTTGCTGCTAAGAGTCTTCTCTCATCAAGGTCCTTCCGTATAGATAGATATCATGGATCTGGAATGGTTCCCCTGGCTGACCTGTAAGCTACATTCTAGTTATTTTATTTGATCATTTTACCTGCTTATCTTGCAAATGCTGCATCATTATTAGGTCAGCTATTGTTACATAGTAGTGATTGCTTATTGTATAGTTGTGTGAATATTAACATGGAAATATACCCTTCACCCTATTTGTTCATCAGTTTTAATCACAAGACTGATGGTGAACATGTACACTTCACTAAGTCAGAGGAATCAGACTCAGATGAAGAGGAAGACGACGATGATGATGATCAAAGCAATACAGACTCAGATCAAGAAGAAGATGACGATGATCAGAGGAATGCTTCTGCTGATGAACAGCCAACTGTAGAAAATTCCACCACCAAGCCTTCAGGTTATTTTCATTAACATATACATGTACGTAACCATAACTTATCGAGACATTTAGTTGACTGATGGAGAGTTTTGCTTATGATTATTGGTTGTACTTAAGGTGAAGGACATAACGATGAAGATTTGGAAATGATCATTGTGAGAGATGCCAATCCAGGGGACGAGGTAATGCACAGCTAGCAAGTTGACATTAATTTTGAGGTCACGATTGCTTTACTTTCTTGTGCTGTATCTACATTAGGTTCATATTAATCATTGTCCATCAGTATTATCTTTTGGGGAGAAACAACTTCATAATGATAATTCAACCTCGGTTCTTCTCACTTTCCATTCCAGGTTTATAACACGTATGGTACCATGGGAAATGCGGCTTTGCTTCATCGATATGGTTTTACAGAACCTGACAACCCATATGACATCGTGAACATGGACTTAGCACTGGTTACTAAGTGGTGCTCATCCAAGTACTCCCGTCGATATGCAAAAGAAAGGATATCATTATGGCGTAAGCTGGGCTATTCAGGCTGCACCGGTGAAGATGCTGACTACTTCGAGATCTCATACGATGGAGAACCCCAGCTTGAGCTCTTAATCCTCCTTTACATCATCTCTTTGAAACCCGATGCATATGACAAGTTGGTCTGCGTAGCTCGCGATCTGATTGACGAGGATGACCAGGATCCTATCGATAGTTTTGTTAAGGTTGTCAGAGTAACAAGACCTGCCAAAAATTCAGAACTTGATGCGGTTGAGAAACTTCCTGATGTGAAGAAGCTACTGCATAGCGAGAGCATTTGCTCTGTGCTTGCTTCCCTTGCTGACATTAGGGAGGGCCTCTATGGTTCCGACACTTTGAAAGACGACAAGGAACAGCTGCGGGCATGCTCTCCTGTCAGCGAAAGGAATCGTTATCATTCTCTGGTGCTGCGAGTGAGCGAGAGGAAGATACTTGGCAGATTGCGGAAACATGCCTCTAGTTGGTCAAAAAAGACCAAGAAGAGGAAGCATCTCTAGTATTTGGATTTCGCAATCACCATGCAGGTGTGATTTTTATCTCCTGTATTGTTAGGATCGCCGATTGAATGTAGGTCAGGCGTTTTGGTCGTGTTCTTCCTTGTAATATTGTGACTTGTAATCTTTTGTCACGTTTTCTTTTTCTAAACTTGACATCATTTTAAAAATGCACCTTCAGAGTTTCAATTGTTTGCTCTGCACACACCAGCGTTACTGGTGTTTACCTATGTGGCTTAGACATGGAAGTTTGTGATATAATTTTTACCTTGTTTCAAGGTTCTGTTAATTTGGTTCTTTTTTAGTTGATCTACATTGCACGACAAGGATGGGAGGTGAACATACGAACCCAACAGCAATGCAACAGAACGGAATCCAGGACAATGCCCATGGACACATTCTGCATCTTCCTCACAGCGTTCGCAATTATGTACCGATCCAAACCCGGCAAAATGACAAAAAATAATCATAAAGCAAAAGAAATTCAAAAAATAAAAGTTCGCTGAAACTATTTCACGGAACTAACTCTTTCGGGTAGCGCACTACACGAAGGCGCTATGCTCTACATTGTAGCGTCTCATCGCCCTGCCTACGTGGCGACTACGGGACCCCACGTGATTGTGTAGCGCCTAATGGTTAGGCGCTATACTAGGGCTTAGAATTTTTTCAGCCAAAATTTGGCCGAAAATTTAAAGTTTCCAGAAAAATTGAAATAATTCTAATAATTCAAGTCCATATATATAAACAATCTGAGAAACTTTGAAGCAATTTGGGTGGATGGACTGAGAGAAACATTGATATGAATGTTCAATTTCAAATTTTAGCAGCAAAATTTTAATTTTTCAGAAACAGTTGAAATTTTTCTATAATTCAAGTGCATATATATATAAGCAATCTGGGAAAGTTTCAATCAATTTGGGTGGGTGGATTGATAGAAATATCGATCTGAATGTTCAGTATCAAATTTTGGGCAAAAATTTAAATTTTCTAGAAAAAATTGAAAAAAAACTACCTGTAATTCAAGTCCATATATATAAGCTGTCTGGAAAAGTTTCAATCAATTTCGGTGGGTGGATTGAGAGAAACATCGATTTGAATTTTTACAGATTGTTTATTTTTTGAAATTATTTTGTTGGGCGCTACCCAAAATTATGCAAATCGATGTTTCTCTCAGTCCACCCACTCAAATTGATTGAAACTTTTCCAGATTGCTTATATAATAGAAGGAAATGGCGCGCTTTGCCGCGTGGCATTCTTTTGATTAATTAGTTTGTTCTTGTTACACTTGATTCCTTTGTTTTATTATATATCTATTATTCTAGTTCTCTATGTATCTTAATTTCTAGCATGGAAAAAAATCTGCATGTGGCATGAATGAATCTTCGCAACAATGAACCAAGGGAGGGCAATCAGAATATTGTACGTCTACTTTGAACCCGGCTTGATAGCTAACTTTTTTCCGCGGCCGATGCATAGCACACTATAAATTGCTCACTTCGTTTGTTATGTACATCAGTACATACGTAGCAATATAGTAAAATGCGAAATAGCCAAATATAGGAATAACAGATAAACAGTCCAACATTTTATACAGATAAAAACACGAGTGCGGCACGAGTGTGGCGATATGGAGGCCGAGCTACATGTAGCTCGGTTTCCAAAAAAAATTGAATCCGCAATTTTTTACTTCAAAAAATTCTGAAAACAATCATGGTTGTAGATAATATTGTGATTCACCACTGTGAAAATTTTCATTCACAAACTCGTTGTATTCTGATCTGGGCAAGAAAAGAGAAATATGCACATCTGAATCGGTGAACAGTGCGCAATCTCAATTTTGAAATCTTGCCAGATTTCTCTTTTTTGCTCAGATCAGAATACAACGAGTTTGTGAATGAAAATTTTCACAGTGGTGGATCACAACATTATCTACAACCATGATTTTTTTCAGATTTTTTTGAAGTCAAAATTTATGGATTCAATTTTTTTAGAAAACGAGCTACATATAGCTCGGCCTCCGTTTTGACTTTCCGTAAAAACACAACTTACATAGGTGCATGTAACTAATTATCATTTGTCCACTGCGCATCGGAAACCTAATTTCTCAAGATTATCAATAGGGAAACTTTATTTTTGGCCAAAAATTGAAACTAAATATTCAAATCGATATTTCTTTAAATCCACCCACCCAAATTAATTGAAACTTTCCCAGATTTCTTATACATTTGTAATTGAATTAGAGGAATTTTTTAAATTTTTACTGGAAACTTTAAATTTTTGGCTAAAATTTGAAACTGAACATTCATATCAATGTTTCTCTCAATCCACCCATTTAAATTGATTCAAACTTTCTCAGATTGCTTATATATATGGACTTGAATTATTTTAATTTTTTCTGGAAATTTAAATTTTCGGCCAAATTTTGGCCGAAAAATTTCCGAGTCCTAGTACTACACGACCATATGTGGGGCCCGTAGCCGCCACTTAGGCCGGGCGAGTTGCGCCTCAGACTGAGGCGCTACTATTTAGAGCATAGCGTCTTCGTGTAGGGCGCTACCCGAAAGGGTTAGGTCCGTAAAATAGTTTCAACGAACGTTTATTTTTTAAATTTCTTTCACCTTATGATTATTTTTTGTCATTTTGCCTCCAAAGCCACCCGCTGCCGCTCGGTGGCTGAGCTGGATGCACGGACCCGACAGCCAGATAAACTGACGGCACCATGGGAGATACGACTTCACTGTTCTGTACCTACTGCAACAGATTTACTGTACTGTGCCACCAACCAAGTGATGAACGCCCGTTAACAATTCAGAACATCAATCATTTGGCCTGCATTATTCATACGGTCACATCCCACCCGACGCACGCACAACGCTTTAAGAAATACGGAGTACTAGAGTAGTGACCTGGGTCTAAAAAAACCAACAACATCAACTGAAGCCCCGGCGCTGTCGACGGGGGCAGGGCAGAGCAAAGCCAACGGACAGAACCTTCTCACGGAGCTAGGTTGTGGCATCAATGGACACCTTCTTCCTGTCGCACGGCGCGCCCACGCTCTACATCGTGGCTGCCGGCGGGGATGGCGGGCACGCAGGCGCCGCGCGCCATCCTCATCGTGTCCGGCCACTGGGAGACGGACGTCCCCACCGTCAACGTCGTCCACGGCACCAACGACACCATCTACGACTACCACGGCTTTCCCGACGCCATGTACCAGGTCCGTCGCCTCCTCGCGGTCTCGCCTCTTCGATTTTCGTTTTGATGTGTAATGTGTTGGGTCGACTGCTTGATATGAATAGCCAAGATAACCTTGGCAAGGGGTTGGGCAGGGGCGGGAATACTGCAAGCTCACCACGTTAGCTACTTCCTTCGGCAGTTCATGAGCTGTCTATATGTTTTGAGGTTTCAAATTTGACCACCAGTTACGGAAAATATATTTATGAACATGGGGCATCTGTCCCGTTTTCGACACACACATTTCTAAATGTAAAAAATTCCGAGTCTACATCTCCCAACGTTCTATACGCGCGCAAAGTGTTTCACGGAATTTTTTTTTTGCATGTGTAAAAAAGAGAAAACAATATCTCGAGGAAAGTTTTCTTTTCATCACCAAAATTTATCTTTTTGCGAAGGCAAAATAAAAATTTATATTTTTACGAAACTTTGTGCCCCATGCCTATTTGCATAGGTGTACGGGTAAAATTTTGTTTTGAATTTTTTGACATTTTAACATGCATTTAAAATGCATTTTTTTAAATAGGGGCTGGTGCCCTTAGGTTCAGGATCTTGCACTCTCAGTTACAGTTAAACTGATCATCAAAGTTACAACTTATACTTTTTTTTAGATTTACACTTAATACACTACTACACTATGAGGCCTTGTTTACTATGTTAAATACGGTTGTTGTATATAGGAAAGCGTACGTGTTGTGTACGACTCCTAATTGTATTGTATCTGCTGAGCACATATATATAGATCACCGTGGGGGACTTTACACCCCACGAAACCCTAATCCATTCCTTTGACTTGGTATCAGAGCCAAACAGGCCGACGCCGCAAAACCCTAATCGGCGCCGCCGCCTCGAGCTCCATTGGCCGCTGTCGTTCCTCGCAGCCGCCGTCGCCGAGATGTCCTCCTCCTCGGCGCTCCAGCTCTCCACGGTCCTCGGGCCGATCGTGTCTGCACCCACACCCACCACCACCGCGATCGCTGTTCCTCCGCCTCAAGTGATCCTCGACCGGAGCAACTTCATGCTTTGGCGATCCCTCACCGTGCCGAACTTCGCCGGTGCTGGGCTCCACGGCCACCTCGACGGCACTGCAGCGCCGCCAGAGAAGATGATCACCCAAGGTACGGGTGATGCCGCCACCTCCGTCTCCAATCCCGAGTATGCCGCGTGGTGGACGCGTGATCAGCGCGTGCTCGGGCTGCTTCTCGGATCCATCGGGCCGGACATCGCCCAGCAGATGATTGGCAAGACCACGGCCGCCGCGGTGTGGACTGCCATCCACACCATGTTTGGTGCTCAAACTCGTGCCAATGTTAGGCACATCCGGCGGCAGTTCCAGGCCCTCCGGAGAACCGGTTCTGCCGGCGCCTACATGGACCAGGCGAAGGTCCTCGCCGATCAGATGGCCGCTGCTGGGGCCAAACTCTCCGACGAGGAGATCATCGATCAGATGCTCACCGGGCTTGGTCCCGATTTCAATCCTGTCGCTGCGTCCATGTTGCGCGACATGGAGGAGGTTTCTCTCACCTCGTTCTACTCCCACATCCTCAGCTACGAGGGCCTGTGTGCGCAGCAATCCCAGGCCCCCGACGAGTGGGTCACGTCGGCAAACGCCGCCTCGCGGTCTGGCTCCTACAACAACCCTAGCCAGCCGCGCCCCTACTACCCGCCATCCAATCAAGGCACCGGTGGGCGCCCTCCCACTCCTTACACTCAGCAGGGACAGGGCAGCGCTTCTCGCCCTAACTCTGGAGGTGGAGGTGGAGATAACCGTCACTACGACGGCTCCAACCGCAATGGTGGGAACGACTCCCGCAACAACGACTATCACCGCAATGGCGGCAACGGTCGCAACGGCAATGGTCGCGGGAAGAACCGGCCTCGCTGCCAGATTTGCTACTACTGGGGACACGAGGCGCGGGAGTGCAAAAACCGCTTCAACCCGGAGTTCCAGCCGCGCTCCGCCAACGCTGCATCAACGAGCTCCAGCAACGTTCCACCTCCATGGCTGATGGACTCGGGGGCGACCGAGCATCTCACCAGCCAGCTTGAGCGCCTCCAAGTCCATGAACGCTACGACGGAAAGGACCAGGTTCAGGTGGCCAATGGCACAGGTTTGTCAATTTCAAACATTGGTCACTCCTTTTTAGCCGGTTCTTCTCTTAGATTACAAAATATCCTTCATGTTCCCCATCTTCGCCAACACCTCCTATCTGTTTACCGCCTTGTTTGTGATAATGACGTGTTTGTTGAGTTTCACCGTCATTTTTTCTGTGTCAAGGACAAGGCCACGAGGCGAATTCTTCTTCACGGTAGAAGCCATGGCGGTCTATACCCAATTCCGTTTAGCCGGGCTACATCCTCCTCTCGCCAAGCTCTCTCCGCTGGCAAAGCTAGTTTGGCGCATTGGCATCGGCGTCTTGGGCATCCTACAAATAAAATAGTTCAGTCAATTGTTAGCAAAAACAATATTTCTAGTTCCATTGAGTCAGACAATGTTTTAGTTTGTGATGCGTGTCAGCGTGGTAAAAGTCGTCAGTTGTCATATTCTGCTTCAACTCGTGTGTCCACTATGCCTCTTGATTTAATTCACTCAGATGTCTGGGGTCCTGCTATTTCCTCCTCTGGAGGTTATAAATATTATGTTAGTTTTATCGATGATCATACGCGTTTTTGTTGGATCTATCTTCTTAAGCATAAATCTGATGTTGAGAATGTGTTTTATGCTTTCCAAACATATGTCGAGCGCCTTTTGAGTTCTAAGATCAAGGCAGTTCAATCGGATTGGGGTGGTGAATACCACAAGCTCCATCGTTATTTTCAGCGCACGGGTATTGTTCATCGCGTATCCTGCCCTCATACGTCTCAGCAAAATGGTGTTGCAGAACGTAAACATCGGCATCTTGTCGAAACTGGTCTAGCTCTTCTTGCTCATGCTTCTCTCCCACTTCGTTATTGGGATGAGGCTTTCTGACTGCATGTTATCTCATAAATCGCATGCCTACACCTGTCCTTAATCAAGAGGCACCTATCACTCGTATGTTTCATGTTCCACCCAACTACTCCTTTCTTCGCATTTTTGGGTGTGCCTGCTGGCCTAGTCTTCGCAAATATAACACACATAAACTTGCTTTTCGTTCCAAAATGTGTGTCTTCCTGGGTTACAGTCCAATGCATAAAGGGTACAAGTGTTTGGATCGGTCTACAGGTCGCATCTATATTTCTAGGGATGTTGTCTTTGATGAATCTGTTTTTCCGTTTGCGACTCCTGGTGTTACCGTTGATATCTCCTCTCTTGAGCATGCCATCACTTTTCCTTTGTCCGAACCGGCTACGAGTGATCATGTGCGAAATTACGACTTGTCCCTTTTGTCTACTGACGTCACTTCTCCAGTTGTTGCTCCCGTGATACAGGTTCCGGAGCGTGGATCAGCTACAGAGGAGTCATCATTCAATGCTGCTCCTGTGCGTGGTGCCGAACCAGAGAACGATGCTGCTGAGGTGCCCTCTCCCTCGCATTCTGCAGGCTCTGCCGTGGATCCTGCCGCGGCACAGCTCTCGCCTGTCGGGGCTGCGCGGCAGCCTGTCGAGGCTGCGCGGCAGCCTGCCGAGGCTGCGCGGCAGCCTGCCGTGGCTCCTTCTCCTGTCGCGGCAGCTGCTCCTTCTGCTGACGCTGCTAGTTCGGCTGCACCTCCAGGTCATGGCATGATCACCCGTCTTCGCGATGCTACTCGTCGTGAGAAGACCTACACCGATGGCACGGTTCGTTATGACTCCCGTCGTCGTGCCTTCTTTGCTGCTCCTCTTTCTCACCGAGAGGCTCTTCGTGAACCAGCGTGGCGTGATGCCATGTCTGCTGAGTTCATTGCTCTTCGTCAAACTGGTACTTGGACTCTTGTGCCACGGCCTCGTCATGTCAACTTGGTCGGTTGCAAATGGATCTTCAAGACCAAACATCGCCCTGATGGCTCTATTGACAAGCACAAAGCACGTCTTGTCGCGAGAGGTTTTACGCAGCAACACGGCATTGATTATGGGGACACTTTCAGTCCAGTCGTCAAACCACAAACCGTTCGGCTGGTGCTCTCTTTGGCTGTTTCCCGAGGATGGAGTTTACGCCAGATTGATGTCAGCAATGCATTTCTTCATGGCTATCTTACAGAGGAGGTCTATATGCAGCAGCCCCCGGGTTTTGAAGACTCACAGTTTCCCTCACATGTTTGCAAGCTTCAGCGTGCTATTTATGGTTTGAAACAGTCTCCCCGGGCCTGGTATTCTCGTCTCAGTGAGCGACTTCTGCAGCTTGGTTTCACGGCTTCCAAGGCAGATACTTCCTTGTTCGTGTTCTCTCAAGGAGGTATTCAGCTGTATATGCTTGTGTATGTTGACGACATAGTTATTGCTGGATCTTCTTCTGCTGCCATTGATCATCTGGTGGCTGCTTTGTCTGCCAGTTTTCCCATCAAGGACCTTGGTGTGTTGGATTATTTCCTTGGATTAGAAGCCTCCTGCAATTCAGGGGGAATGAGTCTCACACAACGCAAGTATGCGTTAGATCTTCTACATCGGGTTAACATGGAGAATTGCAACTCCGCTTCTACTCCGCTAGCCACTGGTGAGAAGCTTGCTCGTGACAGTGGACCTGTTCTTGGCACTAATGATGCGACTCGATATCGCAGTGTTGTGGGGGGACTTCAGTATTTGACCCTCACTCGCCCGGACATCTCTTTTGCTGTTAACAAGGTGTGTCAGTTTCTCTCACAACCAACGGAGGTACATTGGGAAGCTGTGAAGCGCATCTTGAGATATGTGAAGGGTACGATCAACACTGGCTTGCAGTTTCGAAGATCTTCTTCCACTGGCATTAGTGTGTTTACTGATGCGGATTGGGCTGGTTGCGTTGATGATCGACGGTCCACAGGAGGTTTTGCCGTCTTTGTAGGTCCGAACTTGATTTCTTGGAGTTCGAAGAAACAGCCTACTGTCTCGAGATCTAGTACTGAGGCAGAATACAAAGCATTGGCAAATGGAGCTGCTGAAGCCATGTGGTTGGAGTCCTTGCTCAAGGAACTTGGTGTAAAGCAGCAGCGTTCTCCTATTCTGTGGTGTGATAATCTTGGGGCCACATACCTGACAGCGAACCCAGTTTTTCATGATCGCACAAAGCATATCGAAGTTGATTTTCACTTTGTCCGTGAACGAGTAGCAGCTGGAGCTCTTCAAGTCAGGTTTATTTCCTCCGGTGATCAGTTGGCTGATGTGTTTACCAAGCCAGCAACTCAGCAGATGTTAAGCCGTTTTAAAACCAATCTTAACTTATTTTGTACAAGTTCAGATTGAGGGGGAGTGTTAAATACGGTTGTTGTATATAGGAAAGCGTACGTGTTGTGTACGACTCCTAATTGTATTGTATCTGCTGAGCACATATATATAGATCACCGTGGGGGACTTTACACCCCACGAAACCCTAATCCATTCCTTTGACTTACTAGTGGTATATTTTCATCCCCAAGAAGATTGATGATAAGAGGGGATTGGGTGAAGTTCCTTATTTCACCGAATCCCCTAAAATTACTATAATGAGGTATCTTGCAATTATCCTATTCAAACTGGCTTAGTAAACGGATTATTGGGATCCTATAAATCTCCTTCAATCCTCTAAAATATACTTCAAATAACCTACAAATAAACTAGGCCTGGATGAGGTAGTACTTTTTTCGAGCAACAAATGAGGGATTACCAGCTCGTATATGCAAACGTTAACTGGTTAGTCTGTCCCAAAGGAAAAGTATGTGATATATGTTTTAATGTATTCGAACTTTGTGGTATCACAGAAAATGTATATATTACACTCGTATATATATGCACTGCATTACGGAAATAAGAATTTTTATATCAGTATTTTTATATTATGGTCGTTGGCTTGTCGATCTTATTTGAACGATCCAGGTGAAGTATCCAGCCCCTGGTGCCCCTGATCTGGCCAAGAGGACCAAAGAGCTCCTAGAGAAAGCCGGGCTCGGCCCCGTGAGGCCTTGTTTACTTCTCTTGTATTCCCACACCTAGAAAGTTTGGGGATGAGAGGGGATTTGGTGTTCACCCAATCCCCTACCATCCCCTCAAATACTCTTCCCCAAAAATACACTAGTATGAGGTAGGGTTTTTAATCTAGACAAAAATAAGAGGATTTGTGGGGATATTTGGGGATTATCCCATCCAAACCCGGAGAAGTAAACGGCCTACTCGGCATTTTTCGGGATTTGGGATAATCCCCTCCGATCCCCTAAAACACACTAGAAGTAAACAAGGCCTGAAGGAGGACCATGGACGCGGGCTCGACCACGGCGCGTGGCTCCCGCTGATGCTGATGTACCCGGACGCCGACATCCCGGTGTGCCAGCTCTCCGTGCAGCCCAGCCGCGACGGCACCCACCATTACAACCTCGGCAAGGCGCTGGCTCCCCTCAGGGCCGAAGGCGTCCTCATCCTCGGCTCCGGCAGCGCCACACACAACATCAGCAAGATGGAGATTCACAACCGCTCGGCGCCGGTGCCACAATGGGCCTCCGACTTCGACACCTGGCTCACGGATTCGCTCCTCCATGGGAGGTAATTGACAGTACTACCAGGAGCCCCTACATGAACTACGAACTTAATTGCAAATTAAAGCCAATTGCTCACGGTCTTGCTGAAATTTCGTTTCTCTTTTTATCCATTCTTTGCATGGGCAGGTACGATGATGTGAACCGCTACGATGAGAAGGCGCCCTATGGCAAGGTGGCGCATCCGACGCCGGAGCATTTCTACCCGCTGCACATCGCGCTCGGCGCCGCGGGGGACGACTCCAAGGCCGAGCTGATCCACAGTAGCTGGACCGACGCCAACCATTCCTACTCCTCGTATCGTTTCGTCACGAAGAAGTGACGACCTCGAGCTGTGCTGTGGCTCTCGAGTGAAGCTAATGTGCGGCAGTTGCTTGTGGCGCAGGCACGGTAGTGTATTTGTTGTACTAGCGTTTCATACTCACACGATATGTGGCATGCGTGTATTGGCTTTATAAAACAGCCGCGACCAAATTATTTTGGTCGAATGTTAAATAGCCACGTGCAAGGTAAAATTTGCAATGCTCAAACATACCGCATGTATGATACAGATATATATGGCAAAAAGAAGAGCTAGGACCAGAGAAAAGGTCTAAAAGGTTGTTATGTTAATAAAGTAGGGTAGAGAAGGAAGGAAAAACCTATTTTAGAATTGTGAGATGTTCTAGATAAAAAGAGCGAGGCCTCTCCATTGACATAAAGACATCAAAGTTGGTATGGATGCTGGCCTAAAAAGATTGATGAGAGAAGTGGATTTAAATTTTAAAGTGAAAAAAATGGGCAAAGAAAAGTGAGGGATGCCAAGACGAAATATTATCATTTGAAAGCTAGTGCATGCTTTGCATCATAATGGAAAAATGAGATAGTTGGAGATCATGAATTTTTTAAGCATCTAACTGGTATCTACAAAGATCAATCATGATTGATAAATTTGAGGATAGGGAATTCCTGAGAGCACGAAGATTGATCAGGAATTTTCAATGGATTAAATAAAATAAGTTGTTTTTTGAATGAAGTGCAATAAGTCAACATGCCTGAGGTCATCCTTTCCCCATTCAAAAAGGTTTTAGACATGAGGACAACCTTTCTCCATTGTTATTTGGCATTATTGCAGTTGGGATTTTTCATATGGTCAGTAAGCTCAGAGGAACATAGCGGAATATATAAGGATTGGCGTCTGGTCTAGTTTACGGTGGCTTAGCCATCCTTCAATATGAACATGGCACAATCCTTATACAACAAGAAAAACTGGAGAATGCTAGAACGCTCAAGTTTATTACACACATCTTTGACAGATATCAGGTCTAGGATTATTTCTTTCCCAAAAATGAGATAAAAAAATTCAATATTATTTTGGAGCTGTAGTTATAAGGGAAACTTGTACTGCGAGATATTTACTTGTAACAATGGTACTTTACATGTACAATGCTCAATGAAAACTGGCGGAGAGAAAGTGGAGAAAAGGATGGATGGTTCGAAGGAAAACATCCTATCTATAGGAGGGAGAATAGTTGCTAACACACTTTTCTTGAGGCCCCAAAGAAGGTTTTTCCAAAGGATATAACATCATAGATTAAAAATACTATGGCAAGAATATGAAGGAAAAAACAAACCATGTAGTGAATTGTTCCACTATATGTGGTCCTAAAGATAGTGGGGGGTTGACAACTTCAGACATAGAAATAATGAATAGCATCATGTTGTGAAAATGACTATGGAAGCTTGAGAACACCCAAGGTGTTTCGAAGGAAATGGTAAAGAGAAAATATATGTCCAAGTGTTGTCACATATCAAAGGGATGTAATGGATCACCCTTAATTATAGCAGAGTTTGTGTGATCTTAGTCACATTTTTCAGAAATATGCAATGAGAAAAAATGAAGAAGGTTCCAAACCTAATTCTAGGATCATAGGTAGACTAATGAGGTCTCTTTAGCCGCTTAGTTCTCCAAAATATAGAATATCACTTTCACATTAGAAAATTACTATCACGGAGGTTAAAGATGAAGGCATGAAAACTCTCTTGGGGGAACTGTAAAACAATTGAGAGACTCAAAGATGCTGGTTGATAGTATGTAGATGAAAACTCAACAAGATTAAGTAAAGTGAATATCCGAAGAAAAGAAACATAATTTCTAGCCATATAGACGAGTGGATGTAGTGGATCATAGACATATTTGGAAACTCAAAATCCATCTAAAGGTTAAGATCTTCGTGTTGTAGATTCTTAAAGATACATCCTAATTAAGGATAATTACCAAAGAGAGGATATATTAGAAATAATCAGTGTAACGAAGAAATTACGAATCATCCGATTTTTCAATTTAAGAAGCTCAACTCCCGATTTTACTCACATGAAACCAAAATGTCACAGGTTATTACACCATCCAGCAAAACAGAGCCCCTTGAGAGGGCCTTGACATATCCTTACGGGTCAACGAAACCTACTTAGTTGCATACGACATTTCAACATAAACCACTACATAATTTGGTTTCTATTAAAAAATATAGTTGCATGACTCCATGTTCTATCTGACCCCAATCGATCCTTCTGTTCATCGGAGCTCATCCAACAGTTATGTTAAAAAATTCATAAGCCACCTTTACCACTAGTTGTGCCGCGTTGGGCTGCCCCTGGAGCGCGCTTTGTTTCCGCAAGCCAGTTCAGTTGTTAATCCAATTTGTTTTTGGTGCATTCGTTTGGATCTGGTTTTCGTTCGTCTATGTTCGTATGTCTACAGGTTAGATTCTTTCGGTTACACTCCTCTTTATGGATGGTGCTTGCTGGTCTGAAGCACCAATGATCTATTCTATAAGTGTGAAAAATCTCAATCCGAACTACGTGATATTGTACGCTATGTAAAAAAAGATAAAAGTATAGATCTGGGTGTGGTGAATAGTGCACTAAAAGATTGTCAGAATTTGTCAGAATTTCTCTTTTCTTAGACCAGAATATGAAGAATTTAGAATTTCGTTCGGAAATTTTGCACAATTGTAGGATACAATATTAGCTACTACCAGGTTCATTTTCAGAATTTTTTTGAAACTTTAAAGTACCGTTTTCAATAAATTGTGTAGCCCGGGTGCCCAAAGGATTTTTCGTTCTGACGCCCGTTATGGAAGGAAAAATGACATCATTGCTCACGGCTTAGCCGCCAAGGTCGGCGACCAAAACAGGAATGTCTAGAGGAGAAGTACGCGTTTGGGCAGGCAATCTACCAACTCTACACGCCCAATCCCATGTCAATCTATCCTCGCCTCACGCGACACACGATTCAAGGTTTGTCTTAAAATAAGGCCGCGACAACTCCGAACTGCGTTACCAACTACGATCGCTGCCCGCGCGCGCCCATAAGGAGAGGCCCCCCTCCCCAGCTCGGCGATGGGGCAGAGCCAAGGCAAGCCTAAGTCACACGCGAGACACGCGACGCTCGGCAAGGAACACCAGAAGAGAGAAGCGACGACAGCGAGGCGCCCACCGACCACGCCGGCCGCCGCCATGGACACCTTCTTCCTGTCGCACGGCTCGCCCACGCTCTCCATCGACGAGACCATCCCGGCGCGGAACTTCTTCAAGTCGTGGCTGCCCGCGGCCGTCGCCGGCACGGAGCCGCCGCGCGCCATCCTGCTGGTGTCGGGCCACTGGGAGACGGCCACGCCGGAGGTCAACGTCATCCGCGGCACCAACGACACCATCTATGACTTCTACGGCTTCCCCAAATCCATGTACCAGGTCCGTCTTTCCTTTCATACGCGCCCCCTTCTTCTTGCCTTTCCTTTCTTTCATACGATCCCGTCGGGAATCCCCTTCCCGTTTTGGTTCGATTGATATGTGAGGTCCGAGCTGGTTGGGTCCGTCCGTCAGAGTTGGACCTTTGCGCCCAATTGTCAGGATTGCGCGGTTGTCTGGTTTAGCCTGCGAGTTCTTGATTGCCGTTGGGGGTTGGATGGCGTGGTACAAGGGCAAACACCAAAATTGGATGGTACTAGGACTTTCTTTGCTTCCCAGAACTTGCTCAAGGAAACCGGACCCCAATTTTAGCTCGATTACTTGAATTTCGTACTACAAACATGCGTAGCTGACTAGCTGCCAAAATTGTCCAATGCTGAGTTTTGCTGTACATGGCACATTGACAGTATGGTTACAGTTCGCAGTTTGCTACGCTCTCGTTTGCAGTTAGCAGACAGTTTTATTCGTACCAAAGTGGAGAAAAGCGAACTGTTCTATCTTAGTTTATGGTTTTGGGCGACAGAAGCGATTTTTTTTTTTTTTTGCAAAATATTCAACCGATCTATTGATCATAAACAACAGTACAACAAATCCAAAAAATAATAAAATTACAAATAGGTCTTCGGACCATCTAGCGACGACTACAAGCCCTGGAGCGAGCCGGCGTCCTCACCCCTCCATCACTTCTAATTCAACACAAACAACCATCCGATCTTTTTTTTTTTTTTTTTGAAACAGGACCATCCGATCTTAGAATTGTGATCCGTGCAAATACAAAGATATCAGAACACCACTTATGATAGACTATGTGCAATTGTAGTAAGTGATTGAGAAGTGCCCGGCATCGACCTGTACTTACTCCTGACATTGGTCGCTTGGTAGTCTGTCGCAGAAAAATAGAGTAGTATTCAACACCTACCAAATCCGATTATCACCAACCCCGTGTCCCAATGTGGCCATGTCCCATGGACCTCGTCTGCCCACTAGAAGAAGGTATAGGCAAGGTAAGGTAGGCTTGTCACTACCATTTTCATGATTGATCAATAACATGATCCTTGTATGGCATTGCTGCTTCTGCGCAGTCTTGCTCTGAGAGGTGTGTCTATTGACTTCCAATCTTCAGAACCATTACATAAGATAATTCTGTGGCAGTTCGACAGCAGTTGTGGTCGATTGAGTTGCCAAGAATGTCCCCCACCAACTACTTGTTAGGTCTAAATTCTGTCTTGGATTGGCTATAATAATGTGCGTGGATAAATTCATCTCTGAATAAGTAACCAATTTTTTATTTAGGTGATTGGTCTACTTTCACCTAAAATTGACATCCTCACTTGTCAGGGGCACTATCCAATAAAGTAGCTGGCGTGTGACCACAGTCTTAGTTGAGCAATCCATGTCTTTACTCGTCCTTTCGTTGAGACTAACTACTCAGGAGATCATAATCAGCTGTTGAGATCCAAGTCTTTACTCGTCCTTTGCGCTGTGAGGCCTTTAGCAGTTGAGATTCAGCGGCTATTGCCAACCTTCCTGCAGAAAGAATCCTGTAATTTGTTTGTACCGGACTTTGTCCGGTACAAACAAATTACAGGATTCTTTCTGCAGGTTTATTGCAGTGACATTGTACTTTGGTTACAGTACACATGAATACATCTGTTGTCTGCTCATTTAGCTTGAAACGACTCGAGATTTCAGTACCCTCTTCTTAAATTAACTGAACTTTACTACCACTCTGAACCATCCAGCTGAAGTATCCTGCACCCGGCGCCCCTGATCTGGCCAAGAGGACGAAAGAGCTCCTGGAGCAAGGCGGGTTCGGTCCCGTGAAGGAGGACCGCAGCCGCGGCCTCGACCACGGCGCGTGGGTGCCGCTGATGCTCATGTACCCGGACGCCGACATCCCGGTGTGCCAGCTCTCCGTGCAGACCGACCGCGACGGCACCTACCACTATAACCTCGGCAAGGCGCTGGCGCCGCTCAGGAATGAAGGCATCCTCATCATCGGCTCCGGCAGCGCCACCCACAACCTCCGCAAGATGGGGCCTACCCACTCGCCGGTGTCGCAGTGGGCCGCCGAGTTCGACACCTGGCTCAAGGACTCGCTTCTCAGCGGGAGGTAATGTTAACCAAGGTTACGACGAGACCTTCAAAGCCAGTGCCTCATCTCGATGATGTTCCTACCATTTTTTTCTTCTCTGACTCTGAGAATCATTTGTTGTTTTTCGTTCTTGGCATGGCCAGGTACGACGACGTGAACCGCTTCGAGGAGAAGGCGCCCTACGGCAAGATGGCTCACCCGCGGCCGGACCATTTCTACCCGCTGCACGTCGCGCTCGGCGCCGCTGGCGACGAGTCCAAGGCGGAGCTGATCCACCATAGCTGGACCAACGCCACCCTCTCCTATGCCTCGTACCGTTTCACTGCGAAGAACTGACAACCTCGGTCGAGCTGTGTCGGTCTAATGGAAATCGGTGAATGCAGCTGCCTGAGACCCACACGCAGAAGTGTATTTGTTTTTTACTGGTACTAGCATTTTACTCTCAGTGATGTCGCTCGTGTTGTCAGTACTTTATTGGAATTGAGGCGTGTTCCCTGACAGTGTAATACTCATATATCATCTAAAGAATACAATCTTGGGGGAAACCTGAGGCTCCTCAGAGCTCAGAGCTTCCTGGCCGTCTTATAGGATTTGATTTCATCGTGTCCGTTGATTTCTTAGCCGCATGGTGTATAAAAGTGAATCCCCTCCCGGTGAAACCCTAGCCGCCAGCCTCCAATCGCCGCAGGGTCTCCTCCTCCAATCCCGCTCGCTCCGCTCCTCCCCAATCCCGCTCGCTCCTTTTGCTCCCGCCCCTTCGCCTCCTCCTCGCCATCCAGCCCGCCGCTTCCGCAGGCCTTCCTCTGGGCTAGGGCTCCGGCTCCGACGGCGGCGAAGATGTGTTCCGCGGTGCAGCGAAGGTGAGGCGGCGCGCGTGGCGGATTGGGTTGGATTCTCTTTGGAGGAAAAGGGGCGGGGATGGACCGGGGGCCAGGGGCGGCGCCGCCGGGGGCCAGGGGCGGCGCCGCCGGCGAGGGATGCTCCTCCATAGCCGACTGGGCGCGCCACCGCAACCGACGCAGGGAGGGTCTCCTCCTCCAATCCCCTTCTCCTCCTCCCTCGTGCTCCCTCCCCTCCTGCTCCTCCCTGCTGCCGCCTCGCTGAGGAGCTGCCGACGTCGTCCTCGCCCTCAGCGCGTCGACCTCCACCACCCCCAGCCCTGGATACTCTTCGTGAAAGCACGGCAGCTCGCCGTCCCCGATTGGCTGCCGCCGGCGCCGGTGCCGCCTCTTCCATCTCACCTCCTCTCTCTCAGCAGGCGGCCACGGCGCGGCTGCGACGGCGGAGCACGCATGGAGCTCGACTTCCACCAGCACGTCCCTTACCAAATACTGCAGCAGCCCATGTCCTCCACTTCCATGTGCAACCACGGGATCTCCACAACGAAGACTTAGGTGTATCTCCCTCCTCAAGCTAGGCTCTCTCTCCCGTCTCAGGTCCAGTGAATCTCCAACCGGAACTAGCTCTTTTTGTTTTATGTGTGGATCTGAAAATAGAGGCCTTTTAGCTATAATTTTGTCCAATTTGGTAAAATTTCTTACGGTAATGCCCAATTTGCTGTGGAAACTTGTCTGTTCGCATGCCTATTGATCTATTGGTGCAGGATTTTCATTCATCTCTACATTTTTTTGTTCAGGTGTGCTATGGAGAAAGAAGATGAATTTCTACAGAATATTGGTCCTGATCTTGATGTTATATAGGTAATGGTTAGAACTAATTAAGATCTGAACCATACTGTTAGCTAGGGATCTTTCCATTTCTTTAAATAAAAATACGTTTGCAGTCCTCCCATGTTCTTGAGGTTTTCTGCCAACTTTTTTTGTTAGATACCGTGTGCAAATCTTAATAGGTTGTTTCTGTAGTATCGTAACAGTGTGGATTCTTGCAGGATTTTCATTCATCTCTACATTTTTTGGTTCAGGTGTGCTATGGAGAAAGAAGATGAATTTCTACAGAAGATTGGTCCTGATCTTGATGTTATATAGGTAATGGTTAGAACTAATTAAGATCTGAACCATACTGCTAGCTAGGGATCTTTCCCTTTCTTTAAATAAAAATACGATTGCAGTCCTCCCATGTTCTTGAGGTTTTCTGCCAACTTTTTTTTGTTAGATACCGTGTGCAAATCTTAATAGGTTGTTTCTGTAGTATTGCAACAGTGTGGATTCTTTGCTCAACGCCAGGGCGCCGTAGAGTTTTGTGCTAGGACCAACGTATTTGGAGACCTGCAGGCCTGCATGGTGGCTACCATACCCCCCATAAGCAATTAGGTATGCCTTTCTTTGCCATCTTTATTTAATTCATTTTTCAGTGCTTACATTACTATTGTTTCTGCTCCTTACTTATGATCATGTATATTACATTCATTTATGGAAACTTAAGAAAAAGGAAAAAAATCCTTTTGGTCTAAAAGAATGTCCATAAGTAAATCACAAGTTTCCTTTTCTGTAAGGGATTCTTCTTTCGAAAGTAAATGTCAACTTTCTGTGTTGCGCAGATTGAAGTTCAGTTTGTTTCTTGCTCCATTTTTCAAGTGTACATGCCCCTGTTGCTGTCTAAATTTCGGTTATTTTAGGTGCATGCATGAATAATTTCATGTGTTAATTCAGGGCAATCTATTGGAACCTGCTTCGTTTAACTTCATTCGAACTTCTATTGTTCTAGGAATATGGCCAATGACGATCCATGTACAAAGTGGTAAGAAAACAAAAGAGTAAATATGAAAATGTGGCACTCTCCAGTACAGGGAATGGTCCAAATGATGTACAACAGGAACAAAAAACTGATTATGCTACACTGCTTGAGTGGAGGTATAATCAAGTAGTTTATTCCTTGCTATTTTAACTAATTGGTTGGATATATATTTCAGTTTTTGTAGCTCGCACGTAATATGTATTTCAGATACCCTTTGTATTTCTTGCTTGCATTCTGGTTACTTGATTATATGGTTGCAACAGTCTTAAGATCAAATTAGTCCTATAGGTAAATCAATGCTTAATTGATAATGGAGTTAGCGGTCCATCTATTCTGGTTACTCAGTCTGTAGTACTTGTGTGGATTCAATCCTTCAGTTAGTAATTAATTATATTTTGTTGTTGTCAAACGTTGTGCATAGTTATGTTCTGCAGCTGAGTTAATCAACAAGCTATAAGGCTCTCCCTTCGGTTGCCTGATTATCTCTCAGTTCTCACTTTTGCATCTCTGGCAAGGCTAAAATTCTGGCTACAATTTTGCTATGTGACTTCTTCTTCTATGAATGTTAATTTAGCATCAGCAAATTACTCGTGTGTCATTTTGTCTATATAATTGAAACATACCAGGACAATTTCTGTTTATCATTTCCAGTTCTGACTTATTTATACGTTTGGTTGAGTTGCAATATATTTTCTATGAACTTATGTATTGTAGTACTATTTTGATTTGGCTAAATACATAACAGGCTATATGTTTAACACCTATGTGTTTTTAGGTCACATAAAGATAGTTTTCTAGGCAAACCTATTTGTTATGGTTTTCTCAGGCAGAGAACTTTCAGTCAGTTAGATCAAATTCATATGCCAAAAGAGTTATCAAGAATTTCAGTTGTTAAAGCTTTGAGATGACTATACATTTTGAACTACCTCAACGTTTACTGCCTTTCTTTGGTTTTAGTTTGGAAATATGAATGTTTGTTGCTTCTGTAAATTATATTTAGTTTAAGTGGATGGTGCCTTTTATTTCTGTGTAGTCCCTGTTCACGACTTTGCTTCCGTCCTTTCTCTGCATTTCTTTTATTCTTGCCTTTCTTTGTTTTTTTTTCTGGTCGTCATATGATGCCTGGTCTCACATTTATTTCTTTTGCAGGTGTATCGCAGGATTCGTGGGGGTCAGTTGTTGCTTTTGTTGAGGTTCGCCGCCTTCCTCTCGGCTAGATGGTTGCTTCTCCCTAATGTATTTATGCCCCTTATTTTCTCGGTTTGATTCCATTGTTGATTTCTCTGACCATGCGGCTGGCCGTCGTCTTTTGTTTGACTTGATCATGCTCTTTCTGCAGTGCGGTTCATCTGACCAGAAACGGTTACACAGGAATTTGGTAGCAAAATCGTCCGAGGAGTTCTCAATCTTGCAAGTATGTATGTATTTTCCTTTCTTTTTTATGCGTGTCATTTTCCTTCCTGATGATGATCTCCTGCAGGAGCACACATCTTGGTCTTGCTGCAGACGGTTCCTCTTATTTCTTTATCGGCCTTGCTTTCAGTAGGTGCTAATCTTAGGCTTTTCACAGCAGCTTTAGTTCTATGCTGTCAGTTGCTATGGATGGAAAACTAAGACATACAAATTTGAGTTGGTTGCAAATAGCAGTGGAAAGTAAAATCTATAAGATAGATACTCAAATAATATGCTACCATTTTTAGTTAGATACCATTCCCTTGCCAGTATTTATTGAGGGTAAATAGAGCAGTGCCCTTTTATATTTCTTAGCTTTGAGATATAGCCTTAACTTTGACATGCTACATGAGGTTTTTCCAATGCACCCAGCAATGACTGGGGATAGCTTATAAGCAATGATATTAAAGTCACAAGGCTAAAATAAAAATAGAAATGTTTTAACCAAATTCGTAAACCTACTGGTAACACTTAATTTTGGGAAATCAGATGAAACAACAAACTACAAGTTACCAGGTGATAAAACTGAAGAAAGGGATATGTTATGTCTATGAAAATGGTTCTGGGAGGTATTCACTTCTCCGAAATGTTATAATATATGTTCCAAGTTGGTGGTGGATATGTTATGTCTATGAAAATGGTTCTGGGAGGTTTTCACGCATCGTTTCTGATTTTCACGGACATAGGTAACCAATTGTTTTCCTCCCATAGCCTTTCTAAACTCTCAAAATATCTGAACCTAAACTCATTTTCTACCCTTTATGAAGAAATACATATTGTGCCACTGTTCTACTAACATTTCACACGTATTGTGCCATGTTTTGTCTTTTTTGGGTTAGTTCCATGCTTCATAGGTTGTATTGGTTCCACTTTCTTTTCATTAAGAAATACCCATAGCTGACCTTCTTTTGGCAACCTTGGTTTGATGGTCTGCTCCTTCTTATTGAGTTTGCTACACAAATTAATGATTTCTACAAAAATAAATAATTATTTAGTTCTCATATCTGATTTCCCTCTTCCAAACTTCCACCATGCATTTAGCTTTTGCTAATCAATGAATATATTGTTTTGTACCAGCAAAATATTGAAACATTTGTTAACTGTGACACGTATCTTGACATTATGTTTTGTTAGTGGAACAATATCCGTGAAGGTCATGAGCTGGTCATGAGTATATCATGGCGTAGACCTGGTACTCATCATTTTGGTAAGACGGGCTTGACTTCGGTATTATCCCTTCATATATATGTCTATTAGGGCCTCTATATAGTAATTGATAGGAACAATTTGTCGTAACATAACATGCATGCAGGACCATAATTGAAGCAACATGTGTCCACATCCCTCATACTATTGCTGTAATTTGTGTTGACCTTCGAGTTTTTGTAAGATTTGTGATCCTTCTTATTAATATTTGGTATACATAACATGCTTTGTACTCCTTTGGATATACATTAAAATGGATTTGCGTACTAAATAGAGACGATTCACATGTTCACACATTCCCTATCACTACAAACCCACCATTTCTTATTATAAGTATTCATAGTTAGGTTTAACATCGATCTTGCCACACATCCTGCCACCACTGTCTAAAATAGAGCCTATATATATTCAGTTATCTGGATCCTCCTTTGGTTAACTTTCTACCATTTCCTATGCATGTGTATTGGTTATATATTCCATTTAATTATAGGTATACGATGGTTTATGCCTGCTTTAAATCAGATGCTTATTTTTATCTTCCCGTAGGTGCTATTTTTATCTTCTGTTCGGTTGGATCTGGTGGCATTGTGGGCACTTTGGTTTCAGGTTAGTTATCTCTAATCCATTGGGGAAGAACATTGATTGGGTCTGTGTGATGATTACAGTCTACTTATTCCATGACGCAGCCTCGAAGGTGTTGTTGTTTTCTTGGTTGTTTGTTTGTTCTGGGCAGAGGCTGTCGCCGTTCAGAAGGTGAGCATCCGGTTCAATCCTCTGTGTTTGCTCTAGGGGGATAAATTCTCTGGTTGGATTAGGGCCACAACAGACTGGAACATCAACCATATTTCTTTCTATACTTGATGCTACAACCTATTCTCATTGAAGCTCTATTCGTTGTTTAAATATCCAGTGTTCTAAAGATTGGAACAAAGTGGAGTGCGTTGCTAAAACTGCACTTCTTGGTTGCAGCACATTGTTACGATGTTGGTTTGATGCTGCAACTTTACTTTTCTTACCAGTTGTTACTGTGTGTGTCTTTCCTAATGATATAATTTTCCAGGAGACGAAATATATCTTCGGTGTTGCTTGGTGCTATGTCTTGCCTAATGATATGAAATTCATCATATGTTTGTTCGTGTTTCACTATCCACTTTAGATCAGTACACTGATTAGAACTTATGTATTTAGCACTACTTCCATTTGTGTGTTTATATATTATGTGCACCTTAATGCAACTCTCCTCGAGCCATCTTATGTTATGTCAGTGTGGTATGAATCTCTAGATTACTATCACCGTGTGTTCCACCATTTCTCCGTTGTTCCTGTTTCTTACGCTTCTGATTGTCTGATGTTGTAATTGTTGTTTTCATTTGAACTTGGAGATATGGCTTCCTTTTGTCTTTCTGTAAATTACGGTTTGATATCTGTGCTAGATCCAAATATGTTACTACTGAGAGTAATAACAACATGTCAGCATGACTATGGTATTACCATTTTGCTTACCTTATACTTAGGATATTCACCATCTTCTTAATAATCTGTATAAAATGTGAAATGCACGGGCAAAAAATTAAAAGAACTAACAAGTGCTGCGCGGCAAGCCGCGCCGTTCGAATCTAGTACATCACATGTTTAACACAATTCTTTTTGTTGCTATATATAAAAAAACTTGCAGTTCATAACCTTGAGGTGCCCTAATACTACTTAATACACACATTTATCTATATCTTTTATAAAACAAAAATCCACTAGGAATCATTTTGATAGTGGATCTGCAGTCAAGCAATCACAATCCTCTGATTTTAATCGTATACTGTTCATATGTTGTCTCGATCGTTTTAACCGAACCAATCTTTCAAGATGCCATCTTTACCCCTTTGTAGCAAACAAAAAAAAAAGAATAATGTATCGCACGTGCACGCATGAAGCTTGTGTGGTTCGTCTAGGCCATTGTTTTTACCTATGTGGTAAATTTAACGCTTTGCATGTTAAACGATCTACCGACCCCACATAAGTTTCTCCACAAGTCGACTCGAAATATCGGGAGAAAGGTTCACCATACAATGTTTTTCTGTAAAGTGGTTCCATCATTGATACGTTCTTTTTATCGACAACTAATTTCTTTTCAATTGAATATATGGTATACATTTTGCTTCCGCTTTCATCCAGTTTTTTTGAAATGCACACATGCTATATATAGTTGGTTTCTTATGATATAGCGTGCGTCCTAAAGCGTGGTCTCTGGTTGGGTCCAAATGTGTTCATCAGATTTTTTTTTCGGCTGTTGGATTGTGCTTTGTTAGCAAAAAAAAAGGAAAGTTCCGTATTACCGGAAATGGAAATTCCGATTTCGTGATAGTTCCGCCGGAATACACCGTTCCGTATTTGTTTCTGTTTCCGTATAAAATTTTCCATTTTTGTTTCTGTTTTGCAAAATTCCATTTCGTTTCATTTTTTCGCGGAAAAATCAGTAAGATTCCGCTCCGTTTTCATCCCTACCTGTATCGGTCATATTTCTAGATTTACCTATAAATATCTCCACCCACCCTTGAAAAAGTGAGGAAGTTTTTGGGAGGTGAAAAATCTGAGTTTGGACCCTATAACTACCTCCCTCCCTCCTCTCTCTCTCTCTCTCTCTCTCTCTCCCTCTCTCTCTCTTCGCACCTACATCTAACCTCCATTCAAGTCCTTTTAGATTCATGTTGTGCATTGAGAAGCCAAATCTTTGTGATATCTTTGTGAGGTCTTTAATATCCAAGTGCTATCCAAGTGTTGTTATTTCTTGGAGGGTGTGCACCCCCTAGCCGATTAGAGAGTTATTTTAAAATCTTTGTGGAGCTTTGTGAATGAGCTAAGAGTTTGTTAAGTCAGGTGATCGCCTAATACATATCAATATGATCCCATCTTAGTGGTTAGGAAAGGACTTGGTATCCTAACTTAAGGTGAAATACGTTTGTCTTGGTGACTAAAGACTTGGTGCCCTTCAGACTTTGTCCCCTAGCCATCTCTAGCAAGGACGTAGAATTGTGCCAACTATGCGAACATCGGGGTATATCCTCGCGATTGAGATCTCTTTTTTTAACTCCTTTACTTCCTTGCAATCTAATTTTCTTCAAAATATATCTTCGTAGAATTGCATATGTAAGGTATTTTAGCAAATCGTAGACAAAGTTGTAAAAATTGCCAAATTTGATCTAAATATTTGATCATCGCCAATTCACCCCATTCCAGCTAGTATAAGTGGTATTTCATACAATGTCAAAGGAAACATAGGTATTTCTTCTTCATTATGAACACCAAGAAGAAGAGTTGGAGAGGCTCAGTACTTCACATAGGAAGGAATATAGTGGAATGGCAGGTGAATTCAAGTGTAGAACCAAAATATATACTAGTATTCCAACTGATTGAATTGTCTTGATCAAGGGCTATCAGGCCACTAGTAATCAAAAAAATATCTTGACCAATATTGCTCTCTGCAACTGCGTAAGTTAATATAAGAATTAATGAGCTCAAATCATATTTAAATTGTTAAAATTATTTGATAACTCACACGCATTAGCAAAAAAATAAAGTGGATTTTTTTGTTGACAAACACTACAAGTCATGTAGCGTGGATAATCTGTGAGCACGCGCTGCGTGCGTGGAATGTAATGATCTGTGTATGTTATATTTTAAAAATCTACTAGAGTCTCACCTTATAATTTGGTCTACACCTCTGTAGTCTTGTTATATGTGGGACTAAACTTTTGTCATAGATTTGAAATTTTCTGATGGGCTTCATATATACATGGGCAGCCTACAGGCTGATATTACTAATAGTGGAAGCTACGTTTGAGTGGGTTAACCAGGACAAAGTCAACCATTTCCACTGCATCCCACTGATGCCCGGCCGTGTACCCATACACTAACATCTTGGTATGTCAGCTCTGAGGTAGAAGGATTAGTACCACGTTTCCCACAACCACACCCACCAGCACATATTCTAGATCTGGTTTTCACAAAAGCTATAATGCATGAGTAGGAAAATTGTGCGAACGTGTAAGGCAGAGCGGTCATTTTTATACCTAGTAGTGTGTGAGTTCACGGTTATGGAGTTGGAAGCAGGGACTTGAGGGCTTGAATTCAGATTGTGTGAGTTGAAAGTTGGTGCCACAACGTGAGTTGATAGTTTGGATTTGGAGTTAAAAGTTATGATGTTGATTACTAGACTTATTGGTGGTGTGATAGTTTAAAGTCGAAGTCTCTGAGTTGAGAGGTAGGGTTTAATTAGTTCAAAGTTGGTGATGTGATAGTTGATAGTTGGGGATGTGGAGTTAGAAGTTGGGATTTTGATGAGTTACTGAAAGTTGTGCCATAAGAGTTGAAAATAAACGATCAAAGTTAAAAAATTATGATTTTTATAAGTTGAAAATCAAAACCCAAGTGTTGAATATTAAGGATTTTTAGTTAAAAGTTTGCATTTGATTCAGTTGCAAGATATTTCCCATCCAGTTAAAACTAAAAAAAATTATGTCGAAAGTTCATATCGTATTAGTCCAAAAGCTATTGTAGGACGTGTTGAAAGTGTACTTTTATACACTGGGATTATTAGATCCTGGGGGAGTGTTTGCTAATTGGCTTGGTAACACGGGTGATTAGTTAGTTTTCCATCTTGATAATGCTATGTTGCTTCGTCGTTGGAAGAAGACTAATAAGAGATAAAACATGACAACCAATGCCACAACCCTTCATCAAAATATTTTGCAGTTTTGGAAGGGCACGCATCAAGTCTATGCTGGTAAACTTATTTAAAAAAGATGATTTGGTTTCCTTATTTACTCACCATGACCCGGTTTTAATCCCAAAGAAGCCTGATGCTGCAACGCCAAAGGATTTTCGACCGATTTGCCTCATCAGCAGCTTTGCAAAGCTAGTCCTTAAGGTCCTTGCTAAGCGGCTTCAGCCTCGTATGACAGAGCTCATTAGTCCCTGCCAGAGCGCTTTCGTCAAGGGCAGAACCATTCATGACAATTTTGCATATGTCCAAGGCCTGATTAAATCTCTGCAGCAGAAGAAATGTCCCTCTCTATTCCTGAAAATTGACGTGGAAAAAGCCTTTGATTCAGTCTCGTGGGAGTTCTTGTTGGAGGTGTTGGAGGCAAGGGGTTTTGGCAGAAAATTCAGAAATTTAATCAGCTATTTGCTTTCTTCCGCATCGACAAAGATACTTGTTAATGGCACCCTTTCAGACCCAATTCGGCACCGCCGTGGTCTGCGTCAAGGAGACCCCATGTCTCCCCTGCTCTTTGCCAATGTCATGGAATGCCTTGCTGCTGCAGAAACTAGTGGTCTGCTTAAACCTATTGGCAGGCAATCGGTTGTCTATCGTGCTTCTCTTTATGCTGACGATGTTGCTCTATTCATCAATCCTACAACATCTGAGATCAAAGCTGTGCAGCACATCTTTCGCATTTTTGGGCTTGCAACCGGTCTCCACTCCAATCTTGCCAAAAACTCGTGCTTGCCTATCCGATGTGATGACCTGAACCTGACTGCCTTGCTGCACCAATTTGACTGCCCTATTGGATCCTTTCCAATAGTGTACTTGGGGATGCCTCTTGTCACTGGTAGGCTGCGCCGGAGCGACATGCAATCGCCTCTAGACAAACTCATCGGGAAGGTGTCGACCTGGAAGCTGCCAACATCTGCTGGTGGTAGACTAACGCTTGTTACTTCAGTGTTATGTGCTATGCCAACCTTTCAGCTCATCGCAATTCAAGCCCCTAAATGGTTCTTCCGCAAAGCCAATAAGATAATCAAGGCCTTCCTTTGGGCCATTAAGGACCATACCTCAGGAGGCAAATGCCTGGTCAACTGGGACTTAGTGTGTTCTCCTACTGAATTTGGGGGTCTCGGAGTGCTAAACTTACAACTTCATAGTAACGCCCTCAAAATAAGATGGTTGTGGCAGAGCTGGATGAGCACTGAAAAGCCATGGCTTGGGCTGCCTCTACCTGTTGATTCTGTGGTTCAACAGTTATTCTTCGCTTCGGTTGAGTTCCACATTGGAAGTGGTGAGCTCACACCTTTCTGACATACGCCTTGGCTGCTCCCAAAACCTTTCAAAGATATTTGGCCTGAGCTCTTCAAGCACTGCACCAAGCGAAGCCTATCTATCAAGGACGCTTTAGCCGGTAATAAATGGATCCGCCACCTAAAGCGACAGATGTCTCCTCTTGCCATCATTCAATTCACAGAACTGTGGGAAGCCATACAACCTGTTGTCTTGCATGAAGAAGTCCCTGACACTATAAGGTGGCGTTGGACGCCCAATGGTGAGTTCTCTGTGCAGTCGGCCTATCTGATTCAGTTTGAAGGCCGCATGCGAACCTGGTTGCCCTCAATGGTGTGGAACTCCTCTGCTCCTCTAAAGTGCAAGTTCTTCGGTTGGTTAGCGTCTTTGAACCGATGTCTCACAGCTGACAATATGGCTAAGCGAGGCTGGATGTGTGACCCAATCTGTAGACTTTGCCATTTGTCCAATGAGTTGGGCCTGCACCTCTTCCTGCTTTGCCCGTTCTCCCGACAAGTTTGGGACCTGGTGCAAGCCAAGCTTCAGATAACCCTGAACCCCAAGACCGATGACGCTACAGCGCTAAGTCGTTGGTGGTTCGATCAGGTCGCCGGGAAGCCGAAGAACACTGCTCGCTCGCTTAACGCAGTGCTGAACCTGGTTTGCTGGTCCATTTGGAAGGAGCGGAACAGCCGAACTTTCAGTAATCTCTCTGCAACGCCGTTTGAAGTTTTCAGTAAGCTGGTAGATGAAGCTGTTGTTTGGCATCATGCCGGTCGATCTGGGCTTGATGTTCTGGCGCATAGATCCCGTGAACCTGATTAGTTTTTCACTTCTCTTTCACTAGCTTTGCTAGCTGTAAATAAGTCCTTGTAAACCGGGAAATCCGCTTCGGTGTCCGGGAGCATATGCTCCCGGTATTTTCAAAAAAATATAAAAAATCAAAAACTGTTCAAAAAAATCCCAAAAAAATCACGCACGTATTTGAGCATAGTGAGCATCATCGTGACAAATTTCGTACCGAAATGACACCGTATGCGTCCTGGGAAAAAATGACAAAATTCTGACAGCAAATTCAAATTTTCGGATCTCATTTGCTGTCAGAATTTTGTCATTTTTGCCCAGGGCGCATACGATAACATTTCGATGCGAAATTTTTCATGACGATGCTCACCATGCTCAGGTACGTGCATGATTGTTTCCGTAATTTTTGGAACAGTTTTTTATTTTTTATAATTTTGTCAAAAATACCGGGAGCATATGCTCCCGGGCACCAAAACGCCGCTGTAAACCATTATACTTTGTTCGCCTTCTTCTAATAAAAAAGAATGCAACGCTGTCTGCTTTCGTCAAAAAAAAATGACCCGTTAGCCTCTCTCTTTGTTTTGCGATAAATGGACTTTTTGGCTGGCTGGTGAATTCTTCTCAACCAAGTAACAAAGAGGTCAGAAGATCTACTAGTAGCAAATCTTCATAGAAGTCTTTATTTTAGCCCACATAGTCAATCTAGTGATTCTTTTCACTGACACTTTCTTCAATGGATTACGTAGACCATAGGAGCTTCAACTCTTGAATGATTACTTTATTACATTTTTCTCGACGCTCTTGTTTTTTATAGCTCACATAGCGAATCTGGTGATATTCTTTTCCCTTGGAACATTTTTTCTTCGATGGATCAAGTGAAGATCGAATCAGAACAGGACATATGAATAAATTGACACACGAGAATGTCGAAAGAAAAAGTGCTGGGACGAGCCAGAAGTCAGAACTAAGCCCCATCAGCGACCATGCTCGGGCCTGCCCATAAGTAGTGCCGACGGGCAGCACCAAGCCAAAGCCCAAACCAGACGCGGCAACCTGCAGTCACACCCGTCCAAGGTAGCCATGGACACCTTCTTCCTGTCGCACGGCGCGGTGACGCTCTCCGTCGATGAGACGGTGCCTGCGCGGAGCTTCTTCAAGTCGTGGCTACCGGCGGCCATCGCGGGCACGCAGAAGCCGCGCGCTATCCTCATCGTCTCCGGCCACTGGGATACGGCCACGCCGACCGTCAACGTCGTTCACGGCACCAACGACACCATCTACGACTTCCACGGCTTCCCGGAGGCCATGTACAAGGTCGCTTTAGACCTTTAGTTCCACATCAACATGTCTATTTACTCACCGCAAGTGTGTCACGAACACAAGGTGACATGGTTCAGTCGCACGTATATATATGCAGCTGAAATACCCTGCGCCGGGTGCGCCAGACGTGGCCGAGAGGACGAAGAAGCTGCTGGAGGACGCCGGGTTCGGGCCGGTGAGCGAGGACCACGGCCGCGGGCTCGACCACGGCGCCTGGGTGCCGCTGATGCTCATGTACCCGGACGCCGACGTCCCGGTGTGCCAGCTCTCCGTGCAGAGCGGCCGCGACGGCGCCTACCACTACAACCTCGGCAAGGCGCTGGCGCCGCTCAGGGACGAAGGCGTTCTCGTCATCGGCACCGGCACCGCCACCCACAACCTCAGCAAGATGGGGCCCCACGACGCGCCGGTGCCGAAGTGGGCCGCCGAGTTTGACGCCTGGCTCAAGGATTCGCTCCTGGACGGGAGGTAAGACTGAGCACACGGTCCATTGCAAAGCCGATCGCCGGCGGTGTCTCGATCGTGCTGTGAGGTTTTTTATTTTCGAATTATCATTTGTTCTTGGCATGACCCAGATATGACGACGTGAAGCAGTACGAGGAGAAGGCGCCCTACGGCAAGGTGGCACACCCTTCGCCGGATCATTTCTTACCGCTGCACGTCGCGCTTGGCGCTGCTGGGGACGAGTCCAGGGCGGAGCAGATCCACCACAGCTGGACCAACGCATGCATCTCCTACGCGTCGTACCGTTTCACCGCCAAGAAATGATGACTTCAAGTCTTCAAGTTCAAGTTATTTGGGTTGTAATAAATTGGTTACATATGTCAGCATATGCTGATGGTGTGGGATAAACTCTGTCATGGTTGTATCACCTTAATACAAGACACGACTAGTAAATAAAAATATTTGCTTTATAAAAGAGTAAAACACATTCACGGTCTATTAAGTCGTCAAGCATAGCTGTTTTGCTCTCTAGCAGCTGTGTCTGCTTATCTGGCGAGTGTGCCCAGTTTGCAGTCTAAAAACCCTCTTTATGGCTTCCTAGCCCTTTGCTGTAACAGTTTGCTAACTCTATCACTCCTCGGCCGTGTGGCTTTATTAAGTTAAAGCAGGCCACTAGTTGCCTGTGATCTAAAAAAAAGTTGTCAAGCATAAGCATATCGGTCACCAACTCAGATGTTGTGGGGATGTTGTATGTTAGTTACTCCGTCACGGCAGGCGTTAAGACGATAATGTGGCACTGTTAGGGATCATGTGAGGTGCACGTGAGGCCGACCGACAGCTGATTTTTTCTAAAAAGTTCATGAGCGTTATTTCCTTCTTGTTACCACGTTACCTACCATTCGAGCAACAAGTTAGAGGTGTCGTCAATTTGGATTGTGTGTTGAATGAGTTGTGAAAAGAGCTCGACAGTGGCGGATGTTAAGGACGAGGGCGATGCCTCTACACACAGTGTCGAAGTTGTCCCTCCGGGTCGACTCCAAAGTTTGTGCGTTGTAATATGACTCAAAATTCAGTTTAAATATAGATCAAATAGCCCACATTGCCCACATTCACCAAACTTACTTCAAATGTACCAAATTGAATTAAAATTAAACAAATTAAATTCAAATTACAACATCAAAACTAAATTCAAATTACAAACTCCCAACTTAGTTCACATTAGACTGATCAAACTGAAATCTACGTCGAGTGCTTATGAAGAAATCAGGGGAATGAAACCTAAAATAGAGAGAAGACAGGTATAGACGTTGTTGAGCCCGCGTAGGAGGGTGAGCATGAGCGTATCATCACTAATGACATGGCCGACGTCGGTACCTTGGCACAATAGTCGCTACTCACCTTGAGGTTGTTGTAGAATATAGAATTCCGCCTCGAGCTGGATGGCGCATCGCTTCTTGTTGCCATAGAACATGTTTTCGATGACATCTCAGATTCGTGCGAGCAGTGTATCCTGGGGGCATGACGATACCGAGGAGGTCAATGAATTGATAGTCGATTCAGGAGAGTATCGTTAAGGCCTCCTTCGATTCACAAGATTTTCTAAGGAATTTCGTCAAATTTCGACGTTGTGAAACATTTCAAAAATGTTTGATTCGCGGGATTGTAACCTTCAGGAATTATTCCCTATTTTCAAAGGAAACAAGCATGAGCTCAGACCTCATGGAAAAATCCTACGCCTTTGTATGTCCATAGGATTTTGGTGGACAGGGTCCTTTATTTTTCCTACCATGTAAATCGAAGGAGACTTAATTCGTTGTGGCCCTAGTCCGACGAGGCCGATCCGCCGATGTGTCGGAGCTCGATTCGTTCACTAGTAGGAAAAAGCCTACCACTGGCGAACCAAATTCGGCTACCGCTGGCGAACTGGTGGTTCGCCAGTGGTAGTATCGCCAGTGGTAACAGCTTACCACTGGCGAACATCATGTTCGCCAGCGGTAAGTGAGATACCACTGGCGAATCAGTTACATGTTCGCCAGCGATTTACCCTTACCACTGGCGAGCAAGAACATGTTCGCCAGTAATATATATTTTTGATTTTAAAATAAAAGCAGAAATGTATTACATCAATATATATACATCAAAATTCATATTCCATTAGTATATATAGAGAAATATTTTACAAACCAGTATAAATACACAATTTTCAAAACAGTATAAGTAGCATACAACCAAGTCCATCTACTTGGCTATTTGTGCATATCACTAGCTAGCTAATACATGAAGCTGTGAAACTAACTTCAACTGGTTCCTGAGCCGCGGGGTGCTGAGCCGCCGGCGGTGCGCATCCAAAGAGAAGGAACCCTCACAGGTTCATAGCTCACGTGAGAAGAAACCCTCTGAAGAAACGACCACCTACTGTCATACTGCCTATCCAATAGGTACATGTAGCGACGGACGTGCTCATCCTCCTCCCTGATACGGCGACGTACCACCTCCTCGGGGCCCGGCTCCCTCTGCACCGAGCGTGGTCCACGCGACTGCCACCACAGAAGATCCGGGTCGACGACGTCACCCGGATTTCTCACCAAGCTACGCGTCCCGGAAGGTAGCACCTCCCAGTGCCAGCTCGGTGGAGCCCAGTCCCGCACATCGCCCCTCTGGTCCAATATGGACATCGTCGCCGAGAACACCTAAGTCAAAAACGTCTAAGTCAAAATTTTGTTACAAAAGTAATATTAAAATTTACGAAATACGAGAAGTTAACAATGGAAAGACTCATATATCATTGCCGTGCAAAACAAGGCAACAAAAGAGTGTTTACAATACCATGTATTAATACAAACACTCCAATTATATATACTACAAGGCATTGTAGACACTCTCTTTGCCTTTACCTTGGCATAGTTTAAATCATCGGCTTTGTCAATTCATAGAGAAGAAACAAAATGATTCGAGTTTATGCCTCATATATAGATTAGACACACATTGATCAGGAACGGGGCAAGCGGACCAAGTAAGAGTATGCACAAGATGTTTATTTGTGCATATCACAAGGTCCGCTAGCACCTCCCTGAATCACATAGTGTGACACATGATAATCCTTAAGAGCAAGGAATCACTATAGCACAATTCAATGTGGAAATAAGGTATCGATCCGCAGGAGCAACAAGGAAAAGTTATCTATTCCCTACAACTAAAGTGTCACAAGTTTTAGTTGATTATGCACTAAACAAGTTTATAGAACAAGGTGGTTGATTTAATGGATGGAAGTTTGATGTAACAAAACAGGAGTGTAAAAGTGTCCCAATCCTCTTTAATGCAAGAGGACAAGACAAGGGAACAAGGGTGTGAAAGTTTCCCAATCCTCTTTAATGTAAGAGGACAAGACAAAGGTGTAAACGGTGCTTTGGAAATAAGATTTAGGGATCATACTTTCACTAGTGGACACTCTCAACAATAATAATATAATTGAATACATAGATATTTTCTCTTCACTATGCTACCCCGAACTATCCTCTGCTTGGATAACGAACACCAATCCATTATGTAGGGCTACAAAAAGCACACCTTAAAGTTCGTATTCCACATCTATGGACACTTCATGCGGTCACTATTCGCATCCAAAGATAGTACTAACAAACACCACAATATCATAGACACCCAACACAAATAATAACTCATGATAAGTATTCATGTAATCTTTAGCCTAAGAGACACACACGGTGCACACACTGTCAACTTCACACCATGGGACAAGGGTGACTCCGGCAATCACATCAATAAAACCACTTGAGTAGCATAATTCATAAGATGATGAAGAGTAACATCTATGGATTCAACTAGATTACAAAGCTCATGATCACATAAAGATCACATCATGGGAGAGAGAGATAAACCACATAGCTACCGGCATGAGCCCTCAGCCCCGATGAGGGACTACTCCCTCCTTATCATGGAGATGGTGGAGATGAGATGATCTTGCTGTAAAAGTTGATGATGAACACGCCGGAGGGGGGTGGAGCCCTCCAGAGGTGGATTCCGGCGGCGTTTCCCCCCTGTGATCTTCTCCGGCGGCAACCCTCTACCTCTCTGTTTCTGGTTTTGCGTTTCTCTGCCACCTCCCTCTGGAAAACGTCGGGGGACCTTTTATATAGACGTTTTAGGTCACGAGGATGCTTCTGGGCGAAGGATCGATGCAAACGGGGCCACGAGGGCCAAATTGGACGGGCCCATGCGTCCTGGTACTGTAGCCGCGTGGGACCCCCCTTTTGGTCCTCCGGCCTCCGTTCGTTGACTTCTTTCGCTCCTAAATCTTCTCCTTCCAAAATAATGACCCCCCCCCCCCCCTAAATTTATAGCTCATCATGACGTCGTTAAGGTCCTGAAACAAATAAAGAAAGAAATAGGGGTTTTCTGCCTGCGCAGGATTAGTTCCATATAAAGGGGAAATCATTATAAATTACCAAAAATCATTAAATAACAGTAATATACCCCTTATATGATGCAAATATGAATGGAATATAACTATTATAGTGCAAAGTTCAAGTATGCATTTTAGATGCATCAACATCCCCAAGCTTAACTCATGCTCGTCCTCGAGTATGAAAGTGATAAAACTAACATGAACTTTGCAATATAATCACAACATGGATATACACTATGATTGCTACTGCTACATAAAGTCAAATGATTCATTATTTCAAAGAAGTAGCAATATGCAAACAGTTTATAAAGTGATATCAAGTATTCAATGAAAAGATGATCAATGATAGTTCACAAAGTGCAACATAAAAGATAGTACTATGGACATTCTTACTTTTGCATACTTGTGGTCCATAGAGTGTAGAAAATCTGAATATAAAAGGTGGACACTTTGGAAAAGATGTATAAATAAGTAGAGGTAAAGCATGCATAAGTTTCATCTATCCTCCAAACTATTCTACTTAAGTTATTGAATGCAATGGTAATACTTGGTGTCAAGCTCTCATTCCCCTATCATAGCATCTTGAATGATTAAAGTTGAATGTGAAAGCAAATATGAGTAGTGGCCTTGATAAAGTAAATGTTAGATGTCTCATGCCCCTTGAATACAAGTACCTACACCATGATTACTCAACTTGGGAAACAGAGCAAGTTTAAGTTATCTATCATTGTAAGTAATAACGCTATCATCAAGAGTCTCAACTGGGGTACCTCTTGTCTCAAGATATGGATCAAGCCCATATCAAAACAACAAGACAAACAAACATAATGAACAATCTCAACACCCTCTTTATTTACCACTTGATATAGCTTTTTATTGTAGGGTGTATCACAGAGAGTTCAAAATAGCATGTAAGTAAATTTCCATCATGAATGATGCATGGCTTAGATTAGCGGCCCAGGATTCTCTCTAACCATTTATACAAACTCATTTAAACTTAACTCTATTTCCACATTATTTCGTCATGATAGGCATCCATAGACAAAAGTACATGATATCAACTAAATAGATAATGGAACATGTTGAAAGCTTTGCATGTGACAACACATATGGGCTAACTCCCAACCTTAAACATTTATCAAGCCACTATCATCATAATATTAATCACAATGGTTCATCTTTATTGAAAGCAATAAAAGTAAAGTGTGCATCAAGTTCGCGAGAGCTTTTTAACCAACTTTTCCCATTACAATAAATAACATCATCATTTTCATTTAGAGGCATAGATAACACAAATAACATGATAAACATACTTGGAATAGCATAAAGCTAATAGGTAGATATGGTGAACTCACTGGAAAAACTTGGGTTGAAGGTGTTGGAAACAAGTTTTTACTTGTTGGAATGTTTGGGCTACCAAAAGGGAGAAAGATGACCATCTAGATGCATACATGAGTGTCCATAGAACTAACTAATTCATGTCAAACAAGGTGAAATAACATATAACATCAAAACATGAATAAAAGATAGCTCATGATAAAGCATTTGCAAATTATTACTCATAAAGAGGCTCATGAATCATGCAACTATATGTGTCATTAAAAATCAACTTAGACATCCCTTTTCTCAATACAATAAAGGCATGAAAGATATTTCAACCCATATTTCTAGTATCTCTTTCATATAAAAATGGGTGTGGTGGCCTCAAAACAAAAACTAAACCAAAACAAAAACAAATAAAAGACGCTCCAAGTTTATGCGATAAGGTGCATTGATAGAAAAACAGAAGTTAGACGTGTGCAAATCGAGAGTGTGTTGGTCCAGTGGGGTTGTCTTCACATCCCCAAGCTTATGGTTTTCACCATTCTTGGATAGCTCTTGGTGCATCTCCTCTAATCCCTGTGAAAAAACTTCAAAACACTGTTTCTTCCATTTCTTTTCTGTGGGTTACATTAGTAGTGATAGACAAATGCATTACTTGCTGCTTATAATACTAAGAAAAAAATTCATATGAATGTCCAGAAAGTGTATAATGTTGTATGCCTATTAATAAACTCAATTGAATCAACAAGATTCAAGTTAAAAGTTCAAAACATGCATCAAACAATATTGGACAGAATCTGTCCAGAAAAACAGCAGCAGCAAAACGTATTTTTCTGTCCTACTTAAACTCGTCGAAAAATTCTGAAAACATTCAGTCATACAGAGGATGAAAAGTTGCAGTTACAGTAAAAATATCAGCTCATTTGGAGTTACAGAATAGGAATGAAAAATCAAACCGTGCACAGACTTGCGCTGGAATGAAATCTCCGCATGCAAAATAGCAACTTTTTTTCAAACCAAAATGGGTAAACTTGGCACTTTATTAAAAAATCCAGGAACTAAACTAAAAACTAAGTCTCTTGTTACAGCAAGAGGACACAAAAAAAATAAAAACAACCGGGTTGCCTCCCGTAAAGCGCTTTCTTTATAGCCATATAGCTAGGCTTACTTACTTGGTATCAAGATGATTGGAGTGAGGTGGCTTGGCGTCCCCAAGCTTAAATTCTTGTATGTAGGGTGAGCTTAGGGGTAACATCCCCAAGCTTAAATTTTTGTATGTAGGGTGAGCTTAGGGGTAACATCCCCAAGCTAGAGTGTTTGTCCCTCTTGATCATTGTTCATCACCCTCAACTCTTCCACTTGAAAATTTCTTTACACAAAACTCATCATAAAACTTGATTAGAGGGGTTAGTGTCTCCATAAATTAAATCCATATAGGTACAGCAAAGACATATCATGAATTTATTCTAAACATTAGCTACTGTTACTACGGTTGTGTAATGCTCCTTGATCAATAGAACCACACAAAACACAAGTAATGAGAGTAATGCAAAATAAAGATAGAATCTGTCAAAAACTGGACAGCCCATAAATAGTGAATTTTCAGAGGCACTTACATTGCTCAAATCAGAAAACTTTGAACTAATGAAATGTGTATTAATAGCTGAAAATTGCTGTCGTAAAATTTCAGGTCAAAATTCCCCTTATGTGATTTTTAAAATTTTTCTCAGTGAAGCTTAGGAATCTATTTCTTGGACAGCCATGATAGTTTTAATGATGCTCACATAGGAATACGAATTGAAACGCAAAGGTGAGCATAAAGAAAAAAATATGAAACATATTTAAGTCTCACCCACTTCCTATGCATTGGGATCTTGTAAGAAAATAAAACAATGAAGCATATAGTAATTAGCATAGGAAGGTAAAGCAAGTGCGACATTAAAACCTTCAACATAAAGAGAGGAAACATAGTATTATTGAGATATTTAGAGACATGTTTCCCTCTTTCAAAATAATTATTAAGATCAATATAAGGTTTAATATCATGGTTGCAACAAATATTTGGAACTAAAGATAATTGCAAACCACATAAGTATTTCTCAACATAAGCAAATTTCTCCTCCAAGGTGTGAATAGGGGAGTTCAGAAATAAAGTTGGACTCTCATGAGTGAGAGTATCATCACAAGCAGCAAGTATATCATTTTTATCCTCACATAAATTAGTAACAACTAAACATGGAGGATTATCAATAAGCATAGGACCATCATCAAAAGCATTATCATATAGCATGTCTAAATCATATCCTTCATCATTTTTAAAATCATTATCAATAATGTTCTCATTAGGCATAGGTTCATATTCTTCCTCATCATCAGGATCATAAAAGCAAAGTTTATCATTAGCTAAATCTTGAGTGTTACCCTCGTCCATATGTGGTGAAGGTGCAAGTTCCTTCTCTTCATTCTCTAGTTGTTCATCAATTTTTTCATCCTTTTGCTCTTCATTGTCTTCTTCTTGGGGCTGCATGGACATCCCCAAGCTTAGGCTTTTACCCTCTTCTTCACATACTTCCTCTTCCAAGCTTATGTTTTCATCATCTTTTTCCTGCAAAACATTAGATCTTCCTTGGGCAAATCTCTTCCTTGTGTCAATAACATAGATATTTTCATCAAATTCATCTATGCAGATATTAAGGATAAAGGCAATCATATTTTTAGATTGAGAAGCTATAGGGCAGGTTTCATGTTCATCAATGAAGGTGTTTAATTCATAGGCTGCCACAAAAATAACAAATTGCTCTACTTCTGCCATCCCTAAGTGAGCATAAATCCCTGTATGATAAGTTGCAATAACAGGTTCAACTTTATTGGAATGGCATTGGAATTCATAGTGTCTACAGTATTCAGAGCAACAAGTTTCTTCCTTATGAAAATTAAGCAGCTCATTAGCAATTTTATTTAGATACCTCATGATGGTTTTTAATCTTTTCCCTTCGAAAGATTCTCTAAATTCAGCAGCTATCATGGCATTTTTATAAGGGTTTTCTATTTCTGTGCCCCTGGTTCCTTAGTTCTACTCAGCCATGCCCATGCTCTTAACTTTTCCTCACTTTTACCCACTTTCTTGTCTGAAATTCTCACAAATAGACAAACTGGATGTTGCCGTCGGGTCAATGGTTTGAACGTTAAGTGCTAACGAGTGGTCCCCAACATGTCATAGATTTAATAATTTCATAAAACATTTTGCAAATGTTTAAACTTCTGATAGGGGACCCACAGGTCAGGGATTTAATATTTTTAGAAACGAATTTCAGAAAAAAAGAAAAGGAGAGGAGGACCTTATGCCGACGTCATCAATGGAGCTCGGTGCTCTTGTTGAGAAATTCGAGAGGAGAGGAGAGGCGGGACGTGCGGGGCGAGCGTGATGCGGACGGACGTGACCATTTGCTGGAGGCTCCGCTACTTATTGGTCACCGGAGAAGCGACGACGATGGCTTCCGCGGCGGCGAATGGCCAAACATGGCGCGACGACGAAGGAAAGAGAGATGAAGGGAGATAAGACGTTTGGGAGAATCGTGAGATCACCAGGAGCATGATGGTGAGGTCAGGGAAGCGAGGCGAGGTCGAAGGTGAGCAAATCAAGGTCGACCATCGGCGGCGAGGACGAGATCGATGCGGACGCTTGAAGCCTTCCCAGCAAGCACAGATCGGGGGAGAGGAAGAATAGGGCACGGCGTAGCTATAGGGATGCTCGGTAAAGCTTCACATGGCGTAGAACTGCGGCGAACGGCGGCGGTTGTCTTCCTCGCCTCCGACCGAAGGCCGCCGTGCCTGATTCGCCTCCGTCCGACCTCCCCCGTCCTCTCCTGACACTCTAGCATGCTCAGCGTGAGTCTATGGTCCTAATGGTCAATTTGGGACGCGCGAGGGAGGGATTCTCCGACGGCCACGAGCGGGCGGCGCCATCGGACACTTGTCGAACACCTTGGGGGCGCGCTCTAGACACGCCTATAACGGCATTCGCACGTTCCAGCCGATTTAGAAAGCGTTAGTAAATAAATTTTATATATTTGTGCGCCAAATTAGATTTTCTACAACTCTATAGTTATATGTTTTTGCTAGTTTAGAACATGCTCTATTGAGTTTATGTGAAAAACAGGTCTGGTCCAAATGGCATAGTGAAGTTTGAGCTGGTAAATTACTTTTTCAGAAGGTGAAAACTTGTCAAATATCTAGAGGCTTGTAAAATATGTCATTTCTAAAAGGTTTCCTATTTTTTTGTTTTTTTGAATTAGTTATGCCTAACCCTACCGCGAACCCGAAATGGTAAACCCTAAATCTAATCCTAATCCTAACCATAATTTTGATCCAGCAAAAGCCAACAAAGATCTCTAAAGAAAGTACATATTGTGGATATAAAAGTGATTTTTTCAAAAAATCATGACCAAACTATGCGGCACTCGTAGTTCAAATCATACCCATTTCCAACGAAATCGGCAGAAACTTGTCTGAAATGTTTGAAATACCTAAGTATGTTTTTATATTCAAACCTAGGGTTATATGTACTTATAAGATGGTCTATTATTTTCTGTCTCTTTGGATGTTCCTCTTTTGGTGAGCCGTTTTGGTAGCTGCTTCACAAAAAACACCTGTTTTGACACTAAAAAAATGAAAATGGGTTTTTTATTCAATGAAAACCCTAAACCCCGTACTCAACACTATTCTACAACCAATATACACTAGTGTGTCAAATATGGCCTCATTCCGACAATTTTTACTATGTTAAAGGTCATACCCTAGCTCATTTGAGTCGAAAGTCATACATCTTTGTACCTCGTAACTCATTTCTGAGAAGGGTTTTTGAGAAAAACTTTCATAACCCATGTTTATAATTTTTTCTAGGTTTTAGGTCACATAAAAGGACGCCTCGTGAAGGTTTCCCATTTTTTTGATTTTTTTGAATTAGTTCTGCCTAACCCTACCCCGAAACCCTAACGGTAAACCCTAACCCTAAACCCAAACCTAACCATAATTTTGATCCAGCAAAAACCGCCAAAGATCTCTAAAGAAAGTACATATTGTGGATATAAAAGTGATTTTTTTCAAAAAATCATGACCAAACTATGCGGCACTCGTAGTTCAAATCAGACCCACTTACAGCGAAATCGGCAGAAAATTGTCTGAAATGTTTGAAATACCTAAGTATGTTTTTATATTCAAACTCAGGGTTATATGTACTTATAAGATGGTATATTATTTTCTATCTCTTTGGATGTTCCTCTTTTGGTGAGCCGTTTTGGTAGCTGCTTCACAAAAAACACCTGTTTTGACACTAAAAAAATGAAAAATGGGTTTTTTATTCAATGAAAACCCTAAACCCCGTACTCAACACTATTCTACAACCAATATACACTAGTGTGTCAAATATGGCCTCATTCCGACAATTTTTACTATGTTAAAGGTCATACCCTAGCTCATTTGAGTCGAAAGTCATACATCTTTGTACCTCGTAGCTCATTTCTGAGAAGGGTTTTTGAGAAAAACTTCCATAACCCATGTTTATAATTTTTTCTAGGTTTCAGGTCACATAAAAGGACGCCTCGTGAAGGTTTCCCATTTTTTGATTTTTTGAATTAGTTCTGCCTAACCCTACCCCAAAACCCTACCCTAAATGAGCTAGGGTATGACCTTTAACATAACATAGTTTGTCGGAATGAGGCCATATTTCGCACACTTGTTTATCTTGTTTGTAGAATATTGTTGAATTAGGGGTTTAGGGTTTTATTTTTAAGGAAAACCCATTTTTTATATTTTTAGTGTCGAAAATAGCTTTTTTATCTACCTAAATAGTGAACCATTTGTTTTAGTGGGTAAAAATAAGTAAAAATAATAAATAACATCTTCTAGAATCCTTCTACCTATTTGACAAGGTTTCACCTTCTGAAAAAATCAGTTACTAACTCCAACTTGGCAATGCCATTTGGACCACAACTGTTTTTCATAAAAACTCAATAGAGCAAGTTCAAAACTAGCAGTACCTTACATCTAGAAAGCTGTAGAAAATCAAATTTGGCGCACAACCATATAAAGATGGCTTCCAAATTTGATGGGAATCAACCGGAACGTGATGATGCCGACATTGACATGTCCAGAGCGCGCCCTCATGGTGTTTGACAGAAGTCCGACCGCGTCGTCCGCTCGTGGTCGTCGGAGCAGCCTCCCCTCGCACATCACACCTTGCCTTTTAGGACCCTTGGATCATGCGAATCACGATAGATTGGACGGAGAGGTCTGGGGAGCTCGGACGGAGGCAAATCGAGCATGGCGGCCGGTAGCCGGAGGCGAGGAAGATGGCGTCGATCCCGACGTCTCGGTCCATCCCGTCTCGCGTGCTTCAGCGTGGAGTAATAGGAGGACTAGGCCGAGCTCTCAGTGGCAGTGGTTCGTGTAGGGGAGGTCGGAATCGAGTTGTCTCCTTCAGCTCCGGCCGTCGTGCTCTATGAATGAATCCGTCGTCGTTCGAGCTTCCCTGAGCTCGCTGGCCATCCCTTCCATATCCTGGTGAGCTAATGGTCCTCGAGGACCACTCTTCCCTCTCCTTCTTTTGCTAGTTCACCTTGCCGTCGTGAGCCTCCGTGCTCCGCCGCGGGAGCTCGTGGCCGGCGATGCTCCGACGACCATTTGGTCTCGGCGCCGCCTCCATTTGGTTCCCCGCGACCGTGCCCATCTTGTGCGCATACTCGTGCTGGCCATCGTGCCTCCTTCGTCGATTTCTTGATCGACAGGAGCAGCTACCTGCATTCTGACATCAGCGTGATATCATCTTTTCCTTTTTTTCCTCTAAAATTCACTTCTGAAAATATTAAATCTATGACATGTGTGGCCCCACTCGTCAGTAGTTAACGGTCAAACCATTGACCTGACGGCAACGTCGAGTTTGTCTATTTGTGAGAGTTTCAGACAAGGAGGTGGGTAAAAGTGAGCAAAAGTTAAGAGCGTGGGCATGGCTGAGTAGAACTAAGGAATCGGGGGCACAGAAATAGAAATCCCTTTTTATAATAGTTTTCCATTTTTTTAATTTTTTTGGATTTTTGATATAATGCAAAACTGAAAGTAAAACTAAACTAAATGCAAAACTGAAAGTAAACTAGAGTATATGCAAAACTGAAAATAAAAATCTAGTGCAAACAAGAATAAAAACTTAAGCGCTACACTCCCCGACAACGGCGCCAGAAAAGTACTTGATAATCCCCAAGAGCAAGGAATCACTGTAGCACAATTCAATGTGGAAGTAAGGTATCGATCCGCAGGAGCAAGATGGAAAAGTTATATATTCCCTACAACTAAAGTGTCACAAGTTTTAGTTGATTATGCACTAAACAAGTTTATAGAACAAGGTGGTTGATTTAATGGATGGAAGTTTGATGTAACAAAACAGGAGTGTGAAAGTGTCCCAATCCTCTTTAATGCAAGAGGACAAGACAAGGGAACAAGGGTGTGAAAGTGTCCCAATCCTCTTTAATGCAAGAGGACAAAACAAAGGTGTAAACGGTGCTTTGGAAATAAGGCCTAGGGATCATAATTTCACTAGTGGACACTCTCAATAATAATAATATAATTGAATACATAGATATTTCCTCTTCACTATGCTACCCCGAACTATCCTCTGGTTGGATAACGAACACCAATCCATTATGTAGGGCTACAAAAAGCACACCTTAAAGTTCGTATTCCACATCTATGTACACTTCATACGGTCACTATTCGCATCCAAAGGTAATACTAACAAACACCACAATATCATAGAGACACCCAACACAAATAATAACTCATGATAAGTATTCATGTAATCTTTAGCCTAAGAGACACACACAGTGCACACACTGTCAACTTCACACCATGGGACAAGGGTGACTCCGGCAATCACATCAATAAAACCACTTGAGTAGCATAATTCATAAGATGATGAAGAGTAACATCTATGGATTCAACTAGATTACAAAGCTCATGATCACATAAAGATCACACCATGGGAGAGAGAGATAAACCACATAGCTACCGGCATGAGCCCTACGCCCCGATGAGGGACTACTCCCTCCTCATCATGGAGATGGTGGAGATGAGATGATCTTGCTGTAGAAGTTGATGATGAACACGCCGGAGGGGGGTGGAGCCCTCCGGAGGTGGATTCCAGCGGCGTTTCCCCCCTCCAATCTTCTCCGGTGGCAGCCCTCTGCCTCTCTATTTCTGGTTTTGCGTTTCTCCGCCGCCTCCCTCTGGAAAACGTCAGGGGACCTTTTATATAGGCGTTTTTAGGTCACGAGGATGCTTCTGGGCGAAGGATCGATGCAAACGGGGCCACGAGGGCCAAATTGGATGGGCCCACGCGGCCTGGTATTGTAGCCGCGTGGGACCCCCCCTTTTGGTCCTCCGGCCTCCGTTCGTTGACTTCTTTCGCTCCTAAATCTTCTCCTTCCAAAATAATGACCCCCCTAAATTTATAGCTCATTATGACGTCGTTAAGGTCCTGAAACAAATAAAGAAAGAAATAGGGGTTTTCTGTCTGCGCAGGATTAATTCCATATAAAGGGGAAATCATTATAAATTACCAAAAATCATTAAATAACAGTAATATACCCCTTATATGATGCAAATATGAATGGAATATAACTATTATAGTGCAAAGTTCATGTATGCATTTTAGATGCATCACCACAACATTTTAATCATCGGCATTCGGAAAGAGAGAGAAAAAACAAAATGATTTCAGATTTGTGCCTCATACATATTTAAATTGGACACACATTTCAGAGACGGAGCAAGTGAACCAAGTAGGATGCACAAAATATTTATTTGTGCATATCACAAGGTTCACTAGCTCCTCCCTGAATCATACAGTGTCACAACATTTTAATTATCGGCTTAGAAGAAAAATACAAAACAAAATAAAAATGACTTAGATTTTGCGCCTCATACTTAGGTCGGACATACAAGTAGACCTGCAGGATCTCGTGAGCCAAGTATGATGCACAAAACTTGGTACTTGTGCATATCACAAGGTTCACAAGACCTGCAGGCCTACAACCTAGTGCCACAACATTTTAATCATCGGTTTAGAAGAAAAAGACAAAACAAAATAAAAATGACTTAGATTTTGCGGCTCATACTTAGATCGGACACACAAGTAGACATACAGGATATTGTGAGCCAAGTATGATGCACAAGACTTGGTACTTGTGCATATCACAAGGCTCACAAGACCTGCAGGCCTACAACCTAGTGCCACAACATTTTAATCATCGGCTTTCGAAAAAATAGACAAAACAAAATAAAAATGACTTAGATTTTGCGCCTCATACTTAGGTCGGACACACAAGTAGACCTGCAGGATCTGGTGAGCCAAGTATGATGCACAAGACTTGGTACTTATGCATATCACACAGCTCACAAGACCTGCAGGCCTACAACCTAGTGCAACAACATTTTAATCATCGGCTTTCGAATAAACAGACAAAACAAAATAAAAATGACTTAGATTTTGCGCCTCATACTTAGATCGGACACACAATTAGTAGCTCCGAAGGATCGGCGGAGCCAAGTAGGATGCATATGACTTGTACTTATGCATATCACAAGGCTCCGCAGATCTTTAGGGTTACCACATAGTGCCACAATATTTTTAATCATCGGCACACACACAAGCAACCATAAATAGCTCATCGATCATAATAAAGCAATGTAATAAAACATTATTTACAATTATTTCAAGTTAGACAAAATGCTAACATAATGGCATGCAGGAGCATGCTAAGACAAATTGTAGAACAAAGCATCTGCCATACACACACAAATAGAAATTGGCGAGTTGTGTGATCGTCCAGAGTAATTGGGATTATATTTGCGTGCGACGGTTGAGTTATGCTAGTCATGTGCCAAAGGTAGCAAGATGCAAGATAGTAATGGTGTATATAGCTCCAGCACCACTGAATCTTTAGGGTGTAATTGCTAGATTAGCTACTGGCTAGTGCTAACTACTATCGCAACAAGTCAATCTGTTAGGTTCAGGGATGTGATCATCGCACACTAGCTAGCCACTCGATCGCACCTTTTTGCAGACAACTAATTAAGCCTAACTAACTGACTTGCTAAATGCTAATCATCCAACTTTTCCAAGCTAGGCTACGGCCGGAGTAGCTTGCATGCTTTTATTGTCTAGTTAATTACTAACCTGGCAAAATGATAATGAAATACAGTATATATCAATCGATCTATCGATGAGTCTGAATACAATAATGTTAATTACACCCACAAATCAAATCACCACACCGATACTAATCTACAACTACACAGATTACAATGAAGCTAATTACTAATCGTAGTAGCTCGGTCAGATTCGTTGATGTACCTTGGCTGACGGAAACAAGTCGACGGAGGCAGCGTGCAGGATCAATTGGAAAGGGAACAGGAGTGGAGGCGGCGCGAGTTCGGGGCCGGCAGCGGCGCGAGCTGACTGAAAGGCGGCGCGAACGGACTGGGGGGAGGCGGCGGCAGCGCGAACGGACTGGGGGGCAACGCGAGCGTACTGAGGGCGGCGCGAGCGGACTGGGGCCGGCGGCGGCGCCAGCGGCTGCGGTGCGTCGCGACCGGGACTGGGGGGAGGAGGGCGGCGACGGGAAGAGGAGGACGGCGGCGGCGGCGACGGGGAGAGGAGGACGGCGACGGGGAGAGGAGGACGGCGGCGCGCGACGGGGAGAGGGCGGGCGCGTGTGTGAGAGAGGAAAAAGGCCGGGTGGGGATGGGATCGAGCTCGACCGCGGCAGCTGCAGCTATGTATAGTAACTACCGATGGCGAAGAGGGACGACGGTTCGCCAGCGGTACTTACCTTACCGCTGGCGAACCACTCAGACCATTCCCCAGTAGTAGGTGGCCCGTTAGGGTTAGGGGCGGACCTACTTTCAGCCTAGTGGGGGCATATGCCCCCACTCAAAATTTTGAATTCCTTTAGTATTTGTACATATTTTGATTGAAAAATATTTAATTTGTGCAATTTCATAAATGGAATGCCCCAGTCACATCAAATGCCCCCAGTGAGAAATTTTTCTCGGTCCGCCACTGGTTAGGGTTTGCCCGAACCCGCACTTACTACTGGCGCATTGCGTGCTCTGTTCGCCAGTGGTACTGGCCTTACCACTGGCGAACAGGAAATCATGTTTGCCAGTGTTATTTACCGCTGGCGAATGTGATTTCCAAATTCGCCAGTGAGACCCCGGTGGCTATAACCTTTTTCCTACTAGTGGTTCCTCCAGGGCTGCAAACTACCCTTTGCTTTGACTTGTTGCATTGTTCGGGCCCGGCCCCTGAAAACGGTGGCCCAACTACCTCAAAACATGAGTGAATGCCTTGAGCACTTGACCAGCTTCGGCTCCGCACCGCACTACGGCCTAACGTTTGAGCCTATTTTGAGCTGCAATAGCACTACGCCTAGGCCTAGACAAATCTGTGAGGTGAGGTGGCTCGTGGCTATGGCTACCTCCTGGCTCCCGGTGCCTATCTTTGCTCGATCACGTGCCTCAGTCCTCAGGGAATGAGCCAAAACTTATCCATGACAGCTGCATCCATGAGACGCCCTGTGTATAACCGTGTTCGTCACTTTCAACCAGCGAGTGCCGTGTTCGTGACAGATTGTTCGTTTCGGGATGGCAGCGGCGTGTCTGTGTGCGGATGGGGGCTTCCATGAGACATCAGTCAGACACGAATACAAGCATGATCCCTCTTTAAGTTTTGGATGGACTGCAAGAAACAATGTGCAATCAGCGGAAAGAGTGTCCTTGTCTGGATCGGATCCGATGGCGTCAACGGATCCATGGTCTCACGATGTCACGATGATGGATCAGACAGCCGCTAGCTTCATGTGTGTTATGCGGTTTGCCTAGCTACGAACGTGCCATCCGTGTAATGAGCCAAAAGTAGCTTTCCTCATTCGCAACCTCAAGACCCAAGTCTTCAAGAATTAAAAAAGTAGCACAATAGTGGTTTCAGTTTTCACAATTGCTAAACCATATACGCCCCGAATTATTTGAAATTTTGATTACATTTTTATTTATTCACCTTTTAGTAACTTTGTGTTATTTATGATTTTTTTAAAGAAGGATAACTTCGCGCCTTTGCATCAGTTTATGCACACAATCATATATTATTAAAAACAAGACAAAGTCAAGCATCAAAATCGAATAAAGTTGACCCAAAAAAAGAAAAGGAAAAACCCGAGATCGTACGCCTCGCGACAATAACTCAACCAACCTACCACTAAGCACTAACCCTATAACTAAAGACCAAAACAAGAAACACAAGTCCTAGGCTAATTAAGCTTTTAAGAATGAATAGCCGCACCTTTTGTTATGTACGTTACTTCAATGAAATTCCAGTTACCTATGAAGTTCCATTAGTTTTGTATTTGTTGCATATGCAGTTTTGTGCAATCGCGGTTTTATTTCGTACTCCCTCCGTTTCTTTTTACTCTGCATATTAGATTTGTCTGAAGTCAAACTCGTTAAAGTTTGACCAATTTTTAGGAAACAATATCAACATTTGTAATATCAAGCCAATGTCATTCGATTCACAATGAAATATAGTTTTATATTATATCAATTTGATATTAGAAATGTTGGTATTTTATTCTATATACTTGGTCAAACTTTAAAACGTTTGACTTAAGATAATCCTAAAAAGGAACGGAGGGAGTACAGTTGAATTTTATTTTTAGAGCAATTACACTTTATTTTTTAGTGTGGCTGCAATCTCCTCGTTATGGTTATTTTTTTTGTTGCAATTGCACTTTGTCTTTTGCTGCAATTGCACTACTATTTTGGCGACTGTATTTTCTGTTTGTGTAATTTCACTTTAATAGTACACAAAAAGTGAATGGATTTTTACAGTTTTCTGTTCACCTAAGCGGCACACATTCCTCTATTTATAGGGACATACATATATGCATTAACTGAAAACGAGGTAGGCTTCAACCTCCCACATCGAGTTGAACTATGAGATGGGAGTATGCGAAACAACAGTGGAGCCGTGGGGGGAGTTGTTAGGGTGGCATGATGGAACATGTGACGAAGCCAGGAAAACCGGAAGGATAGGGTGTTCAATGGTATGCTTGATAAGGTGGAGTAACCATTGGACTTGG
>QRDG01000322.1:146976-361452 GCA_012064385.1 Puccinellia tenuiflora | reverse complement strand
GCCCTCCTGGCTCTGGACTTTTTCTGCTTGGAAATAATCCCCGTAAATTTTCAGCGCTTTCCGAGAAACTTCATAGAACAACTTTTCTGAAACAAAAAGACATCAAAAAACAGGAACTGGCACTAGGCATCTTTTTAATAGGATAGTTTCATAAATCATGCCAAAATGATATACAAACATTATAAAAACATGTGGCACTGATATATAATCAAGCATGGAACATAAAAAATTATAGATACGTCGGAGACGTATCACTGCTCCATAGGCATATTTTTCTGTCTAGTCCGAAAGACGTTTTCTGTATCTTTCTTTGATGGGTTGGAACTTTCCATTTTCATTCTTCCTTCTGGTACTGGGAGACCAAGGTACTTTTCTCAAACCTACAGTGGTGATAATTAGGATGTTTGCAATCTCCTCCCCTTCTTGTTCTGAGCATTTGTTACCCAGAAGAAGGGAGCACTTGGAGGGGTTGAGCTGCTGTCCCATGCCAGATTCATAGGTGTAGAGAATATTTTTTTGTTGTTGTCGCATGGTCACATGATGCTATGAAAAAAGGAGACCATTGTCAACAAACAGAAGGTGTGAAATACCAGGAGCAGCTCTAACAATTTTCAGCTCTTCCATCTGGTTTGAAGTGATCGCCTTCTGGATGAGTTTGGACAACCCTTCAGCCACCGAGAGGAAGAGGAACGGTGATAGAGGGTCCCCTTGTCGTAACCCTCTAGATGGAGAAAAAGTCTCGAGTAGGGCACCATTCAATCTGACTCTGTATCTAACTGATTTTAACACACACCATGATCCAGCTGATCCACTTCTTGTGAAAGCCCATTTTATTTAGAGCGAGCTCGAGGAAATTCCAATCAATACGGTCATACGCCTTAGATAGATCCAACTTGTACGCACAAATTTTCCCTTTTTATCTTTTGCATGTTGTATGGTGTGGATGCACTCGAAAGCAATCAACGCATTGTCAGTGATTAGTCTATCCGGGACGAAAGCACTTTGGGTTGGCCCAATTATGTCCTGTAAAAGGGTTTCAATATGTTGGAGAGGCACTTGGTGATGATCTTGTAAGTCACATTGCAGAGACTGATTGGTCTGAATTCCTTAAGCTCATTCAGATTCTTTGATTTTGGTATGAGAACAATCGTCGAGTCGTTGACTCCCTCTGGCATGTAACCAGTTCTGAAGAAGTGTTGCAGACTGTTAGTGAGTTCTTGTTTAATAGTTTCCCAGTTATTATGGAAGAAGCTCGCTGGGAAGCCATCTGGTCCGGTGCTTTGTGTGGTCCAATATGGAAAAGAGCCTTTTTCCATTTCCTTTTCAGTAAAATCCTTGCAGAGGGTTTCATTCATTTGTGCCGTGACTACCTAGTCCAGGGCATCAGTAACCAGATCCGGTTGCACCCTGTTATCGATAGTGAAAAGTTCTTGAAGAAAGAGGTTGCCAAGGAGCCCATCTCATCAGGATGTTGAGTCTCCAGTCCATCTGGTTTTTTAAGGGACCTGATGGAGTTTTTCTTGGCACGCCAAGTAGCTATTCTATGGAAATAGCTCGTGTTTCTATCACCCTCTTTCAGCTAGGAATTTCTAGAGTATTGTCTCCAATAGATCTCTTCCTTCTCCAGCAGTTCATCTAACTCCGCAGAAAAAACAGTACATTTCTCAATGCTCTTCTTGTCCCTTCTTGCTCTGTATTTTTCAAGTTCCTTTCTCAGCTTTTCAATTTTTCTTGGAATGTGGCCGACGGTTTTGCTTGCTCCAGTTTTGGACATTATCCATAACCACATCAAGTTTATGGCTAACATCCCCCAAATCATTAGCAGTCGAGTGAGCGCACCATGCAGTCTGAATTTCTTTTCGAAGCGATTGTTCCCTTTCCCAGCAGGTTTCATACCTTCTGCATCTAGGGGCAAAGGGAATGGCCAACTTTTGATCCAATTGAATGAGGATTGGACTGTGATCAGACCTCCAGCTGGTGAGGTGTCGAACATGGTGATTGGGAAATAATCTGGACCACTCTCGATAGGCAACAACCCTATCTAATATAACTCTGACATTCTTCTCACCTTTCTGTTTGTTATCTTAGGTCCATAGTAGTCCTCGGTATCCCAAATATGGAGATTGCAAAACGAGAGTGTATTTCTAAACTCAAGCATCTGTTTCTTGTTTCTTTTCCTTCTAGACAGGTGTTCAAATTGCTACATTGCTTCGTTGAAATCGCCCACCATGAGCCAGGGACCCTTCTGCATGGGTGTCAAGTCCTTTATCATTTTCCAGAACAAGTGTCTCAGGTTGGTACGAGGCTCACCATACACAAAGGTACATCTCCATTTTATTGCTTTTTCCAGACCATGCACCATAACATCAATGACACGCCTATTAATCTTAAACAGACCAACTACTAAACTCTTGCCCCAAAAGAGAGCTAGGCCACCTCCCTTTCCCTCCATGAAGAAAGAAACAACATTTTTAGACCTAGTCTCCATCTCAGATTTTCAACTTTGCTCTTATCTTGACGAGTTTCACAGAGAAAAAGTAACTTGGGTAGTGAGCGCACACCATGTGGTCTAGGTCTTGAACTGTTTGGGGCTACCCATCGCTCCAACAGTTCCAGCTCAAGAGTTTCATTGCTCCCGAGGGGCACGTTCCTTCGTGCCCGTTAGTTTGACCAGCGGCCCCAGTGCTGGTAGCCTCCTTATGCGTGTCCTTGGCTGATCCTTCTTCCTCCACCCTGCTCTGTCCTTCCCTTTTTGTTTTGAGTTCCTCTTACTTAAGCTTCTGCAGAGTTTCCTTTCCCAGACAGTCCTCCAGAGATGGCACCTGGTAGCTGAATTTCTTGGTCATTGGCTCCAAGTGGTTGTCCTCTTCTTCCAGCTGTGGTCGTTCACGTGGAGCCCCAGTGAAATTCCTTGGGTTGTCAGCATTGTGTCACCTCCTGTTCCGTTCTCCTTGCTGCTTCTCGGGACCCTTCTCCATGCTGGTTTCTTCTTTGTCCCCGTATCAGCATCACTTACCCTTGCCGCTTCGTTGTTGACGATGATATCAAAGTTGTCGTAGCTCTTGGTTGGTGATGGGGTCTCCTGCAGGTTGTCGTTGTTGTTGCAGATCATGGAGATCGCCAGGGGCTTGGTCTGATGATCTTGTACGATCAGTTTGCCAACCTCCAAGGCCAGGTGGGCGATGATGGCGTTGACCTGAGATGAAGCAGGCTTGCGGGGAGCAGTGTATGGAATATTCCATGACAGGGGTTGTTGTTGTCGCACTTGTCTGGTGATGTCGGGGAGGAACCACCGTCTTGGATCATCAGGGTGGATGGGTGTGACGCGGAGTTCAGGGTCGTATCTCTTCATCCTCTGAGCGCTTGGATTGTCACATTCATCAACAACGTGGCTAATGAGGCCACAATGTTGATAGAACGTGGGCAGGCGCTCATAGTGGACATGGACGACGACTTCATCATCAGTGATTTCGTCGTTGAGGGGGATCCACCGTCGCAGGGCTCGATCGATCGGTGGACCTGATAAACTTGTCACAAATATCACCACGAGCATTGTTATCTATATGAATGAGCTCACCGATTCTGTTTCCTAGGTCCCTAGCCAACTCTTTGGATAAGAGGTAGAAGGGAATTTTCCGGAACTGAACCCAAATGGGAATCGATCGAAACTTCACCGTCTCCAAGTTGTCCCCCTCCTTCAGAGCGTCAACGAGGACAGGGTATTCTATGTACCTCCAGGGGCCTCCTTTGGTGACATGGAGGTAGTCACCTTCTTCAGAAAATTCGAGGACAAACCTTCGATTCACGAGCTAGTTGACATCGAGGAGGCCGCAGATCTTCCAAATCTTGCGCATGTAGTCGATGAGGCTGTTGGAGCTGATGATGAGGACGGAGAGGAACATTCCCACGGCCAGGAATATCCCTCTCGCAGCGCCCTTCGCTTCCGCCATGTTGACCACCATTGATTTATTTATTTCTTTGGTGCCGAGTTCTTGCAGGAGCTCCTTTCTGCTATTGCCGATGCGCCCGACACTGGCAGTCGCCTAGGAGGACGAGCAGCTACCCGCAGCCCGAGCCTTGCTCAGCCTAGTGTTGATGTCGGAGGCCAGGAGCAAGGTTTTCTCCTTGAGGGTTGCGCTGGGGGCTACGATGGGGGGGTAGCGACGGCCTTCGCTTTTCCGATCGGTCTCTCAACGTGGAGTAGGTACCAGAGCAAAGTGGAAATGTTAGTATGTATGGGACGGAGAAGATGTTGTCTGTGATTGAGGTTGTGCGTGGAGGGGGGATTGATATGCTTGGTAAGCGAGAATTTGATTCTGTGATTACTTCCTTCAAAGAATCACGTAATTGTGGGATGAATTGCGAGCCTGGCTGGAGTGATCAATGGTAGCGCAGAATTACCGTGACCGGCCACGATTGGCGATCCATCAATTGAATTCATGCTCTCTGATTCTTCGTCACGAGCATCTTTGACTCTAGGTGTAAAATCCCTGAAAACGGAAATTGGGGATAAATGGCAGTCAAGGAGATCCCTACCCGTTGGAGCTGTGGCGTGATCTTCGGGCGCCTTAGGAGCTAAATTCTCCTTAATCATGTGAATAAATTCCCCATGAATTGCCTGCTCTTGTGTGTACCAATCCTCCTTGAATTTCGTGGCCGGCGTGCTCGCCGCTGACTTCCCTATCCGGGAATCCACAAGGGGAGGGGACGTCTTGGTCGGAAGACAGTGGCGCTTCTTCGCGGATTTCGGGAATTTAGGATCATCTCTCTCATTCTCTGTTTTGTTTCTATGGGGATAATATCGATGGGTTAGCTGAAGTTAGGTTGGGGAGTAGTCGGTGTGTAGTTGGAATGGATCTTGTCCTTCTCTCTGTTCTCTGTCGCTTTCTTTCTCTCCAGATCGATGGGGTCAGCGGATCGCTGCTGCCGCAATGGGAGGGGCGGCAGGGGAGGCAGGGAGACACCATCCCACCGGAGGGAGAATTAAATTTAGTAACTAGCTAAGTGCCCTTCACTTTCGTGCAAATTTCTCTCAAGTTTTTCCTTCAACTATGTCTTCACTGTAGTAGGTGTGTTATGCTGGGCAGTCCTTGAAATAGTGGCCGAGCTCTCCACAGGTGTAACATCCCTGTCCAGCTTTGTTCGCCTTCTTCTTTTTGGGAGTTAGTAGTCTTTGCAGCTTCCTGAATGAGGGCTTGCTCTTCCCTTTGTTATTGACGTAAGAGTTTTTCTGCACCATGTTGGCGCTAGAATGGCCCTCTCCACCTCTCTCATTGGTGTCCTTAGCCCGAGATTTCTCCTCAACATCAAGAGACTGTATCAGGTTTTCAAATGATATCTCCTATCTCTTTTGCTTGAGAGTTGTGGCAAAGTTCCACCATGACGGAGGCAGCTTTGCAATAATGCAACCAGCCACAAACTTGTCGGGTATGACGCATGTGAGTTCGAGCTCCTTTGCAATGCACTCTATTTCATGATCTTGTTCCACTATAGAACGGGTATTCACCATCTTGTAGTCATGGAAACTCTCCATGATATAGAGCTCACTGCCAGCGTTGGATGCTCCGAATTTCATCTTCCGTGCTTCCCAGAGCTCCTTACCCTCTTCTATGTGCATATACACATGCAACAGACGACGATCAAGAACACTAATAATAGATCCCCTGAAGGCAGTATTGGCATACCGGAACTTATTCTGATCTTCCTCGGATATAGTTCCTTCAGGCATGTCTTTACTGACATGGAATATTTTCATAGATTCAAGACAGAGGTGGCATTTCACTTGCCACCTCTTAAAGTGCACAGCGGTAAACTTGTCTGGCCTCATTGAATCGGCGAATCCCACCATGGTTAACTCAAGAAATTGCCTATAATTAGGTTATTGGATTTTTGAGTAATTAGGCAACAATTCCATGATTAGCTCCAGAATATTATATATGACGACAATAGCTACCAACATGTTAATCTCGAACATACAAGATGTATTAACTAACATGAACAATAACGTATAAACAGAAAACACACAACCACTTAACATGTTTACCCAGTAGATCGGATCACGCAACACATACCGATCCGTGGTGGAGGAGGTAGCCATAGCCGATGCAGTGTCGATGTTGTTGACGATAACGTTGGCGAAGACCAGTCGCATCAGACGGTGTTGGAGACGACGAGCATCAACACCACTCGACTAGGACGGTAGATGACCCGTGAAGAACACGAGCAGTCTCGTGGAGCGCTTCCCAAAAACCTAATTATCCCTCTCCCGTACATGATCACAAGAGCTAACGCTTCCGGAGACCTGCTCTCCCGTTCGCCGGTGCATGCCGGTGCTTGGGATGGAGTAGACTACAGTGGCGCCGCAAAGCACAAGAAGTGACAAAACCTAGATCAGTTTTTTATGTGCCTTAGTTATGGCCTATACCGCGTATGCCCTTATATAGTGTGGCTCGGAAAACCATAACAGATACAACATGGAGACCGAGCCCACGCTGCACGTCATCCTGTAATGTCAAGACGAGCGAGGGACGGAGGAGGAGTACACGTAGGCTCTCCAATTCTCACTCACTTAATAAGTGATACAACACTCCACCTTATAAGGTGGTGCAACTCCTCTCCAACTAGCACGGTGGGACTAAACTTTACCACCTACACCTCTTGTCATACACATGGGTCATTTGAGATTTCAGAACTTGCTTATTGGGCTGCCCTATAAATGGGCCCAATTGTAAGAGCAACTCCAGCCGTCCCCCCGAGAGCCCCCCCAGGACCCCCTTTTTGACGCCGGCGGATCATTTTTCCCATAGTCGCCCCCCAGCGCCCCCCAAGGCCTCTTTTTTCGCCGGATTTGGCCCAATTTTTATCCGGCGTCCCAGGCCGAACCCAGCGCCCCGGGTTCGGCCTGGGGGCGCCGGCGAAAGGGAAAATGGCGCGAAACAGCGCGGAGCCGAGGGAAACCACGCGAAGCATCCCGTGGACCCGCGGTGTCAGCCGCACAACCGTTTCGTCGTCCTCATCGCCTCGCCTTCCGCGTCGCATTACTGCTCTGCCGCCGGTCAGGCGTACCGCCGTCGAGTCAAATCGGCCACGCGGCAGAGTTAGGCGCGCCGTAGTTATTACTGCCCCGCCCTCTCCCCCGCCGGTATTTATTTACTGCACCCGCACACCGCCGATCACACACACGCCGCACTTCCTCACCGAGCATACACCCCTCGCCGCGCTTCCTCTCGATCACCGAGCGCACACCACACCCAATGGCTAGCGGCGCGGCGGCGAACGGCTTCGGCCGGAACTGGCTTAAGGAGCGGGAGGCACGCCTCCTTCACGAGGCGGGCTACCCATGCCCACCCGGCATGAAGCTCCCCGGAGGAGGATGGCGGCTCAGCCAGATGGGGATCCTGATCCCCCCGATCCCCACCGCCGACCGGCGGTGGGCCGAGATCTACGCCGTCCGCGATGAGCTGACGGCGGAGCAGCAGGAGGATCCCGCCTGGCACCCGGAGAACTCCTCGACGTGGGTGCCTTCTTCGAGGACCGCCACGAGCGGCAGCTCAACGACTTCCCCGGCCCGAAGGACCTCGCCCCCTCCCGCAACAACAGCGAGGGCCGGAAGGACTGGTGGGGAGTCCCCGGCCGCTCCCTCCAGGCCGTCCTCGACCACATCGAGGGCGGGGTAACGAGCCGCCGCTGCAGGGCCCGGCGAGGAGGGGACGGCGGCACGGATGGGAGCCGAGGAGGATGGCGTGCTCGTCGTCCTCCTCCTCCGACGCAGGAGCCCGCTCCTCGACGCCGCTCGCCAGCGTCATCAAGCAAGAGCCGGCGGCGCCCTCGCGCGGCATCGTCATCAGGGAGCCGGGCACCGGCGGCGGGAGCGGGAGCTCCTCCCGCCTACTGACACCGAAGCGGGAGCCCGGCACCGGCGTCGTCGGCCGCGCCCTGAAGAAGGCCTTCAGAAAGAAGGCCGTCGTCAAGGAGGAGCCCTACGACGAGGAGGCCGCGATGGCGGCCGCCCTGGCGGCCAGCCTCGACGACGTCCCTCCGGCGCCGGCGGATTTCGCCTGTGCGTGGTCGGCCCGCGAGCACGAGCGGGAGGAGGAGGAGCGCAAACGGCGCGTCGAGGCCGAGCAGCGGGAGGCCTTCGAGCGCTACGGGCGCCGCAGCCGTCGTGCCTCGCCGGAGGTCGTCGTCCTGGACGACGACGACGAGGAGGCCGGCACCAGCACCAGCCGGTGGCTGACGCCGAAGCAGGAGCCAGGCACCGGCGGCGACGGCGAGGCCGGGCGTTGCCCCTGCTGCTCCTCCGAGCTATGGCGGCGGCGGCGACTCCGACGACGGGGAGGACTACACCGTCTTCTACAGCCGCCTCGGGCTGTAGACGCCGCCGCAGTTTTTTTTTCTTTTTTTTTAGTTTTATTGTAAAATATCGCCAAATATCGCTAATTATCACCGAATATTATGAAGTTTCGTCGAATTTTATGAAGTTTCGTCGAATTTGATGAAATTACGTCTTGTTTTCGCCGTACCGTCTGGGGGTCACGACTGGGAACCACTCCAACCGCACGCCATTTTTTTCGCCGGCGTCCCCCCAGCAGGGCCAAAAAAACGCCGGCAATTCGGCCTGGGGGGCCAACGGCTGGAGTTGCTCTAACAACTGGTTGAAGCCTTGTGGAGAGCGTACCACCATGTAACCTGGGTGCCATGTACGCACGTCGCCATAGCACTAGCATGACCCATGCCCACAGATATGTACTAGACAGAAGTTCCGCCTGCCTGTCTCGCTATCGCCTATCGGTACTATCACTGCTCTGCACGCATATGCATTGTCGGCTGAAACGGGCACATGTAAAACCGTAGTCGAATGAGATGTTTTGGCCAGGGTTAGAGGACGGCTCTGTCATTTTCAGCCAAGCTGGCCAGTCCGCCAGTAGCAAAAACCACTGTGCACAGGACGAAAACCTGCTACCACCGCATACGGGAGTATCGATCTTAATTAACAACAGTTAGCCAAATCGCAAAACAAATGACGACATCCAGCAGAAGTTTAAACAAATATACCACATCCAGCAGATCTCTTTAAACTTTCACCAGCACCCGGGAAGCAACATTTCTACTTTGAGCCCCAGAAATCATCCCACCAGGTCGGACAACCAACACATCGCCCCTCACACCTTGGTTGCGCAGCAGAGTGATATCAGCTGCTTTGAGGCTCCCAGGTTCATCATTTTCTTACCCTGTTCCTTCTGGAGACCTGCCCAATACTGAAAGAAAGAAAATAAACTTACAGGGAGTCCTCATTTTGTGTTTATCAAAGGCTACTTTGTTTTGAATTTTTTAGGTAGATCAACAAACAACCGCAATCCCTACCATGAAATACTCATCTGCACGTGGTAGAAAATAGAAAGCCGTGAAACTAAGCCAGAGCTTGCCACGGACTATTAGGGCAAATACTGTTGCCTAAGATCTGTCCGAGGACCCCAAAACTACCCTTGACCATAATAGTGAAAAAAAAGTGTTCATCAGTTTCTACTTGATTGCAAAAGAAACACAGAGGAGACCCTAGCCCCTTATGTGTCCACATGTTATCCCTGGTTATAGCTATACTTAGTAGAAAAAAATGTTGCCACATGGAAATTTTAATTTTCGAAGGGAGGTAACTAGAAAGTTTAGCGTTCTTGTTCAATGACCGGAAAAAAAAGTCTATCGGAACCACCTGTCGGAGGAACAGACCTGGCAATGTTAGAAATTTCATTCCATTGTTGCAAATATCACCAAATAGATTTCTTCGAAAAAGACAAGTTGAAATGGTGACCCGATGGTGACGCATCATTTGTTGGCCCTCTGTTTTTGCTCTACCGCCCGTCATTGTTAACCTCGTTGTTTAAGCAAACGCCCCATGTTATCTATATAGTGTGAATTAAAATTAAAATGGTCGCATGCATCACGATATACATATGATCCCATTAATGGGAAAGAAAATATCGATATGTATTTTCGTGTCTTGTTTTTTGCAACCATATCTTCTTGTTAGGATTTAGAATGCATATGCAGCCCGATCGATCGGCCGGGAACGTTGCTTGCACACAACAGTTTTAAGTTGCTCTGCGCCCAAGGAACCGATCGATCCATCAGAAGCAACAACACCAACATGGGTCCAAACTGAATTAGTGAAAAGCCCGTATGAACGAAAACAGCCATCCTAGCTAAGCTAGCTAGACGTAGTGTGTGTTTCTTGCCGTTGCCGTGTCCACCCATTCAGTCACGCGTAGCGTAGCCATTCTCTTGACGCTTGTCCAACTTACTGCATTCATGTGCTTTTCCTTGCTTCCTGATCGAATTGCTTCTGCACTTGCATGCATTCCGGCGATCGACTTCCATCATTTCTATCGATACGGTTATATATGAGAGACTAGTGAGACAAGTCTTTAGGTGATACAATGCATTCAAGCAAAATGAGTAAGAAAAAAACATTTTTAAATGTGTCAAAAAATTCTAGGAAAAATTGTGGATGTCCACCAGATATGTTTGTACAATCTACCAAAATTTCAGTTTCAAATTCGAAATGAGCAATGAGAAATAAAAAAGACAAATCTGCTATAAATAGTGTCACTGGTGTCACTAAAAGACAAAAGCAGAAAAATGTCACTATTCATAGCAGATTTGTCTTTTTTGTTTCTCAATGCTCATTTCGAATTTGTGGCTGAAATTTGTGGAGGTAGTACAAACATATCGTGTCAACACACATATTTTTTGGTAGATTTTTTTTGAAACTTTTAAAATTGGTTTGAGCATTGTATCACCTAAGTGGTGGTATCACTAGATATTTCCTCGGTTATATATATGCTGGTGCGTCAGGCACAAGTAGAAACGTACAGAAATTACATTGCTTCTTCCTCGATCAGTAGAGAAGGATATCTATATCTATATACACACATGGGGAGTTGTTCGTCCAAGGACGACATGGCGGGGAGGCCTTGGAGCGCGGTGGTGCATCCTTACCCGTGGAGCGCGTCCGCGACGCTGCCGGCGCCCGGCCAGAGGGTCGCCATGCGGATGCGCGCCAGCGATTTCCGCGCTCTACATGAAGCTGCTAGTGGTTGTCGGCCTTAATACGAATCACAAGAGTGAGAGAGAGCAAGAGAGGAGAGCACCGGGAGAGGGGAGAAGGGGAGGTGTGTGGAATGAATCTGTTTGCCTCAATTTTCCCTTCTCTATTCCTCCCTTTAAATAGCCGGCCGGGGCAAGCCAATTACAAGATTCAACTATCCCGTCACATCCGACTTGACGTAGCAGGTCCTACACTACATCATGCTATACTGCCACTGTTTATGACGTCATGACACATGAGTTTACTGTGGATGACGCCACAAACTCGTCTACACTGTAAGTGACGTCTAGCACGTCTTATCTAGCTACTCTGTACCATCTGTACAGTGCAACTGGCAGACCCGAAGACAACTCGAGTCCCGGTTACTAGTACTGTCGAGTTAGAACAGGCTCCGACTCGACGGCACACTTGCCGGGTCCCTCGGACCCGACAAACCGTTGACTCCTCCGAGTCTTCCCAGAACACAAGGCTATTCCAACAATCACTCTCTAGGTTTGAGTTCCGGCGGCACCTCCACCATGCTGATCCTTGAGCACAGCTCCGCTAGGCGGACTCGTCCAAGTGGCTTGGTCAGCATGTCCGCGAGTTGATGTTCGGTGGGCACGAACTCCAACTCGATCTTCTTTGCCTCCACGCAGTCTCGAATGAAGTGGTACTTCAGCTCGATGTGTTTTGAGCGCTCGGGGAAGACGGGATTCTTAGTGAGCGTGATTGCCGACTTGTTGTCGACCTTGAGCACCACCTGCTCAGCTTCGCCGCTACTGAACTCGGCCAGCAGCCGAGAGAGCCAGATCCCCTGGCAAGCAGCCGTGACAGCAGCCACGTACTCGGACTCGCAGCTCGAGAGAGTCACGACCGACTGCTTCTGGGACTGCCAGTTCACTGGGCTGCTCCCCAGAAAGAACAGCATACTCTTGCGCGAGTCGATGTCCCCACCCAAGTCGTTGTCGTTGTAGCCGATAAGGCATGGTGCACCTGCGCCTTTGCCATACCTACATCCGAGTCGAGGCGACCCGGCGATGTAGCGTAGGATGTGCTTCACGGCCGCCAGATGCTCTTGAGTTGGCGCCACCATGAAGCGAGACACGAACCCGACTGCGAAACTTAGATCCAGTCGAGTATGCACCAAGTACCGGAGGCTCCCGACAATGCTCTGGTACAGGGTCGCATCCGTCGGTGGAGCCGTGCTGTTCTTGGACAGCTTGAAGCGCGGCTCCATGGGTACCTGGCAGGGGTTGGACCCGGCCATCCCTGCCTTCTCCAGCAGCTTCTGGGCATAGGCCGCCTGCAAGATGTCGATCCCGCTTAGCCCTTGTCGGACCTCAATGCCGAGGTAGTAGCTCAGCAGCTCGAGGTCGGACATCTGGAACAGGCTCTCCATCTCCAGCTTGAACTTGGCGATGTCGCTGGAGTCGGAACCCGTGATCACCAAGTTGTCGACATAGACTCCGACGAGGAGTCGAGTCGGCGTCGCGCCCCGCACGTACATGCCATGCTCCGACTCGCACCTGGTGAAGTCGAGCTTGACGAGACATGCGTTGAGCTTGGTGTTCCGTGCCCTTGGCGCCTGCTTGAGGCCATAGAGCGCCTTGTCGAGTCGGAGCACCAGATGCTCCTTCCCCTTTGTAGCGAAGCCGACTGGCTGCTGCACGTACACCTCTTCCTCCAACTCGCCGTTGAGGAAGGCTGACTTGACGTCCATGTGATGAACATCCCAACCCGAGTCTGCGGCCACTGCCAGCAGGAGTCGGATTGACTCGAGTCGGGCAACGGGAGCGAAGACCTCGTCGTAGTCGACCCCGTGCCTCTGCACATAGCCCTTCGCCACCAGGCGAGCTTTGTGGTTAAGGACCTCGCCTTGCGCGTCCTTCTTCACCTTGTAGACCCACTTCAAGCCAATCCCGCGGTGACCTGGTGGTAAGGTGGTGAGCCACCAAGTCGACTTGGACTCGATGGCCTCGAGCTCCTCCTGCATCGCAAGCCTCTAGCTGGTGTCCGACTTGGCCTCATCGAACGAGCCGGACTCTTCGGAGGCGAGGAAGTGAAGCTCCTCGTCCGGCTCCTGAGCTGGACCTACGTCGAGCACGTTCTGCAGAGTGCGGAACCGGTGCTCGAGCTCGGTGTCGTCTTCAGCATCAAGCATACTTGCATACCTTGACGGTGGCGTGACAAACTCGATGCCAGTGACAGCCGAAGTCGAAGACTCGGCTATCGGGTACCCTGGTGTTGTTGGAGAGCCGGCTGGGGGCGACTCACTCCCGGCTCCTGGAGTCGGGGAAGCCGGACCTGGAGAAGGCGGCGAGTCGGGTCCAGGACCCGCACTACCGTCCCCTAGAGTCAGCTGCGGCTCGAACACCATGTGCTCGACCGTGCAGGAGTCGGCTCCAAACGTGTTCACGGGAGAGTCCGGCGAACTCCAGTCCCAACGCGCATTCCCATCAAACACCACATCGCGGGTGATGGCAACTCAGCCTATAACCGAGTCGTAGGCACGATAACCCTTCGTGCCAGGTTCATACCCCACGAAGATCAATGGCTTGCTCTGATCATCGAGCTTCTTCAGCCCGGGGCGCGTCTCTCTGACGTGCACCATGCTCCCGAACGTGCGCATGTAGTGCATATCCGGCTTGCGGCCATGCCAGGCCTCGAACAGCGTCATGCCGTCCACGCTGTTGGTCTGCGACCTGTTTAAGATGAATATGGCCGTCGACACCGCCTCAGCCCAGAACTCCCCGGGGACTCTCTTTGCCTTTAGCAGACTGCGGTCCATGCCCACAATCGTCTAGTTGCATCGCTCCACGACGCCATTCAGCTGCGGGGAGTAAGGAGCCGTCAGGTGACGCTCCACTCCGAGGTCCGCGTAGTATGCCGCGAAGGAGCCGGAGGCGCCTCCGCGATCCGTCCTCCGCTTGCACAGCTTGCAGCTGGACCCCGACTCGGCTCCCGCCTGGAGTCGGATGATGGCAGCTGCGGCCTCGTCCTTCGTCGCAAGAAGGGTGAGCCACATGTACCGCGTCAGGTCGTCAACAAGCAAGAGGAAGTACCTCTTGCCGCTTGGAGTCGCCGGGGTGATCGGCCCGCAGAGGTCACCATGGACCAGCTCGAGTCGCTCCTTCGCCTGCTTGGCGAAGGAGGCTCGCCGCTGCTTCCCTGCTACGCAGGCGTCGCAGAGCTGGTTCATGTGCTCCACCAGAGGGAGGCCACGCACCATGTCGCCTTTCGCGAGTCGGCGCAGGCTGTGAAAGTTGAGGTGCCCAAACCTCGCATGCCAAGTCCAGGCCGAGTCGGCACCTGCGTGCACTGCCAAGCACACCGGTTGGGCGATTCGCGCTGTCAGCTTGTACATCCGGTTCGGCTCCCGCCTGACCTTCACCAGGAGCTACCGCTCCCTCTCACGCACCCGGAGGAGCCCGTCCTTGATTAGCACCTGGCAGCCATTCTCGTCGAACTGGCCCAGGCTGATGATCTGCGTGTTCAACCGGGGTATGTAGTACACCCCGGTGATGGCCCGGTGCTCGCCTGACTTGCAGACGAACAACACCGTCCCTTGCCCGCAGATGTTGACTCGCGATCCGTCGCCGAACTTGACGGTTCCGACGATGCTGGTGTCGAGTTCCGCGAACACGGCGTGGTCACCAGTCATGTGATTGGTGGCGCCCGAGTCAAGGTACCACACGCTCTCCTTGTCGTCCCCTCCTTGCGCCAGTTTGACCTGTGCCTTCTCTTCCAGCAGGAAGAGGTCCGACTCATTGCGAGTCGACAGGGCCGACTCCTCCGGAGTCGCCTTCTTCAGCTCCTCCTGAGTTGGCATGTCCCACTCCGCGACCCAATGGATCCGTGAGTGCTCCTTCGAAGGAGTCGACACTCCCTCCGACTCCTCCACCGGTCGACTCCCTGACTCTACCATCGGTCGAGACGACGGTGTCGTCTCCGATGCGCTCGACTCCGCCTGAGTCGATGCAAGGAGTTGTGGGGCAGACACCACGGTGCATGCCTGCATCATGAGCAGCGCATCGTCATTATCGCCTCCACCGCGCACGAGGTGGGCCTCGCCCTCCTCGCGCTTCTTCTTGCTGCAGTCTCGCGCCCAGTGGCCAATGACTCCGCAGTACTGACACGAGTCCTTCGTGTCGCGGTTCCCGGTTCCTCTCGCACCCGGGTTGCCCTTGCCTCGTCCGCGCGACTTACCGCCGCCGCGTCCGGCTTTGCTGGACGATGAGCCTCCATCTCGCTGCTTCATCCACACAAACCACTCCTCTTCAGAGAGAAGTAGCTTGCCGGCTTGCTTGACCACCGGCTCCTCTAGCTCGTAGCGCTCCTCAGCCGCCTTGAGCCGACCGATGAGCTCTTCGATGGAGAGCGTGTCGAGGTCGAGCAGGGTCTCGATGGAGCATGCCATCTGCGAGAACTTCTTGGGCACAATGGAGAGAAACTTACGAACGACCTCCGGCTCGCCGACGGTGACTCCGAGTAAGCCGAGCTGCAACACGAGGGATGACAGGCGCATGCCGAAGTCGTCGATGTCCTCGTTGTCCGCGAACTTGATGCACTGGAGCTGGTTCTTCAGCGTCGTTGCCTTTGCGTCGCGCACACGGGTCACCCCGAGCCGCATCATCTTCATCGTGTCCCAAGCTTCCTTTGTCATCTTCTTGGCGGTGAGGGTGGAGATCATCTCCAGCGGGACGGAGCGCAGCAGATACTCCATTGCTGCGCGGTCCGTTTCGCGCTCCGGCGTCCGGTCGCTGACGGCGACCCAGACCTGGCGCGCCTTGATACCCACAAGTATAGAGGATTGTTGAAGTCTTCGATGTGTAAGTATAGTATCGATCCCACGAGGAGTAGAAGGTATAAGTATTTATCCTCTCAAATAAGAGTGTCACCTCCCTTATTATCTATGCACTAGACAGACTAAAATGATTAAATGATGCAAGTGTTTTTGGGTTTTTGGTGTAGAGTTTGCAATAAAGTAAAATGCTGAAAATGCAATATGACAAGTCAAAGCTCTCAAAGAGAGAAAGCCCAATCCTCTATGCAGCAAGAGGACAAGCTCAAGTGTGTATTATAGGTGGAGAGAGTTCCCAAGGGCTACCTAGGCTTCATGGCATAAATATTTCTAGAACAACAAGGTAAACATTTTGTCAAGTTTTAATCTTCTTTGGACGGAGCCATAATTAGGAATAGATAAATAAATAAACTAAACCTCTTATGATGGATCATGTGGCCAAGTAAATGACTACACAAGAGTTATTAAGACATAAAGTCCCACCATAGCATTAATCTTTAAGGTCCCCGATACTAATAGCCCATAAAGTAACTTCATGATTCGGTCTTGGGTTTACGTGTCCTCCCAAGTCTTCCTCACTCCATTACACTACGGTGTTCTCCTATGAGCCCATATAGGTGAAATGATATGCAGTCGACGTTCGCACAACACCATCATAGAATTACATCAAAGATAAAAACTAGACAAAATACCAACACATGTCATATAAAAATCATTGCCAATTCATCCTATACCCCCAGGAACATGAGAGAACTACTCACAACGCCAAGACATGATATGATTCAGTGGTACAATTGATACAACACCATCTGAAACTATGATCTCCCCACAAAACAATGACAAGTAGCAATTCACAAACATGTAGAATAGCACTTAGACAATAGCTAGGGATCAAACAATCTCAAACTATGAGGGGGATGAAGTGGATCACGAAGATGGTGATGGATATGGTGATGGAGATGGTGCTGGTCTTGACGGTGGTGTTGATGGAGACTCCATAGGGGGGATGGAGAAGACCTCCGGAAGTCATTCCGGCGGCGTTTCCCCCGTCCGATCTTCTCCGGCGGCAGCCTTCTGTCTTCTGTTTCGTGGTTTCTCTATTTGCTACCGCCTCCTCCTAGAAAATGTCGGGGGACTATTTTTATAGTCATTTTTAGGTCACGAGGAAGCTTCGAGAAGAAGGATCGGCGCAAACGGGGCCACGAGGGCCAAAAGAGGTGGGCCCACGCGGCCAGGTATAGGGGCCGCGTGGGGCACCCTCTTTTGCCCCTCCGGCCTCCGTTTGCTTGCTTCCTTCGCTCCTAGGTCTTACTCCTTCCAAAATAATGATTCCCGTAAATTTGCAGCTCATTATGACGTCGTTAAGGTCCTGAAATAAATAAGGAAAGAAATAGGTGTTTTCTGCCTGCGCAGGATTAATTCCATAAAAAGGGGAAATCATTATTAATTACCAAAAATCATTAAGTAACAGTAATATACCCCTTATATGATGCAAATATGATTGGAATATAAGTATTATAGTGCAAAGTTCATGTATGCATCAACATCCCCAAGCTTAACTCATGCTCGTCCTCGAGTATGGAAGTGATAAAACTAACATGAACTTTGAAATATAATAACAACATGGATATAAAAGATGATTGCTACAGCTACATAAAGTCAAATGATTCATTATTCAAAGAAGTAGCAATATGCAAACAGTTTATAAAGTGATATCAAGTATTCAATGCAAGGATGTTCAATGATAGTTCACAAAGTGTAACATAAAAGATAGTAATATGGACTACATGTATGCAATATGATAAGTAAGAACATCCTACATAGGTCATAGAGTGAATATGAAAATCTGAATATAAAAGGTGGACACTTTGGAAAAGATATATAAATGAGTAGAGGTAAAACATGCATAAGTTTCATCTATCCTCCAAACTATTCTACTTAAGTTATTGAATGCAATGGTAATACTTGGTGTCAAGCTCTCATTCCCCTATCATAGCATCTTAAATGATTAAAGTTTAATGTGAAAGCAAATATGAGTAGTGGCCTTGATAAAGTAAAGGTTAGATGTCTCGTGCGCCTTGAATACAAGTACCTACACCATGATTACTCAACTTGGGAAACAAAGCAAGTTTAAGTTATCTATCATTGTAAGTAATAATGGTATTATCAAGAGCCTCAACTGGGGTACCTCTTGTCCCATGATATGGATCAAGCCCACATCAAAACAACAAGACAAACAAACATAATGAACAACCTCAACACCCTTTTTATTTACCACTTGTTATTGCTTTTTATTGTAGGGTGTATCACAGAAAGTTCAAAATACCATGTAAGTAAATTTTCACCATGAATGATGCATGGCTTAGATTAGCGGCCCAGGTTTCTCTGTAACCATTTATACAAACTCATTTAAACTTACTATATTCCCGAATTATTTCACCATGATAGGCATCCATAACAAAAGTACATGATATCAACTAAATAAATGATGGAACATGTTGAAAGCTTTGCATGTGACAGGACATGTGGGCTAACTCCCAACCTTAGACATTTATCAAGCCACTATCATCATAATATTAATCACAATGGTTCATGTTTATTAAATGCAATAAAAGTAAAGTGTGCATCAAGTTCGCGAGAGCTTTTTAACCAACTTTTCCCATTACAATAAATAACATAATCATTTTCATTTAGAGGCATAGATAACACAAATAACATGATAAACATACTTGGAATAGCATAAAGCTAATAGGTAGATATGGTGGACTCACTGGAAAAACTTTGGTTGAAGGTGTTGGAAACAAGTTTTTACTTGCTGGAATTTTTGGGCTAGCAAAACGGAGAAAGATGACCATCTAGATGCATGCATGAGTGTCCATAGAACTAACTAATTCATGTCAAACAAGGTGAAATAACATACAGCATCAAAACATGAATAAAATATAGCTCATGATAAAGCATTTGCAAATTATTAGTCATAAAGAAGCTCATGAATCATGCAACTATATGTGTCATTAAAAATCAACTTAGACATCCCTTTTCCCAATACAATAAAAGCATGCAAGATATTTCAACCCATATTTCCAGTAGCTCTTTCATATATAAATGATAGTGTGGTGGTCTCAAAAAATAAAAGTCAAAGCAAAAACAAACAAAAAGACGCTCCAAGTTTATGCGATAAAGTGTATTGATCAGAAAACAGAAGTTAGACGTGTGCAAACTGAGAGTGTGTAGGTCTAGTGGGGATGTTCTCACATCCCCAAGCTTATGGTTTTCACCATCCTTGGATAACTCATGGTGCATCTCTTCCAATCCCTGTGAAAAAACTTTAAAACACCGTTTCTCCCATTTCTTTTCTGTGGGGTGACGTTAGTAGAGATAAATAAATAGGTTTCTTGCTGCATATAATCCATGGACTAAAATACATATGAATGTCCAGAAAGTGTATAATATTGTATGCCTACAAATAAACTCAATTGAATCAAAAAGATTCAACTTAAAAGTTCAAAACAAGCATAAAACAATACAGGACAGAATCTGTCCAGAAAAACAGCAGAAGCAAAACGTATTTTTCTGTCCTACTTAAACTGGTCGAAAAATTATGAAAAAATTCAGGCATACAGAGGATAAAAAGTTGCAGTTAAATTTAAAATATAAGCTCATTCGTATTTACAGAATAAAAATGAAAAATCAAACCGTGTACAGACTTCGTGCAGGAATAAAATCTTCGAATAGAAATAGCAACTTTGTCAAACCAAAATGGGTAAACTTGGCACTTTATTAAAAATTCCAGAAACTAAGCTAAGAAAAAATTCTCTTGTTACAGCAAGAGGACACAAAGAAAATAAAAAGTAAAAACAACCATGTTGCCTCCCGTAAAGCGCTTTCTTTATAGCCATATAGCTAGGCTTACTTACTTGGTATCAAGATGGTTGGAGCGAGGTGGCTTGGCATCCCCAAGCTTAAATTATTGTATGTAGGGTGAGCCTAGGGGTAAAATCCCCAAGCTTGAGTGTTTGTCCCTCTTGATCTTTGTTTATCACCCTCAACTCTTCCACTTGAAAGTTCTCTTCACACATAACTCATCATAAAACTTGATTAGAGGGGTTAGTGTCTCCATAAATTAAGTCTCCATAGGTACAGCAAAGACATATCATGAGTTGATTCCAAACATTATCTACTATTAATATGGTTGTGTATTGCTCTTTGATCAATAGAACCACACAAAACACAAGTAAGGAGAGTAATACAAAATAAAGACAGAATCTGTCAAAAACTGGACAGCCCATAAAGAGTGAATTTTCAGAGTCACTTACGTTGCTCAAATCAGAAAACTTTGAACTAATGAAATGTGTATTAATAGCTGAATAATGCTGTCGTAAAATGTCAGGTCAAAATTCCTCTTATGTGAGTTTTAACATTTTTCGCAGTGAAGCTTAGGAATCTGTTTTCTGTACAGCAAATCACTAATGTTCAATCAAACACTCCTTTTTTATTTGGTTTTAGCTTTGGGAAAAGTTTTAATGATAGAGACTTTGCAATGGTTCCATTGGCATAAACAACACATGTTCAAGGTCGACCCCAACATCTCCATTACTCATCCTTCTCATTTACTTTCCCAAATTTTATATAAAGTGAAAATCTTAAACTAATTGTTAGTAAACAGTAGGTAAAGTTATTTTGCAAGTTCTCAAGATATAAAGGTGTGCCCAAACTGAATAGGAAATAAAATCATAAAGAGCACACCACAAAACATTAAACCATTAACTTTTAAGTCTAACTCTTTTCCTATGCATTGGCATTTTATATATGAATAAATAGCAGCCATTTTGTGGTAACCAATGCATGTAATGATCAGTAGGTTGTGTTTTAAATAACATAGAAGCACAAAGATAAGCCTTTCTTCCTCTATCATAATAGTTGCAAGTAGTGGAAGAAAATTTGACAAAATAACTATTAGATTGGTGCAACTTTGCAATCTTAGGAACATATAGAGGATTATTAAAACTATCATTAGTGTAAGATAATTTCAAAATAATTGCAAGATGCACCATAAACATGATGGTTATGGGTGAAATGGTTATTAGTGTAAGATAATTTCAGCCCACATAAGTACTTTTCAACATATAAAAGCTTCTCCTCCATGGTGTGAATAGGAGAGTTCAGAAATAAAGTAGGACTCTCATGAGTGAGAGTATTATCACAAGCAGCAAGTATATCATTTTTATCCTCACATAAAGTAGTAAAAACTAAGCATGGAGGATTATCAATAAGAATAGGACCATCATTTAAAGCATTATCATATAGCATGTCCAAACCATGTTTTTCATCATTTTTAGAATCATAAAAGCAAAGTTTATCATCAGCAAAATCTTGAGTGTTACCCTCATCCATAGGTAGTGAAGGTGGATGTTTCCTCTCTTCATTCTCTAGTTGTTCATCATTTTCTACATCCTTTTGCTCTTCATTGTCTTCTTCTTGGGGCTGCATGGAAGTCCCCAAGCTTAGGCTTTTATCCTCTTCTTCACATACTTCCTCTTCCAAGCTTATGTTTTCATCATCTTCTTCCTGCAAAACAATAGAGCTCTCTTGGGGAGCCTCATTATATTCAACAACATAAATATTTTGAGAGAAGTTGTCTATGCAATATTCAAGAATAAAATCTATCTCTCTTTCAAATTTGTTAGCTATATGGCAACTTTTATTTTCATGAATGAAGGTTTGCAATTCAAAAGATGCCTTGAAAGTAACAAATTCCTCTACTTGTTCCATTCCTAAATAAGCATAATCACCAGTATGGTAAGATGCAATAACACATTCTTCATGGAACCTACATTGAAATTCAAAATGTTTATCTTCTTGTTCAGAGCAAAAAATACAAGTTACATCATGGTGTAAAAGCAACTCCTCAGCAATATAATTTAATTCCACCATGAAACCTTTTAGTATTTTCCCTTCCTTAGATTCTCTATATTCCTTGGCAATCTTAGCAGCATTCAAGTGTCTAAACAAAGCATCATTTATATCCATACTTATGCCCATAACACGAGTTTTTTTTGGTATTTTTCATTTACTATTTTTTTTGGGTTTTTGATAAATGCAAAACTGAAAGTAAAACTAAACTGAATGCAAAACTGAAAGTAAACTAGAGTATATGCAAAACTGAAAATAAATATCTAGTGCAAACAAGAATAAAACTTAAGCGCTACACTCCCGGAAACGGCGCCAGAAAACGTCTTGATACCCACAAGTATAGGGGATCATTGAAGTCTTCGATGTGTAAGTATAGTATCGATCCCACGAGGAGTAGAAGGTATAAGTATTTATCCTCTCAAATAAGAGTGTCACCTCCCTTATTATCTATGCACTAGACAGACTAAAATGATTAAATGATGCAAGTGTTTTTTGGTTTTTGGTGTAGAGGGTTTGCAATAAAGTAAAATGCTGAAAATGCAATATCACAAGTGAAAGCTCTCAAAGAGAGAAAGCCCAATCCTCTATGCAGCAAGAAGACAAGCTCAAGTGTGTGTTTCTTATAGGTGGAGAGAGTTCCCAAGGGCTACCTAGGCTTCATGGCATAAATATTTCTAGAACAACAAGGTAAACATTTTGTCAAGTTTTAATCTTCTTTAGACGGAGCCATAATTAGGAATAGTTAAATAAATAAACTAAACCTCTTATGATGGATCATGTGGCCAAGTAAATGACTACACAAGAGTTATTAAGACATAAAGTCCCACCATAGCATTAATCTTTAAGGTCCCCGATACTAATACCCCATAAAGTAACTTCATGATTCGGTCTTGGGTTTACGTGTCCTCCCAAGTCTTCCTCACTCCATTACACTACGGTGTTCTCCTATGAGCCCATATAGGTGAAGTGATATGCAGTCGACGTTCGCACAACACCATCATAGAATTACATCAAAGATAAAAACTAGAAAAAATACCAACACATGTCATATAAAAATCATTGCCAATTCATCCTATACCCCCAGGAACATGAGAGAACTTCAGTGGTACAATTGATACAACACAATCTGAAACTATGTCTCCCCACAAAACAATGACAAGTAGCAATTCACAAACATGTAGAATAGCACTTAGACAATAGCTAGGGATCAAACAATCTCAAACTATGAGGGGGATGAAGTGGATCACGAAGATGGTGATGGAGATGGTGATGGAGATGGTGCTGGTCTTGACGGTGGTGTTGATGGAGACTCTGGAGGGGGGATGAAGAAGACCTTCGGAAGTGATTCCGGCGGCGTTTCCCCCCTCCAATCTTCTCCGGCGGCAGCCTTCTGTCTCTTGTTTCATGGTTTCTCTATTTGCGGCCGCCTCCTCCTGGAAAACGTCGGGGGACTGTTTTTATAGTCGTTTTTAGATCACGAGGAAGCTTCGGGAAGAAGGATCGACGCAAACGGTGCCACGAGGGCCAAAAGAGGTGGGCCCATGCGGCCAGGTACAGGGCCACGTGGGGCACACTATTTTTCCCCTCCGGCCTCCGTTTGCTTGCTTCCTTCGCTCCTAGGTCTTCCTCCTTCCAAAATAATGATCCCCATAAATTTGCAGCTCATTATGACGTCGCTAAGGCCCTGAAATAAATAAGAAAGAAATAGGGGTTTTCTGCCTGTGCAGGATTAATTCCATAAAAACGGGAAATCATTATTAATTACCAAAAATCATTAAATAACAGTAATATACCCCTTATATGATGCAAATATGAATGGAATATAAGTATTATAGTGCAAAGTTCATGTATGCATTTTATATGCATCACGCCTCCAACATGACCTGCATAAGGAGGGCCCAGTCTGCGTAGTTCGACCGCGTGAGCATCGGCCATGAACCATCGGAACCACAGACAACTCGCTGGAGCACCACCGAGCATCCGCCAGCCTTCTGCTCCTCCTCGGCGAGCTTGCCTATCCCGGGGATGAGCGTGCCTGTCTCTGGTGCCACCTTCGGCGAGCTCTCGAACTCACAAGGCTCTGATACCAATTGTCGGCCCTAATGCGAATCGCAAGAGTGGGAGAGAGCAAGAGAGGAGAGCACCGGGAGAGAGGAGAAGGGGAGGTGTGTGGAATGAATTTGTTTGCCTCAATTTTCCCTTCTCTATTCTTCCCTTTAAATAGCAGGCTGGGGCAAGCCGCTTACAAGAGTCAACTATCTTGTCACATCCGACTTGACGTGGCGGGTCTACACTACGTCATGTCATACCGCCACTGTTGACGACGTCATAACACGAGTTCACTGTGGATGACGCCACAGACTCGTCTACACTATAGGTGACGTCCAGCACGTCCTATCTACCTACTCTGTACCATCTGTACAGTGCACCTGGCGGACCTGAAGACAACTCGAGTCCCGGTTACTACTACTGTCGAGTCAGAACAGGCTCCGACTCGACGACTCGACTTGGGACACTCCCCGAGTCGGCACACTTGCCGGGTCCCTCGGACCCGACAAACCGTTGACTCCTCCGAGTCTTCCCAGAACACAAGCCTATTCCAACAGTGGCAACATCATCGGCTGCGACAACGACGTCGGCCGTGCCATCCTGGACGGCTGCGTGGCCGGCCGATGGACGTGGTCACCGGCGTCTTCGTCTTAGTTGGCAGGCTAGCCCGCCATGCATCCACGAACGCATGTGCATCTAGTGTCATATGAAGTATAGTATTTTTTTTAGGGTCATATGAAGTATTAGTTGATTCATGTACATTTATACAGCTCACGACAGGGAGTTGTTGTCCAAAGCTTGTATGTATATAAACGTCACAATCGACCATATTGATTCTTGTTGCTGTTTCGTAGTTGTTCAAAAGGGAATTAAGTGAGGAATCAAAAGAAGGAAAGATGTGTTGGATTGTCCAAGCGATTAGAGCACTCCATCGGGGGCCCTATGAAGGACCCCAAATGCCCGTTGAAGAGTCGGATACGAAAATCGGCATCGGCGCCACCCCGAAAGCTCATGTCCGGTCCAAATTTTGTTTGGCACCGCCGACCGGCCTCCAAGTTTGGGGGCCTGCTCGACCGTGCCGGACAATGTCCATACCGCGACTTCGATAGGCAGGGTTTGTTGATACGTGTCAAACGTATATATAATTTTGGATTGATCCATGCTGGTTTATTACCACTATCACATATTTTTATCATCTTATTATATCATTTTTAGACATTTTTATTGGACTAACCTATTGAGAAATGCCCAGTGCCAGTTCCATGCTGTTTTCCATTTCAGAAAATCCACTGCTGGAAATATTCATGGAATTGCACGAAAATTTACGGAGAATTTTTATACGCCAAGACGAAGAAACAGACGAAAGGGCAACATGGGGGGCCACCCAGGGACTAGGGGCGACCCCTGGCCGCGGTCCCACCTGGAACCGTGTGCGGGGCCCGCCCCTACCCCCTGGGCACCTCCTCGCCCCCTCGACGCCTATAAAAACCCTTTAGGCCTAAAAACGTCGAGACGATGATTATTTTCCACGAACTCGACCCGAAGCCGCCGCCACCTCGAAACCTAATTCGGGGAGATTCTGATGTCAATCCCGGCACCCTTCCGGAGGGGAGATCGATCTCGGAGGGCTCTACATCGTCATGCCTTCCGCCGGGATAATGCGTGAGTAGTTCCACCTTGGACTACGGGTCCATGGTAGTAGCTAGATGGTTGTCTCTCTCCCTTGTGACTTCATGTTTATGATCTTGTGAGCTGCCTAACATGATCAAGATCGATCATTGTAATGCTATTTGATGTGTTTGCTGGGATCCGATGGATTATGAAGTTATGATCAGATTGTGCATGGTTCTTATATGTTGATTTATGTTCTTGCATGCTCTCCAATGTGCGTAGTTACTTTGGCCAAGTAATTGCTTGTATCCCCAACAGAGGGTATTTATGCTAGATGGTAGGTTCGTGCCCCCTTTTGTGCTAGTGCTTGAGTGACAGAAACATGTAAAGCCGAGGGTGTGCCGTTGCTACTAGGGGTAAAACATCGGTATTTATGTCTACGTGATTATAAATATTGCTTACATCATGCGATTTATTTAATGCAATGTTCTGTTGCTTGAAACTTAATACCGATGGGTGACAGGCTGGATAGTGATCCGTAGGTGGACTTTTTAGACAAAGATGCAGTTCGGCTCAACGGTCTTTGTTATTTGTCGTGATGCCTACATGAATATTAGCATGAAATCTTTGATTTGGCTAGATTAAGTTTGTGTCATAATCTTGTCATTAACCTAGCCGTAATTTGGTTACCCATCATATGTGTATTTTATTTTATGGAGAGACACCACTAGTGAACCCATGGCCCTCGGTCCATCTTTTTCCATTGATTACAACACCGTTTACTTGCTTCTCATAATCACTTGCTCGCTGGTCCGTTTCCATATTTTCATCAACTACACTATACATTTAACTGCTTTGTATTCAGCAGATCGGGAAGATTGACAACCTTCCAGCTGTTGGGTGCAAAATAATTGTTTGAGTGTGTGCAGGTCCGCGTTCGTTGATGGTTAAGCATCAGAGATCATCAACGTGCACCTCGTTGTTGATTTTAAAGTCCTACTGGTTCGATTAAACCTTGGTTCTTCACTGAGGGAAAACTGCTACTTGCTACATCCATGCCTTCGCTTGGGGCACCACTAACGCTATCATCACCACCTATCAAGCAGTTTTCTGGTGCCGTTGTCGGCGACTTTGGAGCTGCTGAAAGGGGAGTCTCATACACTTAATCTTTTACTTTGTTTTTGTCTTGCTTAGTTTATTTCTTGTTTTGCTTCTTTGCTTGCTTAAAAAAAATCAAAAACACAAAAAATAATTATGCTATGGAATAACTTACCAGAACCTCTATGTTGATGGAAGGTACAGAATTAGATATAAAATATATAGAATCAAGAGAGGGGAAAATCTTGAAAGGCATGTTAAATAAGTTGAATCGGATTGCTGAACTCTTGCTTGATCTTCACGATATAAATTGTTGCTCTGAGCAACATGATAACCATTTTAAATTCCAATGTGGCTTTAGTAAAGAACCTTTAATTGCAACCTATCATTGGTTAAATTATACTCATCTGGGAGCTGAACGAGTAGAACAATTTGTGACATTTATGGCAACTTCCGAAATAGATTCCTTCATGGCCGAAAATTATAAAACTTGTATGGCTTCTAATAAATTTAAATTTACAAGCTCTTGGATCCTTAATTACTCAAAATTTCAGCAATAATGAGTATATCATTGAATATAAAGAGGGACTCCTTGCTGCACAAAAGGATAATCACATTTTGCAGGAAGAAGGATATAAAAATATAAGCCAAGATTAAGAAAAATATGAAGAGGAGAAGGAAGACCTAATGAAGGAAGAAAAGGAAGATAGTGAGCTTCCACTTCCTCTATCCGAAGATGACAGTAAATCTCAAACTCAAAACACCTTTGTGATGTATGAGAATCCATGCTATATTGATGATGTTTCAGCTCAAAATTTTATTCCCATTTATGATAACACATGCTATTGTGATGAAGTTAATAAGGCCTCTATTAATGATGCTTATGAAGATGAGTTTTCTACTGTTATTTATGATAAGAATATGCCTCTTAGTTATGATGAATATGATAATGTTCTAGATGATGGTCCTATGTTACATGATGATATAAATTATAATGCTACTAAAAGTGGGTTTGATCGGGAGGGGCGTTTCTGCACCCGGGTGCACATGCACTGGTATTTTCGAGCATTTTTAAAAAATAGTAAAACATTACGAAAAAATCTGAAAAAAATTGGTGACACACACATATGAGTTTTTCACAATCGTGCAAAATTTCGGAATGAAATGACAAATTATGTGCTCTGTATAAAAAAGACAAATACAGTTGTCAGAATTAGATCTAAAAACACAAATTTGAAAACACAGATTTTGTCTTTTTTGCACAGAGCACAGAATTTGTCATTTCATTCCGAAATTTTGCACGATTGTGAAAAACTCATATGTGTGTGTCACCAATTTTTTTCAGATTTGTTCGTAATGTTTTACTATTTTTAAAAAAAGCTCGAAAATAACAGGTGCATGTGAGCTCGGGTGCACAAGTGAATTTCCGGGTTTGATCCCACTGTTTTGGAGATTGAAAGGAATTATGAGTTTATAGATCATGAAAAACATGTTTTATGTGATAGTTATATTATTGAGTTTGTTCATGATGCTACTGAAAATTATTATGAGAGAGGAAAATATGGTTGTTGGAGTTCTCATGTTGCTAAAACACCTCTCTTTATGTTGAAAGTTTCGAAGTTGCACTTGCTTTGCCTTCCTATGCTAGTAGCTTTATGATCCAATGAATTATTTTTCTACAAGATGCCTATGCATAGGAAGTGGGTTAGACTTAAATGTGTTTCTTTTATTCTTCTTGATGCTCTCTTATTGTGCTACAATTTTTATTCTTATGTGAGCATCTTTTAAACAATTGTGCCTAGCTAAAAGACGTTAAAGAAAAGCGCTTGTTGGGAGGCAAACCAATTTTTTATTTCTTGAGTCATGGAGTTGTTGCCTATGTAGAAAATTCATTGTATCTTTTTCTTTTGGTTTTTGTGTCAAGAAATAGCCTCTAATGCATTGAAAATGCCAGGTGTTGTTTTGTTGTCCAGAAACAGATTTTGTGCGCCTGTTATAGAAAATCTAGAAATATCTCAGAACGTGATATTTTTCTGGAAAGTTTCGAAAGAAAGCATGATACCTTTATCTATCTTTCATTACTTTTAAGTTTTCTGATTTGAGCTACGTAAGTGCCTCTTAAAATTCGATATTTACAGACTGTTCTGTTTTGACAGATTCTGTCTTTATTTGCATTCGCCTATTTTACAAGTGTTATTCGCGATACTTTTTGGAAGGAGTGCCTCAATGAGGCTTAGTAAACAGTAGATAATATTAAATCAAGTTTTTGCATTGTGTCTTGGTGGAACCCAAGTGGATTTTATTTTATGAGTACTAACCCTCTAATCAGTTTATGAGAAGTTTTGTGTGAAGGGAGTTTTTAAGTTCCACGAGAGAGGATGATAAAAGAAGCTGAAGGATGGACAAAAGCACAAGCTTGGGGATTCCCCCATGGCACCCCCCTGGACATTCAAGAAGACTCAAGCTTCTAAGCTTGGGGATGCCGGGCATCCCCTATTCTTCATCGACAACCATCAGGTCGTCTCTGTTGAAAAACTATGTTTTTATCACTTTAGATAATATGTGCTATTCTTGGAGCGTCAGTTTGTTTTTGTTTGTTTGCTGATCATTTGCATTGTTTGATCCTAGTTTTCTTGTGTGGGAGAGAGACACGCTTCGCTTTTTCATTAGAATATTCTTGTGCTTCGCTTATATCTTGTAGATTATTCTTAGCTGATGTCTGTTTGCTAGTAAGCTCTCACTTTTAGCTTTTATCTTGTTTAGAGCTGCTAGTTGTTGATGTTAAACTCTCTTGTGATTCACTTTTATTTGTTGGAGAGTTGTTTTGGTTGCTTGGTTGATGTGTTAGAATGATAAAATGCCGTGCATGTGGTAGTGGTATGATGGAAAAACCTACATAGTCTCGTCGATCACTATGCGAATAATTTGATGCTTATCAATTGTTTTGAGGTATTAATTAAACTAATATATAAAATGTGTTGGTTAACATTGTTAGAGCTGATTAGTGGAGACCTGTTAGTAGAGTGTGAAGCTGTACTTTTCTGAACTAAAAACAATCTAAGTCAATAATGCTTTTGTATCATGAATTTTGCTCAGTTGAAAAGTAGTTCCTAGTGTTTAGTTACTGCTAAGGTCGGGGAAGCCAACGGGGCACTTGTGTCGCCGCCACGATCCCTCTTGGGGTGTTTTAATCACTTGTGGAACATTGAAACTGCTAGTTGTTTGCAATATACGAATGCATTGTTGAGTATTGATTTTTGGCACTTCCACCTTCATATTTTGCTAGCCTCTTCGGTGCGGTGCATTTCCCTCTCTCACATCGAGATTTGGTGCATACTTCGACAGTACATCCAACTCCGTGGGAGTACTTTCTCTTGTTCTCCTACACATAAGCCAACTATCTTCCTCAAAACAGCCACCATACCAACCTACTACGGCATTTCCATAGCCGTCCCGAGATACATTGCCATGCAACATCCATCATTATATTACATGACTTGGTGTCATTCTTCATTGTCATATAGTTTTGCTTGATCATTGATTTAGTGTGATGCGTGGCTTGCCACATGTTCTACAATTTTTCCATACTACGCTCGATCATGCATGCTTTCTTTTACGTATCATGTATTAGTTTTTATGAGTTATGAGTACCAAAAATTGTGATGATTCATTTGTAATATAGATTGTTGCTCCTACCGGTGAGGATAAAAAAGAAAAAAGAAGAGAAAAAAAAGTGAGAAATAAAAGAACCCAAAAGAGGCCAAATGAGAGAACATCTAAAAGAGCCATGGAGGCCACACAAAAATATATAAAAAGAGAGAGGGAGCAGACTATCCTTTTATACCACACTTGTGCCTTTGTTATCACCTACATTTCAGTTTTAGAGAGTTTTCATATTTTTAGTTGCATAACTATGTGAGGATCTTTTTGTTATAGAACTTGGCTCGCATATTCCAAGAATGAGACTCCTCAAATAAGCTCTAGGTCTTCATGAGCAAGCAAGTTGGATGCACCCCACTAGTTCCATTGGAGATCTTTCACACACTTATAGCTCTATGTGCATCCGTTGCATGGAAATCACTATTCCTCATACAGTGTCAACTACGAGACTTCCTCTTGTCTCTTGCGTTTACCCTCTCCACTGTTTGAGCCTTTCTTTTTGACCTTCGAAACCCCCATCATTATTTTCTTTGCCATAACCTTTTGGTGCCAAAAACCACTTCTTACTTGCACTAGTTGAGTAGACATCGAAACAGTTGATGTGCCAAGGAAGTGAATTAGATCATTTGACTGGATCTTGACTATTTCATGAATAACTACTTGATGCTTTATAGAATGATTGATACTTTACATTGGAGACATAATTTACAACTCTTCTTTCTAAACCTTATGTATGGTTTCATGTCTCCAACACACTTATTCATTTAAAGTTTGTAGTATTGTTAGCTAGTATGTGCTAATTATTGTTTGCTTAATGTCAACTATAGAAAATTATTTTGAATAACTTTATTCATATCATGTGTTGTACATTACTATCTTGATCAAGATTATGTTGGTTGCATGTCTCATAAAAAATATTCTGTTTTATCACTTACCTACTCGAGGACGAGTAGGAGTTAAGATTGGGGATGCTGATACGTGTCAAACGTATCTATAATTTTTTATTGATCCATGCTTGTTTATTACCATTGTCACATATTTTTATCATCTTATTATATCATTTTAGGAATTTTTATTGGACTAACCTATTGACAAGATACCCAGTGCCAGTTCCCTGTTTTTTCTGTTTTCTATTTCAGAAAATCCACTTCTCGAAATATTCTTGGAATTGCATGAAAATTTAAGGAGAAATTTTATACGCCAAGACGAATCCACAGACGAAAGGGCGACCTAGGAGGCCACCCAGCGGCCAGGGGCGACCCCTGGCCGCGGTCCCGCTTGGACCCGTGGGTGGGGCCCGCCCACGTCCCCTGGGCACCTCCTCGGCCCCCCTCGACGCCTATAAAAACCCTTTAACCCTAAAAAAGTCGAGGCGGTGATTAATTTCCATGAACTCGATCCGAAGCCGCCGCCACCTCGAAACCTAATTAGGCGACATTCTGAAGTCAATCCCGGCACCCTGTCGGAGGGGAGATCGATCCCAGAGGGCTCTACATCACCAAGCCTTCTGCCGGAATGATGCGTGAGTAGTTCCAGCTTGGACTACGGGTCCATGGCAGTAGATAGATGGTTGTCTCTCTCCCTTGTGCCATCATGTTTATGATCTTGTGTGTTGCCTGATATGGTTGTCTCTCTCCCTTGTGCCATCATGTTTATGATCTTGCTGGGATCCAATGGATTATAAAGTTATGATCAGATTGTGCATGGTTCTTATATGTTGATTTATGTTCTTGCATGCTCTCCGTTGTGTGTAGTTATTTTGGCCAAGTGATTGCTTGTATTTACGATTGATGGTAGGTTCGTGCCCCCTTTTGTGCTAGCGCTTGAGTGACAGAAACATGCAAAGCCGAGGGTGTGTCATTCCTACTAGGGGTAAAACAGTGGTGTTTATGCCTACGTGATTATATATATTGCTTACATCATGCGCTTTACTTAATGCAATTGTCTGTTGCTTGCAACTTAATACCGATGGGTGACAGGCCGGATAGCGATCCCTAGGTGGACTTTTTAGACAAAGATGTAGTTGGACTCAACGGTATTTGTTATTTGTCGTGATGCCTACATGAATATTACCATGAACTCTTTGATTTGTTTACCCATCATATGAGTATTTTATCTTATGGAGAGACACCACTAGTGATCCCATGGCCGCCCCGGTCCATCTTTTTTCTATTGATTACAACACTGTTTACTTGCTCCTCCTAATCACTAGCTCGCTAGTACGTTTCTATATTTTCACCCACTACACTATACATTTAACCGCTTTGTTTTCAGCAGACCAGGAAGATTGAAAACCTTCCTGTCGTTAGGGGAAAAGTAATTGTTTGTGTGTGTGCAAGTCCGCGTTCATTGACGGTTAAGCGCTAGAGATCGTCGACCTGCACCTCGTTGTTGATTTCAAAGTCCTACTGGTTCGATTAAACTTTGGTTCTTCACTGAGAGAAAATTGCTACTTGCTACATCCACGGCTTCGCTTGGGGAACCGCCAACGCTATCATCGCCACCTATCACTTGTCTGTCATTCTCCTACATTGCCGCGCCGGCCACCTAAACCTATCAAACGTGTTCCCTCCATTCCCACAAATGCCAGAAGTTCTCATTCTTTGCCACCACCGCAAACCTCTTCTTCCTCGTCGCTGCCACCTCCTCCCACCCCTCGCCGTAAAAAATGGGTCGGGACTCAACAAACATAAAAAACACCAAGGCGCCGAAGGTGGTGAAGATACAGACGAAGATGCAGGCGATGAAGCCGGAGCCACTGGAGGTGTCGGTGCCCTCATTGAACCCCTAGATCTTGCGCTCGATGGCGTCCATCTTACAAGCCGGCCAGCAACATTACGCGAAGAAAGGAGCGAGCAAGGACTTCTCTCCGTTGCCCAAGCACTAGGCGACTTGGGCCAAGTGAGCTCAACGGCGCACCCTCCTCGGGGTTCCTCGCCGTCTTCCCCGAACTATTTCAATGAGGCACCCGCGCCATCGTTACAGCAATCGTGCTTCTCAAGTTCGACTGATCGGTGAGAACGACGCTGACGACGTCCGGGGCATCAACCTCAACCAGAACGCCCAGTTCAGTGACTCGCCCGCGCTGCGTCGATCGGGAGGCGCCTCGGCCATGGCGACTTCCTGACAGAAGTTGTTCGGTGATGATGAAGCCGATGCTGCCTACGTGCTCGGCGAAATGGGCAAGGTATGTTTCCAAACTTGCCGTGCATGTGTGTATTCGATGAGAATTATGCATTTATTGATGTCACCGTCAATTTGAATGGTGCATTTACTGATGTCGCTGGCAATGTGATGAATTGTGTATTTATTGATGTCAAGTGTGTGTTCGGCGGCCATGTGATGTGTGCAATGTGATGATTTGTGTATTTAGGACATCATCAATAATATTATTCGTGATCCGTATTCTTGCGAGGACGCTGGCCAGGGTGAGGATGACGGCCAGGAGGAAGACGGCCAAGAGAGGATGCCGGCTAGCTTGTGTGTGGTAAGGAGATGCAATAAGCTAGGGAAGTCAAAGGCTAAGAGATCTAGTAGATGAAAGAAGCTATGGAAATCAAGATCATGGCCGCGAACACGAGTTACATGACATCAGAATGGCTAGAGTACTTTGCTGAGGAGGTTGCGCACGCATCATGAGGGAGAGGAGACAAAAGGGGCCATGGATGCCGACACCCAAGAATGATTTGAATGTTCTTGGATGGCTTCATGTATTTTGGTGGCCAAACATGTTGTTGGCCGGTCCTGTGTTGGCCGGTGAACCTGTTGGCCGTGCCTGGCCGGTGAAGCTGTTGGTCGTGCCTGTGTTGACCGGTGAAGCTGTTGGCCGAAACTTTCATGGCCGGACTTGCTGCTTGGCTTAGCATGTATTGGCTGGAATTGGATTATGTATATTTTGCTAGCACTAGTACAAATTAGGCAATTTAAGCCCCCCTCCTGATCGCACACATATGGCCCCTTCCGTGTGTGTGTTGTACCTTATCGCTTATACAATTTAAAATTATAGCCGTGTGCGAGGCTTCAAGCGGTGTTCGGGGGACAAACTTTCACATACGCTTTTACGTTTTAAAGCGTGTGCTATACATTGCACAAAATCATACAAAAATAATCGTTTGCATTCTTGTGTTGTTTCACACATGGTTTATACCCGTTGAACATGTGTAAACTGAATTGCCTCCTTGGCTTCTGGTCGACGTGTGTACACTGTACTGCCTGCTCATCTCCTCAAGGCTGCCACGCGTTAGCGACGAGCCAACTTCGTCGTCCTATATAATGCTGCTCACCGTCGTACGTTAGTAAACACAGAAACAACGCCACCGTAGACGCACTTTACATACACAATGGTGCACCACAAGAAGACCACTCACGTGTCGTGTGTGCCTCAGTGGAGCCTGGCCCCGACCGCTGCGGGTCCCGGGAACTCCTCCCCGTCTTCTGATTCCGGGAACTCCTCCAAGCCCGGGCATGGTGAAGACCTAGATGATGAAGACATAGGCGATGAAGCCGGAGCCACTGGAGGTGCTAGTGCCCTCAATGAACCCCCCAAATTTTGCGCTCGACGACATCCATCTTACAAGCTACCTGACGACATTGCACGAACGAAAGGAGCGAGCAAGGCCTTCTCTCCGTCGCGCAAGCACTAGGAGACTTGAGCCAAGGGAGCTTGACGGTGCGCCCTCCTCGTTGTTCCTCCCCGTATTCCCCGAAATATTTCAAGGAGGCACCCACACCGTCGTTACAGCAATCATGCTTCTCCAGTTCGACTGAGCTTGGCGAGAACAACGCTCGCAATGTCCGGGGCATCGAACTCAACCAGGACACCCAATTCAACAACTTGTATTATGTATATTTTGCTAGAAATAGTTCAGATCAGGCAATTGAAGCCCCACACCCTGATAGCACCCGCATGACCCCTTCTGTGTGCGTTGTACCCTATCGCTTACAGTTCAAAACTAAAGCCGTATGCGAGGATTCGAATGGTGTCCGGGTGACAAACTTTCGCATACGCTTTTACGTTTTAAAGCGTGTGCCATTTCACACATAGTTTATATCCATTGATTATGTGTAAACTGAATTGCCTCCTCGGATTCTGGTCGATGCGTGTACATTGCACAACCTTCTCGCCTCCTCAAGGCTGCCACACGTTAGCAACGAGTTAGCTTCCTCGTCCTATAATAATGCTCACTGATGACCCACAAGTGTAGGGGATCGCAACAGTCTTCACAGGTTGTATAACCCTAATTTATTGATTCGACACAAGGGGAGCAGAAAAATATTTATAAGCCTTAGCAGTTGAGTTGTCAATTCAACCACACCTGAAAGGAAATTTGCTCGACACAATTTATCAGTACTAACGGTGATATGGCAGCAGTTGTAATGCCCCGGGGTTTTCCCCAAATTAGATTTTTGTTTGTTTTTCTTTTTGCATCATCATGACATCAGCATCATCGCATCGCATGTTTTTGTTCGCAAAAACTATTTTTATTAAACCCTATTTTATTTTTCTAAAATTGTCGGAAAATATTTTTATCGAGACAGTCGTCTCCGTTTTCTAAAATTAATTGCTAAATTTAATTTGCAAAATAAAAATATTTTTGAGATGAGAGAGAGTAGCCCAGCTTGTTAGGCCCAAAGCCCAGCAAGCAAACTCTATCCTCCAAACCCTAATCCTGCCCTGGCAGTTTTCTGTTCCCACCCCCTGCCTCTTGCAGCCACCCTCTCCCCTTTTCTGTTTTTCGCGAACAGATCCCTCCACCTTGCATCTAGGCCCTTTTCTTTTGCAATCAGGTCCCTGGACCCCTCTCTCTTATCCTCTCCTTCCCCTCACCTCTCTCTCCCCATGCTCCTTCTCCGTCCTACCCGCACCCATGCGTCCCGACCCCGACTCTCCTTCCCATGCTCCCCTCCGAGCTCGGCGCCCTTTCTCCTCCGCTGCCGTCGATCCGTGGCCGCGCCATCGCCTCTGCTCCACCCCGCGTCGCCGTCCTCCTGCTCCCTCTCCTGGACCGCGTCGCCGTCGTCCCTGCTTCCCGCGGCCAGCTCCCCGTCCGTCGCCGGCAGGCCCTGCCGCGACTGTCCTTCGCCGGCCTCTCCTCTCCCTTCCCTGCCTCCCTCCGTCGCCGACCCGCCGTTCCCTGACCGCCCCGCTCCGACCCGACTCCCCAGCCCGCCGTCGTCGACCCCAGCTCCCATCGGCCGCGCCTCCCGCCGGACCTGCTCCTCCAGCTCCGGCCGGCCCCGTGCTCCTCCCTCCCGGCCTCTCTATGGTGCCCCCTGCCCGGCCCCCTCTTCTCCTCCTCAAGCTCGAGCCGGCCCAGCTCCTCCTCTGCCTCTCCCTTCCCGTGCCCGACCTGCTCCTCTCCCGCTCGACCCCGGCCGGCCCTCCGTCGATCTCGCGCCCGTGGTCGATGTTGCTGCTGCCCTTTCTATTTTTCGTGCTCTGCCCGTGCGTGCCCGCTGCACGTCTTCTTTCGTTCCCGGAACCGAGGTTCCCCGTTTTCCCGTTCCCTGGCGGACGTCCCCGTTGTGTTGTGCTCCCGATGTTCCCCGTTTTCTGTTTCCCGACGGGAAAGTTTCCCGGTTCCCGATCCGGTTCCCCGGTGCGCCAAGTTCTCCGTTGCCGTGCCACCTCCGTGTTGTGAACCTCGAAGACGGATACGCCAAGGTCTACCCCGACCGGAACCCGCCAAGTTCTCCGTGTCCGAGTTGTGTCGGCCGCCTTCGTGCGCGTCCGAGAAGCCCGATGCCCGACTCCCCGATGCCGTGGAACCCCGACAACCCGAAGCCCGGAACGCCAAGGTCTGCAACGACGATGACCCGAGTACGACTACTTCCTCGACGTCGACTACTTCGACCCCGGATGGATGACTACCTCGACTACTCCGACTCCGGATGAACGACTACTTCGACTACCTCGACTACTTCGACTACATCGACCACTCCCTCTCCGAATCCGAAGATCCCCGAATCCGATGTGTGACCCCAACCCTAACCCTATGCTATATATATGCGTATCTTATAAAAATCATGCATCATTAATTTAACATCGCACCTTTATCCATTTAGTCGAATTAAATCAATTAAATTATGGGATTTGTCCGGTGCATCTATATTTTTCACCGATCCCATTTAAAATGCTTTGCCATGTGTTAGGGAATAAAATTTGGACAACATTTAATGTGTCATGCATCATGTCATCAACATGCCGCTTCTTTTGCCATAGAAGTAAAATGCATCTTTTATGTTTCCAGTGTTTGTTGCTTCTTTGGGAATAGGACGTTGAGTTGATGTGAGCAACGACAGGTTCTGCTACCTCTACCGGATTGCAGGCAAGTGATACTCCCTTGATATCTTTGCTTGTTTTCTGTCTCTTACTCGTCCTATCTTTTGTTCCTTGCTAGCCTTATGTCGCGATGCTTGTGTCCCGATCCTATATGCATGTTTCCCTTGCAGCCATGATATGCCACCACCCCCACATCCTATTACCCTGTTGCTTGTTTACCTTGTTGGCCTTGCGAGTCCTAGTGCATGCTTAGGTGCTTTGCTTGAGTCCTGTTATCTTTTTGTCTAGTCTTGTCTTTAATATGATAGCTAGGCTCAACTAAAATGGTAATCTTTAATTTCTGTTGCGATGGGAATACCTTAATAAAGATAAGGCACCGGCGGAAGGCCAATCGTGGCGTTTTGTTCTGCTAGTGTCGCCTAGGACCCGAGTTCTTTTCCGCTGATCCAAGACTGAGCGCACTAACCACATGTGGGAGTTCTATGGGCCTCCCCGCAATCTATTACCGGATCCTCAAACCTGTCCAGGATGCCACAAGTAGTTCGGGTGTTTCGTAGATTTTGCGGACCGTGCGTTAACCGCATGTGGAAGGAGGGGCAATCGTATGAGTGTTCCCTCCCGAAGCCGTTCACGCAACGGTTAGGCCCACCTCGAAGCTTCGGCCGGACTCTCAAGGTGGATCAGTCCTAGCTAGGTGGCTCCCTGGACTTGTTTGTAAAGAAGGGAAGTATTGCGTCGAACGCTCCACCGGTACACCTCTAAGTGAGTGTTTCGATGCGTGTGGGTTCATTGGTGCATCCCTGCAGGGTGAAATCTTTTCGAAAAGCCGTGTCCGCGGTTATGGACGACTTGGTGAAATGCGCTGGCTAAAAAGATCATAGACAACTTGCACCTTATGATGATAATAACTTGACTAGTAAGATAGATCACTTGAATAATAACTCATAAAACTTGTCCACCGTGTGAGTGCCCGGACTTCTTCCTCGTGGGTTGAGGATACGAGGGAGTCGTTTTAGGGCGGGTTTGTTTGGTGAGTAGTATAGTTGGTTTCTTATGCGCTCTCTTACCTTGTCTCCTTTAGACGAAAGTTTGTAGCGTGTCTCTATAAGTTGTTAGTGCTGCCTGCTGCCGCCTCAATCGCTAACCCTCTTCCTCGGAATTCCAGCTTTGATATCTTGTGAGTATTACTTGCCAGTACTGTTTATAGTACTGACCCCTTCGGGGCTGCTATTCCAATGCAGCCAACAGGTTTGAAGTCTGACGACGTTAGCTTGGGAATCCCTCCGGCTTGGCCTGGGCAGGGATATGGTGCCTTCGTTTATCTTCAGGACTCTTAGTCCAATTTGTTTCTTGTCCGTAGCTGGACGCTACCCGCTTCCGTTGTTATTTTGGATCTTTGTATTGAATCTTTGCTCTTGACTCGGTGAGTCGTTGTTGTATATATGTTATTTTGTGGGTTCCATCGAGAACTGTTGTAATGTTATCACAATTCCACCCGCATAACGTGTGTGTTGCGACCTGCACGTTCTGCCTGGTGGGCGTCCTTTAGGATCGTTATTATGCGGATTTGGCTGGAACGCTCAAGTCTGCATAGTACCGATCTTGGGGCGTTACAACAGTAGTGAAACAGTAGCAGTAACAGAGTAACAGTAGAAATAGTGACATCGGAAGTGAGAGTTGTAAACAACAGTCTTAAAAACACCGTAGGCATATGGATGAATAAACGGGTGTTGCATGAATAAGATAGATCATGTAATCATTATAACTCTGGGCACAATGCAAACATATAATAATAAAGCATCCAAGCATCTACCAATCATAGGCATCTATTCTGAATTTTGCCGTATGTGCTTGCAATAAGAACTTACACAACATCTTTTATCCAGCCATCCTGTTTCAGCGGGGCCAATCATGGAACTAATGGCAATTAAGGTGTTCCATTTAATAGAGCAACGGAGGAAAGCATTAACACACAGTGAATACATGTGATCCTCAAGCTACAATCCATTCCCTTTGATATCCCAATCTGTCACATTGGGGTCGCCGGTTCCGGACAATAACAGGTGTATACAACTAGTAGATAAGATCCAAAACATCAATTATATTCATGAAAATATAACCTGTTCAGATCTGAAATCATGGCACTCGGCCCCTAAGTGACAAACAATGAACACAACTAGTTGCAACAACAATGATTAACACAAATAGATGATACTAGGCATAATGGCCTAACAATTTGACAAGCTATTACATGAGCAATCTCATCCAATCCATACCATCCCCTTGCCAACATCAGGGAATTACTCATACATGGATGGGGGGTCATGGATGGTTGATGGAGAGGCATTGGCAGTGACGACGACGGTGATCTCGACTCCGACAGGGTCCCAGAATAGCGAGTCTTGTCCCCGGATTTTTGTTTCGAGGTGGCGGCGGAGCTCTGAAGTGTTTCTTGAAAAATCGTCTGGGGGGGGGGCGTCTGTTTTAGGTCAGAGGGATCATATATCCGAAGAGGCGTCGGGAGGCAAGCTCTAGGGGCCACAGGCGACCAGTGGCCGCGGTCCACCTGGCACCCGCGGCTGGAGCCCTCCCCTACTCCTGGGCTGGCTCCGTGGCTAATTTCCCCCAAAACTTTATTTTCTATTTTTTCTGGAATTTTCTGTGAAACTTTATCTTTGCACATAAACAAAACATCAAATGTAATTTTACTGAAAATAACGTCAGTCCGTGTTAGTTCTAATCAAATCATGCAAATTAGAGGCAAAACAATAATAAAAGTGTTTGAAAAAGTAGATACGTTTGCAACGTATCACTCACTGTCGTACGTCAGTGAAGACAGCAGCGGCGCCACTGTAAACTCACTGTATGTACACGATGGTGCGCCACAAAAATACCGCTCACGTGTCGGGTGTGCCTTAGTGGAGTCTGGCCCCTACCGCCGTGGCTCCCAGGAACTCCTCCCCGTCTATGGATTCCGAGAACTCCTCCCAACCCAGAGGAACTAGAGGACCATAAGTTGGCGGAGGTGTCCATAGTGTCGGCGTGACGTGAGGAGCAGTGGTGCATCGTGTGGTCGAGGAGTCTTTCGACTCTCTACGTAAGGACCGGGTATGTGCGCTGCCGCGTGATAGGAAGGAGTCCAAGAAGCAGATGCGGCTTTGGATGGACACCGCGGCAAAGTGTTTGGCCAAGTGGAAATTTGCTTCCCACGACAACCCGCTCGCCGATGATGATGAGGCCTCAGGCACCGGCAAACCGCTCACCGACGATGCCGAGGCCTCAAGCAACGGCAAGGGCTCCGCCAGCAATGACAACGTCGTCATCCTCTCTGACAGCGAGGAGGATTCTGCATAGATATGTATTATTAGGTGTTTTTGACGTGTTATATATATATAACCAAAAATAAGGGAATGAACACACATTGGGGAAGCACCAATCTGTGCTGTCCGTGATCATCGCAAACCGTCCACTTCCGGTACCAACTAATATATATATATATATATATACATATATCGACGCGGATTTTATGCCCGCGGTGGTAGCTGCGCATAGGGCGCCGGCCGTTGGATTTAGTCTCAGGATTCGTGTTGCCGTTAACGTCTGTTAAGTGGTAGAAGTCGGGCCTTGTTCTCGTTATCGAATAAAGGAACCGTGCCCCATTCTGATTAGCGAATAAACGAACCGTGCCCTTCTCGTTATCGAGTAAAGGAACCGTTTCCCCTGCTGATTAACGAAGAAAGGAACCGTGCCCCGTACTTGTTATCGAAGAAACAAAACATGCCCGTTCATAGTTAGCGAAAAGGGGACACCCATACGCAAAAAGGAACCATTGGACCCATGCGCAAAAATCAAGTCGTTCTCTTAAGCAATGCGGCCAAATTATTGAGACAAAAAAGAAAAAAAATCAAATCGTTTTCTTAAGCAATGTGGCCAAATTATTGAGACAGAAAAGGAAAAATAACATTGTTTTCTTAAGCAATGCGGCCAACTTATTGAGAGAAAAAAATCAAATTGTTTTCTTAAGCAACGCGGCCAAATTATTGGGATAGAAAAAAAATCAAATCACTTTCTTAAGCAATCGGCCAAATTATTGAGACCAAAAAGAAAAAAAAATCAAGTTGTTTTCTCAAGCAACGCGGCCAAATTATTGGGATAGAAAAAAAATCAAATTGTTTCTTAAGCAATCGACCCCGTACTTGTTATCGAAGAAACAAAACATGCCCGTTCATAGTTACCGAAAAGGAACCATTTCCCCTGCTGATTAACGAAGAATGGAACCGTGCCCCATTCTTTCAATCAGGTGGACGGAACGGCATTAAGTACATCGGCGGTGGAAACTACTCTATAGGGTGATCCAAGGGCTGGTTCAGGGTGCGTAGCTATCACCATGAACATCCCACTATTTTGCATATATATACATATATATATATACATATATGTGTGTGTGTGTGTGTGTGTGTAATGTGCGATTTTGGGATGTCCAATCCTTTTGTAGCAGGAAGGGCAAACCATGCGTTTGAATAAATGATGCCCTTCCGGTACCAACCACTGGTGGAAAACGGGGCTTTTGTCCCGGTTCCCCAGCCCCTTTAGTCCCGGTTGCGCAACCGGGACAGCGCAATCAGGACTAAAGCCCCAACCTTTAGTCCCGGTTCTGTTACGAACCGGGACCAAAGGGTCCCGACGTGGCAGCGCGCGGTGCCGCGCCTGTCAGAGGACCTTTAGTCCCGGTTCTAGCCACGAACCGGGACTAAAGGTTTATTCTGTTTTTTTTTTGTTTTGCTGTTTTTCTTTATATTGTTTGTTTGTTTTACAGTTTTTCGTTTATTTTTTCATTTATTGTTTTTCTTTTTAGGATCCAATTCGACGATACTATGTATATACAAAACAACTAAAGAAGGAATTACACAAACATCACCATAAGTTGTCGAATCTTTACATATAGTATCATATAAGTTGTCCAACCCTATTAACATACATAAAACCCTAGTTGCCCGGTGAATAAAATTCTCCATTTTTATTTATGACTTGATCTAAGAAGAATGCCGCCAGCTCCTCTTGAATTGCTCGCAAGCGGTCTTGTGGTAGGAGCATGTCCCGCATCTCTTCGATCTATATAATTTATGGAAGGGGTCAATTAATATATATATATGAGAGAATCTCAACACAATTGATTGTAATAAAATAGTATTGTGAATATTGTTTACTTACTTCAAGATGTTCTAAGAGTCTGCTCCTCTGATAACACCTCTGGCGAATGAACTCGCAGACATACAATCCACATAAGTGATTTCCGGATCCCTGTCTCGAGCACTTTATAAGAACAAAGTTCAATCAAAATAATAATCAAGCATGATAATATTATTAAACTTCAATCAAATAGATGCCCGAGTCTAGCTAGAACTACTTACCGCCATGTCTTTAAATTCAAGCTCATCTGTCCATTCACCCGGAGCCCTGTTGGTGAACCGTTTCCAAGCCCTGGAAGTCAATGAAAAAGAATAAATGACTTATTAATTACTACATATCAGGAAATGAACGAAAGTTGCCGATGTAGTGCCATAATGATTGAAATTACCTCTGGATCATTTCCTTCATGTCCTTCCAGTTCCCTGGTTGATCACGTAGCGGGTCCATGACTTGTACTATTCCTTTGTCAGGAATAATGATAAATAACATATAGTGGAACCTGCGCACGAATTACTCGTCAATTACACTTAATTAACATGGAGTATAGAAGGTGTATAGACACTAACACTCACCCGAAGTTGTAAGGAAATAGTATTTGTGTTTTAGTTTCTTGCTTCCTTAACGCAAGTACCAAGAGGTCCTCCGTTTCCTTTTCTTTATGTATAAGATTGTACTGATGAATGACATGTGGGTCAACGAACCCAATGTCATAGATTTCAGATAATCTGCATTCTCGAATCTTCAATCTGCATAATAGAGTGAGGATAATTACAAATATGTTTAACGAGCTGAGTTAGAGACTTAGTTACAGAAAAAAAATACTTACAGACAATAGGCACTGACGATAGATTTGTTGATGGCATCTTGTTGGAATAACTGAAACAATTCTTCAAATTCAACCTGGACCTGGGCAGTTCCACGACCGTAATGCTCTTCTTTAACCTCCAGGTTGATCCAGTTTTTCCCTTCCTTTGCTGCTTCCATGTACCACGCATTCAATCTTCGCATTTTTGTTGGAAGGTTCGGGACCTTCTCTGGTTTGACAAAAGGCTCCCCGTGCTTGTATTTGTACTTGTCTGTGATCACCTCAGCAGTGGGATACTCTATTAGCGAGCCCAAGTATTCAGCCATGGTCACACCAAGCTCAGCGGCGGCTTTTTTGATTTGTTTGTTAGTTAATTGTTTAGGCCGAGGGACATCGGAACACACCCTCAGCGGGGGGCATGATTGCTTCTCCTGTTGTCCGAGCTGAGGAACTCCTTGACCGTATGGACGCGCCTTCGGCTTCGGAATATTGCGTGCCCTCAGAACATTGGGCGGCACCTGAGCATCACGTGCCTTTATAATTGTTCGGTCGTAGTCCGGTAAAATCTGCTCAGCCGTTGGTCGCGTCAGGTTTCTCAGTGTTCTCTCAACTAAGACCGGATCTAGTGGGACCTTTTGTGGCCGCTTCGGTGCTAACTGGCGTCTGACATCCTCTTTAACCCACACTTCTAGCTCTGCTTTGGTCATTTCGTAAGGTAATTTCTCGATAGGCTTGGCGGGTTTCGCTTTCTTCTGATGACTTGTACCACTAGAACCCGAGGCAGAGGCGGCGCAGGCGGTGCTCTTCCGCTTTTGAACACGACTATGAGCCTGACACGGCGGAGACGGCTGAGGCGGTGGAGACGGCTGACGCGGCGGAGGAGATGGCTGACGCTGCGGAGGAGATGGCTGTCGCGGCGGAGACGGCTGGGGTGGCGGAGACGGCTGACGCGGCGGAGACGGCTGACGCGGCGGAGACGGCTGAGGTGGCGGAGACGGCTGAGGCGGCGGAGACGGTGACCTTGGCTTCCAATTTGGAAGCACAATGTGTTCCTTCCGCCATAGAACAGTAGTTTTTCTACCATACCTCAGTGCAGTCTCGTCTTCACCCGTAGGGTAGTCAAGCTGCAGATCCTCGTATCCTTTCATGACTTCATCCACTACGACAACAGAATATCCATCTGGAATCGGCCGCGAATGGTAAGTACCATTAGTTACAGCAGCTAAGACTACGCCGACCGCCACCTTCACGGTTATGTTCATCAATGGAGCATGTAGCTCACAATTTTCCCTCTCCGTGATATCATCCACGGGGTAGCGACGAGCCGAGATATCTGGCCGAAAGAGCTCCGTGGAAGCCACGCTGCTTTTCCGCTGAGATGGTGGGCCGCTATCTTGCTGAGAAGGATCTTCGTGCCGGTGAGCTTCCTGTGTGGTAAGTGAATCAAGGATCTGCTGCTGCCTAGTTAATCTATCTTCAATCTGCTTCAGCCGATCTGCCTCCTCTGCCTTCTTCCTCCCTCGACTTCTATAACTGTCAGTGTCATCTGGAAATCCATACTTCCACGGTACGGAGCCTTCTGTGCCTCGTGTCCGACCTTTGTTTTCTGGATTCCCGAGGGCCCGTGACAGCTCGTCCTTCTCTCTGTTTGGAACGAACTCCCCGGCTTCTACCTCCTTCATTATCTTCTGAAGTTCAGCGAGAGGGGTTGCAAGTTGTGCTTTTGTAAAGATGCACTTCCCTGTTTCTGGGTGCAACGTTCCCCCATGCCCGAAGAACCAAAGTTTTGCCCGATCAGCCCACCGCTGCGTCTCAGGAATTATCCCTTGTTCAAGCAGGGCGTTCTCAAGTCTCTCCACCTTAGGCTTGATAACCCTATAGCCACCTGACCCCATGCTATGGTGATATTCCTTCTTGGAAGCATTTTTCTTATTAGTTGCTGACCTTTTCTTAGCCTCTTCAGATATCTTGTACTTGACAAATTCCTCCCACTGATCCCTTAGCTTTTCATACGCTCCAGTGAACTCCGGAGTTTTTTTTTGAAGGACAAAGTCCTTGTGCAATCTTTTCTTCCAGTTTGCAAATTGTTCGGCCATCTTCTTCAGTGCCCACTCCTTGACCTTTTTCTCTATGGGATCCACGTAATTTGGATCCTCCTCCTCTAACGGATGAGCGTCGTCGTCTTGACGAGGAAGCGTGAAATTAGCCATTAGCGTCGTCCAAAGATTTTCTTTCACTCTATCGTCAACAAAAGTGAGAGACGAGCGTTCTGTCGCCTTCGGCTCATTCCATTCTTGAGTGGTGATCGGGACGTTGTCCCTAACAACAACTCCGCACTGACTTACAAACTTGACAAAATGTGTCAGCGGTCTGCCATCTGGAGCTACTGCTTCGATCTTGTATCTCTCTTCTTTATCACACCTTTTGGATGGGTCTCGTTTGGGGATAGAAGAAGATTTGCTCGATCCGGAGGGCTAAAAGAAGAAAGATAGTTAATGCATATATATATATATATATATGAATCAAATAGTGGATTTAGTCAATATAGGGTTAGTTAATATACCGCGCCGGAGTTTGTAGTAATAATTGTCCGGTCACCATCATCACCGGATGCCTCAGCTTCTATCTGCGCTCCCTCGCCGGAGTCGTTCAGAAAGCTCGAGGTGAACTCCAACTCATCTTCACCGCGGATAATATCTTGCAATATGTTCTCCTGATTTTCGTCTCTGTTGTGATCCATAGTTTCTGCAAGGACAATTGACCGGGTGGTTAATGAAAATTAACCCATTCTTATTCTTATTCTTATTCTTTTAATTCTATTCTTATTCTTATTCTACACTAATTATTAAAATAGCTAACACAATTGCTAACACTAATTATTAGTGTTAACACAATTGCTAACATTTCAAAATAGCTAACATTTTAATTATTCAAAATAGCTAACATTATTTAAAATAGCTAACAATTGCTAACACTAATTAATACAAATTGCTAACATTTCAAAATAGCTAACATTTTAATTATTCAAAATAGCTAACATTATTTAAAATAGCTAACAATTGCTAACACTAATTAATACAAATTGCTAACATTTCAAAATAGCTAACATTTTAATTATTCAAAATAGCTAACATTATTTAAAATAGCTAACAATTGCTAACACTAATTAATACAAATTGCTAACACAATTGCTAACACTAATTATTAAAATAGCTAACAATTGCTAAATGATGAACACATGACGTCATGGTGATGTCACCGATGAACTTGGGCACGGCTTGATCACGAAATCGTGGAATCGGCTTGAAATTGGGCACGGGCATGGGCTCTAGGAGTTAGAGGAGGCCGAGAAGAGTACGGGGTGGCGGTGGAATGGACCAAATGGTCGCCGGAGGACCGACGGTGACCATGTCCGCGGCGGCGGGCGGTGTGGTTCTTCGTGGAGCGCGGGAGGGAGAGGGTGGAGGGGTCCCAGAGGACGGGGTGCTCACCGCTGGGAGGTCGGAGGAGGCTGGTGACGGGCGGCGACCGGCGGAGGAAGCTCGACCGGCGGAGGTTGCCGGAGGAGGCGAGATGACGTGATGCGGAGGCTCGGGCGGCCGGCCGGCCGGCGAGGAGAAGGAGAGGGCGGCCTCGGCTCGGGCGGGCGTGCCACGAACCGGGACAAAAGGGTCCCAAAGAACCGGGACGGATGCCTCCCGGTCCCCGCGCATCCTCCGAGCCGCACGAACCGGGACAAAAGGATCCTTTAGTCCCGGTTCGTGCCGTGACCGGGACTAAAGCCTCCCGCCGGCCAAAAAGGAAGGCTTGTTTTCTACTAGTGAACTAATATTATCCAAATATTGCTAACCACGTTCTATTATGTCTATTGATCCTTCGTTCCAATGGTAAGATTTGGCATTTTGAAAGTTCCGTTCAGAATTTGTTAAACTTGGAAAAACAGGGAATATCGCACTCGATTCTTCTGAATAAAAATCATGTGCGAAGGTTAATTTTTACCATAATAGTATCACACATGGTTCTGTCCAATGCAAATCATATGTGATGTCTCGTGCTACACGGCTGCAAGTTCGCACATGATTCTATCAGAACTAACTACATGGACCCCTACCTTATAAATAGGGACCAACCATGCTTCACCCTTACACACACTCTACTCCCCACTCTCCAGCCGCCTCCCCTCCTTTACATTTGTACACGCCGCATTTGGCCTCCCCCCGCCGCACTCTCCCGCCGGCCAATGACTTTGCGGGATGCCTGTCAAAGGCCGTCGAAATCCCCATGGCAAGGTCAACGTCTTCTCCTCGATCGACATCCCGAAGGCTGGTGCTCGTTTGGATCTGTTAGATGTCGGTATCTGTTTGATCTATTAGATGTAGTATCTGTTAGAATATCTTGTTAGATCTTTGTTCTATTCGATTAGGTGTGTTCAGTTAAATCTTCTTTGTTGGGTTCTTACTGTTAGATCTTGTTTAGTATTTTATATATGATCTCGTCACAATAGAAATTTCTAACCAGAAGAGTGATTTTATTCCGACTTGTGTAATAGGGATCAATTTTTGTTGCACTGTACAAGAAAAAAGGGAGCCGAGGGTTTTGCCCCCATATCTCGTTGGTTTTCTACTAGATGTGGGCGTTTTTTAGGTACCCTGGTACTCTATGAAGAGTGCGGGGAGTACCGCTATCCATCTGAAAGGGTATTATAGAACTTTATTAATCCAACATCCTATGGTTCATCGTCCGGCCGTTCCGATCTGAACGCATGCGTCTGTTCGTTAGTTTTCTCCACCGCCGCCTCCTCTGATGGAATAGTGCCAGGAATAGGTTCTAAATTCGTGTTGATCCCTGATTGAATAAGAAACAGCGATGATGACAGACAACGCATTACTAGTAAGATCCTTGCAGGCTAAGTCGATCTGCACCACATTCCTTTGCCTTCTTTTGCCCCTGTAAGTGAACAATATTTTTGTTTTGTACCGTTTTCATTGTTTCTACTTTCTCCCGTTAATGGATTTTATGCATGAAAAATGCATGCCCTTGGAGCAATACTTGCAAGTATTGCTCAAGGAGATGCACCTCTCTCAAACAAGAGGATGTCCCCAGCGCAACAGGTGGCGTCTACCCTTGCCGAGGTGGCATATGTGATCTCTTCTGCAGGAACGGGCAGAGTCTTGCCTTGGAAGAAATGTCCACCGTCCGTTTATTAACCCTCTGAACAAAGACAAAGATGTAACCAAGAAAAGTTCTTTCTTCTTTTGTGTAAATTTCACATTTGTATAGCTTGGAATTGATACTTCTGTCGCAGTGTATGAATATGAAATGTGAAATGAATGAAATAAGGATATTTGTTACTGGATGATGCTTGTTCTTCATTTTTGCTTGTGTTACAGCTGGTGCAAAGCCTACAGGCATGGTCCTGAAAATTCTAAGCGTGTGCGATGGTTCGATAACACATACGACTAACAGTATACTAAACCACTATACTAAACGTGTGCGATGAGAACTTAAACACTCACGTACGGCCTTTTAAAAACGTGTGCAATTGTAAGTAAACCCAGAAGATTTCAGCCATAGTAACCGTGTGCGATCTCCTACCACATGCATCGCACACAAGTTAGAGAAACTTGGACGAAAACCGTGGGTATCACAAATGATTTGTTTCCTCGAAACATGTGCGATGCTTTTGACATTATGTAACAGCCCCAGTTTGATACTGAAAAATATGAATAATTTTCCACTTTTCCTTCTCATGTTTGCATCATGGCATGCATTTGAATTTACTAATTCTAACAAGCAACAATTGGAAACATCTAAAAGGGGAAGCAAAACCTTCCCAAACCTCCAAACCAAATGCATTGCTTAAGATTGGCAACCAAACTAGTTTGAACTTCCAAATTGTCCAGGAAGTTCCAAGGAAATATTTCATACACATATGGCAAAACATTTTCTTGCCAAGCAAAGAAATTAAATTTGAGAATTCAAAATAGGTACAAATCTTTTCCTAATTTTAAACCAAGTTCAACTTGTCAATATTTCAAAATAAAATTATGGGGAGCTTCTTTATAATATTATGAGCCTCCATAAATATTTTCATAATTTATTGATTTGTTTAAGTACCCAAGTCAATGAAATTTTGGAAATTATCAAAATGACCATATTTAAACCCTGTGAACAAATGTGAAACTAAACATTTTATTTTGCAACACCAATTTTTGTGGAGCTTCTTCATGTCATGGGGAGGCTATATGAATTTTGGCAGATTTTATGAAATTGTTTCAAGGCCTTAATTAAATCCCTAAAACCCTACTGGTTTTAAATGAAAAAAAGGAAAAGGGCAAAAGATTAAAAATCTGACGTGTGGACCCCCCGTCCTCCTCTCTCTCCTCTTCCTTCTCCACCGTGGCGCCAGAACGGGACTGGCGCCATGCCGCGCCCATGCCGCCGTGCTCCCCCTCGCGCCTGCCGCCGTGCCCCTGGTGGTCAAACGCACGCGGGCGTCCACTTGCTCCCCTAGCCATTCCCACCTACTCCCTCTCCTTTCTCCCTCCCGTGCTTCCTCCCGAGCTCCACCATTGCCGTCGTGGCTGCCGAGCTCGTCGCCGTCGTCTGGAGCCGCCCCGCGTAGATCGAAGTAGGTAGAAACCTCCGTCGCGTCCTCCTCTCCCTCCCCACCGGCGGAATCGAGCCGGGTTCGCCCGAATCGATGCCGCCGTCCTCGACTTCGTCCGCATCGGCCGAGCTCCGCCGAGCTAAATCCGCCGCCGTCCTTCCCTCTCCGGCCTCACCGACCACGCCAACGTGCCAGGGTTAGCTCCGTGTTTCCCTTGCGCGTCCTCCCGCTCCCCCTCTCCCTCTCATTCGTGCTCGCACCATGCGCAGCCGCCGCCGCCGCCGTCGTAGTCTGACCGAAAACTGGTCGTTCGGAATCACCCTGATTATTCCGGATCCATTCCGGACCGACCGGAATTTTCCAAACCTTTCCGAAAAATTCCAAAACCCTAACAGAACCATTTTGAGGTCACCTCGGAATGGGTTCGGACTGAGCCGGATCCATTCCGGACCAATCCGGATAAATTCCGACCCAGCTAATGAAAACTTGTGAAAATCATAACCTTTCTTCTTTTTATTATTTTCACATCTTGCAAATGCTATATCCAATCGATCAGCAATTCAAATGCTACCTAATCATGCTAATATCATATCATGACAACAATTTCACTTTGGTGTAATTTCTCTAATTGGTTAAAAGAATTAAAATTCAAATAATTATTTTTTTCCTATTTAATCATCGTAAGTTGGAAAAATCACAAATGAGGTACCAAAATGATCATAAGAACAATACCTATCTATTCATGTCATGTTCATGCATATTTAAGCCACTTTTTAGTAATGTAATAAGTTATAAACCATGTGATCACTAAGTTAAATACGGGGTTGCAAATAATTGCACTTATTATTTGGCACTCCATTTAATTGTGTTAGCTAATTTATATGATGATATCAATGCATAAACTTGACATGACATCATGATTGTGCATTGCACTTGTCTTTGTGTTATTTATTTGTTCTTCTGTTATTATTTGGGTATCGATAGATTCGGGAGTCGAGGGTTCCCCTACCTACCCCGACGAGCCGTACTGCACGCCCCGTCAGCAAGGCAAGAGATAACCTAACCTTCTTGGCATATAGCCTCCTATTGTTTTATACAAGTATTTTATCCACCATAATATTGCATTCGATTCCAATGTCACTTTTGATCAAGTTGTAGAGTATCCTATGAATTGCATTGTCCCCTAAACCATTACATGTCTCCCCTCCTATTAACCATAGGTTGTTGTGTTGGCCTGAGATACTTTATATCTGTTGCTTATTGCTTAGCTATGCTTAGCCATGCTTAGTCGAATGCTATATTGTCCGGTGATTAAATTCCATAATTATGATGTTGATGGAATGTTCGGACATGGTGGTTACTTGTGGTACTTAATTAAGTTGCTTAAAAAGGCTTGGATGAGTTGCCATCGGGGTTATGGTGTTTTGCCTCATCCTTGACGCCTAGGTGCGAGTTCTTTACCTCTTGAACCAAGATGAGCGTGCTTCCATTGGTGGGAGTATGGGCTCCTTATTAACTAAATAACTTGTGCGGGCGTATCCAAGGGTCCTCTAGTCTGCTATTTCCATTTGCGGGTGAGTGTGGGGGTGGAAAAAGAAACGATGAGGTTGTTGGTGTTTAGGGCGTGGCGATGGGGGCAGGGGCTGAAATAGGCTGGTTAAACTTGTCCTGTCGCCACAGATGATCCTTGGATAGTCTCATGCGAGGTAAAGGTTTAACCGCGCCCACTTGCCAGCTTTCCCCGGAAGAGAGCTAATCAGGCGAGTCGGACGGTACCAATGGGTAAATTAGTACACCCCTGTAGGGTTTAATCTTTTCGAAAAGCCTTGTCCGCGGTTATGGACGACTTGGGAATAGACGATAAGATCATAGAGAACCTGACCATAATTCCTAAAATTTGGCAACTAGAGGTTGCAATCTCAACGTGTGATAAAAGGTTCATTTCCTCGAGGGTGATTTGAGGGGGTGCCTTGGAGGAGATGAGTGATGAGAAATGGTTACTATGGGTTCTTTGCGAACCAAAGCTAAAGGTTTACTATCTTATCCCCTTTCGAAAACATTCTGAGTAGTCGATGCCATGCGTCACTTATGTCTTTGAAAAAGGGAAAACTAGCTTTATGCCAAATAACTACTATACAGCTTTAGAGCCTTGTCATAATTGGGCCTATATCGCCCTACTAAACTTGCGAGTACGTCGTACTCAGTCTCTCTTTGTTGAATATTACTTGTTTCAGAGGAGGACGACACCGAGCAGACAGGCGGGTTCTTCGTGGACATTGACGAGTAGTCTGGGGTTCCCAGGTGGCAGCTTGGGACGTCGTGGAACAAGCTGGCTGGGATTTGTTATATGTAGGCCTCTTAGGCCATATTTTGGATCTTGTTGTATTAGACAACTACCTCGCTTCCGCATGATGTACTGTTGGGTCTGTGACCCCTGTTGTGTAACTTGTATCTTTCTCGCTATATGAGTTGCTATATGATCTTTTGTGCCGTAGAGTCTGTGATGTGCCAGTTGTTCCACAAGTCTTGATCTTTTTATTATACATTGATAGCTATTCCAGTGTTTATGGCACGATCGATGTGTTGCGTGGGAGCGGTAATTCCATGCCCTTCGATTGTGTAGCATAGCCTGTGGGTTACATAGCCTCTCTATATAATTCCGGGGTCGCGGTGCTATAAGTTGGTATCAGAGCAGGACTGCCTGTAGGAAACCCTTTCTATTGGTCGATGTCGAGTCTAGTGTTCGTGAAAATTATTTGTAACCTAAAAATGAGTTGTGAAAACCCTCTTAGCATTCTTTTTAATCCTTATCCAACTCGCTCCATCTCTGAGTTACCTTACCTCTATTTTTTTTAATGTGGTGTCAAGGTTTTAGGTTCTCGGGGTTGGGTTCTTACCGTCCAGTGTGTATCTCGAGTCCTTTACTTCTGTTTGCTACCACCGCGTTGACGTGGTGTCACACGTGGTTGTTTTGTTCTTTTCATTCGTGTTAGTGCCATCTTAAATCTCTAAATCAAGAAGGACTCTAATGCTCTATCCTAAATGTTCGAAGATGGTTACTGACTATGTCATTGTTCCAAATCTTCAGAATGGCTCCTGCCCGTCGTGGTAACCAAGGTGATCCTGATGCACCGCTGCCACCCTCAATGGCGGAGGTTCTGATGGCTATCGAGGATAACTGCCTGCGCAACGAGCGTCTGCTCGAGCAGTTGGTGCAGCAGGGTGCCAGGTGGAACAATGACTGTAATACTCTCACTGAGTTCTTGCGGTCCCAGCCTCCGACCTTTTCTGAAGCTACAGAGCCGCTTGATGCGGATGACTGGCTGCGAGCTCTCGAGCGCAAGTTCACCGCCTTGCATGTTCCGGTGGCGGAACAAGTGAACTTCGCCACCTACCTGCTGAATGGAGCCGCTGGCTCTTGGTGGGAGAGCCATTTGTCAATGTTTGACGCTGGCCATGCCTTCACCTGGGCGGAGTTCCGCACCACCTTCCGTGCGACCTACATCCCCAAGCCCATCATGGACCTCAAGAGGAGGGAGTTCCTGGATCTGACCCAGGGACGCATGGACGTCCAAGCTTATGGGCGTGAGTTCAACCACCTCTCCCGTTACGCCCCTCTGGACGTGACCAATGATGAGGACAAGCAGTATCTGTTCCGCAAGGGGCTTGCACCGTGGCTCCGATATGAGCTCTTGCCTTTCAAGTTTCAGTCCTACCAGGAGCTGTACAACCAGGCTCTCACTATGGAGCAAGGTAGGAAGGAGCTAGAGTCTTCCAAGAGGCCAGCTCCAATGGACAATCAGAGCTCCTCTTCTTCTGAGGGCAAGAAGCGCAGGGTCTTTGTGCCCTTCAGTGCTGTGCCTGGTGCTCCCTTCGCGCCAAGGCCTTCAGGGTACAGGCCACCTCCGCCACGCCCAGCTACCTCGACCTTCGGTGCGGCTGGAAGTGGCTTCCGCCCTCAGCTGCCACCACCACCACTGAGGCCCACTTGCTACAGCTGTGGCCAGCCTGGGCACTACTCCAGGGAATGTCCCCAGAAGGCACCGGCTACCGCAGCACCTTCACCAGCTCCCTCTACCCCAGCCGCCAAGGCCATGACTGTCAGCCGTGGCCACCTGAACCACGTCTCGGCTGAAGGAGTCGAAGAGGACCCCGGAGTTCTCATGGGTACGCTTCGAATAAATGCATATCTAGCTTCAGTCTTGTTTGATTCTGGAGCATCACATTCATTCATATCCATAGCATATGCACACAACCATCAAATACCGTTTGTGAACATGGACTCCCCCTAGTGGTCAAGATACCAGGCTCTAGTTGGCACACTAATTGGATCGCTCCTGAGGTTCAGGTTTCTATAGGGTCAGTCCCCTTTCCGTTCTCGTTGATAGCACTGAAGTCAGATGGATTAGATATCATTCTGGGCATGGATTGGCTAGTCAAATATCAGGCCAACTTGAATTGTGCTGCCAAGACTGTCACAGTGATCCACCCAACCTACGGACTAGTGCGTTACTGGTCCCCTTCATCCACAATTCCATCCGCTGCCACACCTCTCTCTCCGAAGATCAGCCTATACTTCCTGGAAGGAATCACCCCACCTGAGATGCATGAGGTGGAGGTGGTGTGTGATTTCCCCAATGTCTTTCCGGAGGAATTGCCTGGCATGCCACCTGATCGAAGTGTGGAGTTTGTCATTGATTTGGTTCCGGGAACTGCTCCCATTTCCAAAAGGCCCTACCGCATGCCAGCCGAAGAGCTGACTGAGCTGAAGAAACAAATTGATGAGTTGGTGGAGAAGGAATTCATTCGCCTTGTAGCTCCCCCTAGGGCTGCCTGTCGGGGATATGAACCCCGGATATCCCAAAGAGAACCTTTTATTCAAAACGACCTGGGGGGCGGTTGAACAAGTGCCGGCTGCTTGGCGTCGCCTGAAGCCAGCCGCCTGAAGCAGCCGCCTGCGTCTACCCGGAGGCGGACGGCCGGCTAGGCTGGAACCGGATGTGAACAACCGACAACTCCATACGGGTGGGCCCGGACCACGTAACCGCTCCTGGTGAACAGTACTCACTGTCGGGCATCTCCTGTACCTGATCATGACAACAAGCTCCAGCCGGCTCGAAGCCGTAGTGATGTCATAGGGGCAAACATGTAACTTCCCTATAACCTAGAAACCCTAGATGCTGCCTATATAAAGCATGCAGGGGCCTCCTGCGCGAGGCTGGCAGAAACACGTGAGGAGACAGATAACATCATCTTCAACCTCCAGCCGGCTAGGATCTCCAGCCGGCTGCTACCCGAAACAGCTCTAGGAGCACCTCTGTAGTCCGATTCAGTGATCAAGCAATAAGAACAAGAAGAGCAGGACGTAGGGGTGTTACCTCCACAAGAGGGCCCCGAACCTGGGTAACTAGCGTGTGTTTGCGTGCTTGTTGCCCAATCCCGCGCGAGCATCCGATCGTCGCCTGCCCCACACTCTTTTCCATCTCTGATGGATATGCCGTGCAACCCACCACGACATTTGGCGCCCACCGTGGGGCTCGCGGCGAGCGGAGTCACGTTCTGTGCGGGATCCCGGACTGTAGATGGTCGGCGGGTCGTCTCCGGCCTCGTGCTCTCCATCGGCTCCGTCGGCTGCGTCCTCGACAACACCAACAGCTTCGCCGACGTGGACGTCGCCAGCGGAGGAGCGGTCGTCACCCTTGGCGATTTCCACGTCTACGTCGCCGTCGCCGCTCAGGAGTACCCGGAGGTGGTCTACTCTAGCTTGGCTCCTTCGATCTTCGACGCCAGCACCTGCAACGACGACTCCGCCTTCGGCTACCTCAACTCCGGCGACGCGGACCGCGACGTCGCCAAGCTCAACGTCTACGCCGAGGTGCACATGGTCGAGCACGCGGCGGCAGGAGGCCCCGTCGCCGCTACTGTTCATGAAGCAGGCGAACCTTCGCGTTTCCAGCGCAATCTGGAGGCCGACTTCGAGCTGCTAAGCACCCCCATCACGCCGGGTGCGGATCCGGCCAAGGCGGCGGCTGAACTCGAGAGGATGCGTCAACAGATACTCGACAAGGCTCTTCACCTCGCATCCACGCAGCGCCGACTTAACGCTACGATGCGCGAGTACAACACCGTCCACGGTTTCGAGCCGACAAGGGGCAACACGGAGAAGCTGAATGAAGTCCGACGCAAAGGAGGGGATCTCGGAGGCGTCCTGAACCGTGCTGGCCAGCCGCACGAGCATTCGGACATCATCCTGCCCGAATACAGCAACCCAGTGCAAAACATGAAGGCTGCGGAGGCGGCCGCAGCAGAACTACCCCATCTCCAAGGCGAGGAGCTACGCCAGCAAGCGCGCCGAGTCCAGGAGCTCATCGCTGCGGCCAACCGGCAGCAACGCGAAACCGAGATAACGGCGAGCCGTGAGCATCACGAGCCGCCTCCAGGCTACGATGCAGCTGGCAAGTCCAAGCAAGGCGCTGAGGCGTCATCTACGAGCCGCGGAAGGGCGAAGGACAAGCAAACACGAGTTCATCGCGAGGGGAGCGCGAGCTCGCATCCTCGTGATCACAGCCGCGATCCGGCTGGACGACGCGAAGACGGCAACCGGAGCGAGCCTCGAGCCGGACGGAACGTAAAGGAGCGAGTCGGCCACAAAGTCACCATCGACGAACGCCTGGGGCCGCTGGGACCCGAAACCAGCGACGACGCACGCCACCGCATCGACGTGCTCAAGCTGTCAAGCATCATCGAGGAAGAAGACATCGCTGCCCATCGCTGTTTCGGACCCCGCATCCGGAGCGAGCGATTCCCGAAGGGATTCACCCTTCCCAGGGACACCCCCAAGTACAACGGCACCGCGAAGCCGGAGGACTGGCTCGCCGACTACGTCACGGCGGTCAACATCGCAGGCGGCAACAAGCGGGTGGCCGTGCGCTACGTGCCACTCATGCTCCAGGGATCGGCACGGACTTGGCTCAACAGCCTTCCGAAGGAGAGCGTCAACAGCTGGCTGGACTTCGAGGAAGTGTTCAACCGCAATTTCACCGGCACCTATTTGCGCCCCGGCAACGCACAGCTGCTCGCGCTGTGCAAGCAGAAGGACGGCGAGTCGGACCGAGCCTACCTCACCCGATGGACAAGCCTTCGCAACTCCTGCGAGGGAGTTCTTGAGCTCCAAGCCGTCCAGTACTTCATCCAAGGCTGCCGAGACCAGACGCTGCTCAAGCACCGGCTCCTGCGGAAGAGCCCAAAGACCATGGCAGAGCTCATGGCAATCGCCGACGAGTACGCCACCGCCGACGCGGGCATGACCAACCCGATCCGACTCGACGAAGCCGGAAGAATCATCATGGCAGAGCCGGCTACACGTCGCAGCCGGACGGAGAACCAAGAAGGAGGAAAATCGACCCGGCGTGACTCCGACGCGGCTGGCAAGCGCAAGTCCGCGGACGACCGCGTCGAGTCCAAGGTCGTCGCCACAACCGAGGGAAGGCCGGCAGGAGGCTTCGACAACCGCCGCATGAGGACCAGCGGCGATATGCGCCGAACAAGGGCGAGGAACAACTACGACTACTTACTCGATCAACCGTGCCGGAACCATGGCGACCGGCCAGCAAACCACACCGTCAGGCAATGCACCCTCGGCCGCCCAAGGCCACCACCGTACGAGCGGCGAAACCCGCCTCCGCCTCGGGATGAAGCCGGACGGGACGATCGAGGACGCGACGACAGACGACGTGAAGATAGGAATCGCGAGGATCGCCAACACGAAGAAGAAAGGAGGGAGCGCCTTCCAGCTCCGCCTCCAAGGGGTCCAGACGGCTACCAGAATCCGGATGCCGCCTACGTCGTGTTCGTCAGCGAGCGCGACGACAAGCGAAGCCGGCGCGAACGGTTCAAGGAGGTGAACGCGGTGGTTCCACCTGTCCCCCAGTACCTCAACTGGTCGCAGGAACCAATCACGTGGGACCGCAGCGACCACCCGGAGCTGATGCCCAACCCAGGCGGCTATGCCTTAGTCCTGGAGCCCATGATCATCTCCGCCAAGCGCGCTTGCACCTTCTCACGCGTCCTCATTGACGGGGGCAGCAGCATCAACATCCTCTACCGCGACACGCTGGAGAAGCTAGGGATCTCCGAGTCCAGCCTGACTCCGAGCCGGACGGTCTTCCACGGCATCGTGCCGGGGCGAGCAGGCTCATCCATGGGCCTCATCCGGCTGGACGTCCTATTCGGCACTAAGAGCAACCATCGCCGCGAGACTGTCTCTTTCGAGGTGGTCGACCACTCCAGCGCCTATCACGCCATCCTCGGGCGGCCGGCGCTCGCCAAGTTCATGGCGGTACCCCACTACGCCTACCTCAAGATGAAGCTACCAGGCCCACGCGGGATCATCACCGTCGCTGGAGACTACAAGCGCTCCATCGCCTGCGCCTCCGACAGCGCAAAGGTGGCCGAGACCATGGTCTGTAATGAGGAAATGAAGCAATTCAAGCGCAAGGCCAATGAGGAGAAGCTGGAGATTCCGGAGTCGGCCAAGACGGCTGGCGAGTCGAGCTTCCAGGCGGCGCGAGACACGAAGAAGATCTACTTCGACGACACCGACAAGTCCAAGTTCGTCACCGTGGGGGCGAACCTGGACCCCAAATAGGAAAGCGCGCTCGTCGAGTTCCTCCGTGGGAACCGGGACATCTTCGCGTGGTCCCCCAAGGACATGCCGGGTGTACCGAGGGAACTCGCCGAGCACTCTCTACACGTTCGCCCAGACACCAAACCAGTGAAACAATCCATGCGTTGCTTCGCGGAGGGGAGAAGACAGTTGATATGAGAAGAGATAGCGCGGCTACTCGCAGCCGGATTCATCAGAGAAGTGCAACACACGGAGTGGCTAGCCAATCCAGTGATGGTGGAAAAGAAGAACAAGAAATGGCGAATGTGTGTCGACTACACACACCTCAACAAGGCCTGCCCCAAGGATCCTTTCGCACTGCCGCGCATCGACCAAGTGATCGACTCCACGGCCGGCTGCGACCTCCTCTCCCTCCTCGACGCCTACTCCGGCTACCATCAAATTCCGCTGAACCCGGACGATCAGCTGAAGACCGCCTTCATCACCCCCTACGGCCCGTACTGCTACACCACCATGCCGTTCGGCTTGAAGAACGCGGGAGCAACATACCAGCGCTGCATGCAGAAATGCCTGCACGACCAGATCGGTCGCAACGCGCACGCCTACGTTGACGACGTCGTCATCAAGACCAAGGAGAAGCACACCCTCCTCGCCGACCTCAAAGAAACCTTCGACAACCTGCGCCGCTTCCAGATGAAGCTCAACCCGGAGAAGTGTGTGTTCGGCGTTCCAGCCGGACAGCTACTCGGCTACCTCGTGTCGGCACGAGGGATCGAGGCCAACCCGGAGAAAATCGCCGCCATCGACAACATGCGACAACCGAGAAGCGTCAAGGACATCCAAAGGTTCACTGGCTGCCTGGCATCCCTTAGCCGCTTCATCAGCCGGCTCGGCGAGAAGGCTCTCCCGCTTTACCATTTGCTTAAGAAGACCGACAAATTCGTCTGGAGCGACGCGGCGGACGCCGCCTTCAAAGAACTCAAGCGTGCGATGGCCACCGCACCGGTCTTAGCACCTCCGACTCCAAAGGAGCCCATGCTCATGTACATCGCCGCCTCCAACCGAGTCGTCAGCGTCGTCCTGGTGGTTGAACGAGATGAAGCCGGCAAGCAGCGGCCGGTTCAGCGGCCAGTCTATTACCTCAGCGAGGTGCTCTCTCAGTCAAAGCAGAATTACCCACACTACCAGAAGCTCGTATACGGCGTGTACATGGCCACGAAGAAGCTGAAGCACTACTTTCAAGAGCATCCGATCAAAGTGATAAGCGACGCACCGCTTGCCGAGATCATAGGCAACAAGGACGCAACCGGCAGAGTAGCGAAATGGGCAATCAACCTGACGGCGCACGGAGTCGAATACGACAAAAGAACGGCAATCAAGTCACAAGAACTGGCTGATTTTCTAGCCGACTGGACGGAGACGGACCACATTCCCACCGCCACCCGACTCCGGCGAGCATTGGCTCATGCACTTCGATGGTTCCAAAAGATACTGGGGACTCGGCGCCGGAGTCGTCCTCACCTCACCTAAGGGGGGCCGACTCGAGTACGTGCTACAAATCCACTTCACGGCGTCCAACAACGTAGCTGAGTATGAAGCTCTCGCGCACGGCCTCAAGCTCGCCAAGGCCATGAACATCAAGCGGATCCTCTGCTACGGCGACTCCGACTTGGTGGTCCAGCAAACTACTGGCCATTGGGACGCCAAGGACCCCAACATGGCCGCCTACCGCTTCTTCGTCCAGCAGCTCGCGGGATGCTTCGACGGATGCGAATTTCACCATATACACCGCTCTAACAACGAAGCGGCCGACACTCTGGCGAACATTGGCTCTCTCCGCGAGGAAATCCCACCCGGCGTCGCCCTCGAGAAGCTTTACAAGCCATCCATCACGCCGTGTCCCGGCTCCGACTCCATCCGGATGCCGCCTGGCGCGGAGTCGGCTGGGCCGGCTCCAGGCGAGACGGAATCCGTCGAGGTCCTCGTCATTGAAGAAGCTCCGCCATGGACCCAACCCTTCCTCGCCTACCTCGCCAACAACGAGCTCCCGGCGGACGAGCTCACCGCCAGGCAAATCAAACGCCGGGCAAGTGCTTACACCATCATCAACAACGAGCTATACAAGCGCAGTGTCTCTGGGATATTCCAGCGTTGTGTGAGCCAAGAAGAAGGAATCAAGATACTCAAAGAAATCCATCAAGGCGAATGCGGTCATCACGCATCCTCAAGGGCAATTGTGGCTAAGGCGTTCAGGCATGGGTTCTATTGGCCGACTGCGCTGGCGGACGCAAACCAGCTGGTCCGGCTCTGCAATGGTTGTCAACGATTCGCGACGCAGAAGCACACGCCGGCTTCAGCACTCAAGACAATTCCTATCACTTGGCCGTTTGCCGTCTGGGGACTCGACATGGTCGGCCCGTTGAGGAGATCCAGCGGAGGCATGACACACCTGCTGGTAGCAGTGGACAAGTTCACGAAGTGGATTGAAGCTAAGCCGATTAAGAAACTGGATGGACCAACAGCAGTCAAGTTCTTCAAAAGCATCATCCACCGCTTCGGATACCCCAACAGCATCATCACGGACAACGGGTCGAACTTCGTCAAGGGAGAATTCCCCAAGTTCTGCGGCAGGACCGGCATCCGGCTCGACGTGGCCTCTGTTGCACACCCGCAGTCAAATGGGCAGGTCGAGCGGGCAAACGGCCTCATCCTATCCGGCATCAAGCCTCGGTTGCTCGAACCGCTCGAGCGAGCAGCCGGCGCGTGGGAAGAAGAACTACCTTCCGTCCTCTGGAGCCTAAGGACGACGCCGAATCGCTCAACCGGCTTCACCCCCTTCTTCCTCGTCCATGGGGCTGAAGCTGTCATGCCAACGGACATCGAGCACGACGCGCCCCGGATCGTGCTGTACACCGAAGCACAAGCTAAGCAAGCCTACGAGGATGGAATGGACCTGCTCGAGGAAGCACGCCAGATTGCCGAATCAAGGTCGGCAATGTACCAGCAACAACTACGCAACTACCACAGTCGGCGAGTCAAGCATGTCCGCTTTCGCGAAGGCGACCTCATGCTCCGGCTCATACAGGATACCAAGAACATGCACAAGCTCTCATCGCCATGGGAAGGACCATTCATCGTAAGCAAAGCGCTCATCAACGACGCCTACTACTTGATCGACGCCCGCGAGCACAAGAAGGACACGATGGACAAGGAAGGCGATGAAACGGAAAGGCCATGGAACGCGTCACTCTTGCGTCGATTCTACACCTGAGAAAGAACCATGTATGTATCACCTATGCTATCAATAAAGAAATGAGAATGATGAGCACATGAGCAGTTTTTGCAACTTTTTCCGCAATTTCTTTCCGGTCTTCCGGCAGCCGGCAAGTTTGCCTTTAGCGGCCGTGTAGCGTGACTAACCCCTAAACGGTTAACTCTTCGAATCCGGTTAAGGCCGGCAAGAGAATAAGCTGGAGGGGGCCAACAACCTGAAAAACGCAAAAAGGGAAATAATGCCGGCTGGAATAATGTTCTTCTGTAAACTCGGCCAAGCCGGCAGTCGGCAACCGCTTCTCCTATTACGGATGATTAACTACACAACGCTAAACGGCTAACTCTTCGGATCCAGGTTAAGGCCGGCAAGAGAATAAGCTGGAGGCTGACTGTATGCGAAAGACGTAAGAAACAGAAATCGTTGCCGGCTGAAAAAACTCTGGCCCAACAAACCGGATCCTAACGGTGTAGTAGTGTGCATGATCCCGCTAGACGGTGAAGTGCACACGAACGACGGCAGGAAAGGCTACAGGCGAGAACGAAGCTAATTAAAACAAATAAAAATGCTCCCATAATTGAAAGAACAAGCTAACCACTTCGTCGTTTTATTTTGCGCACGAAAATGTCGCCAACCGGCTTCGAGAGTTCAAGCCGGACACAAGCATGACGAGCAGGAAGGGATAACTGCGCAGAAGTAAACAAGTACAGGAGCAAAAGCAAGTAGCATTAAAACGACAAGAGCAAGGCTTTACAGATAAAGGCTGAACAACAAAACAAAAAAGGGAAGTCCACAGGCGGACCTTCCCCGCGCAACTACAAGGTCGAGCCGGCAGAGAGCTCCCTAAGCGGCATCCGTCAATCTTCCCGGATCCACCTATCTTCTTGCCAACCCAGTGCTTGATGCAGAGGGTGCCGTCGAACACCTTCACGAAGAAGACGCCTTTGTCACGCCGAAGACGGAAGCAGAGAATGAAGCCGGCTTCGAGCTCGTAGAAGTCAGCGAACTCGTCCCAACCCCTGACGAACTCCACCTTGTTGACAACAGCATTACCCTCCACCTGGGAGGTGAACCGGACGGTTGCATTCCAGGGACCCTGGGAAGCACCCTCTCGGAAGAGCTTGAACTTGAAGTGGCCAACGCCCGGAAGCGCGTCGGCGAAGGCATCAGGAAGCCTCTGCACCGGCCCAGTAACTGGCGAATGCAGGATCATGAGGAACTCCCCGATGGGGAACACACCCCAGCCCGGGCGTCGTGGATTCTCCAGGGAGTCGGAAGAGGCGGAAGACAACTCCGCGCTGTCTTCCTCGCTGTCGGCGACAGCAGAGGGAGCATATTTGGGAATCGGGTCAAAACCCGGAGGTGGAAGAACAGGGGTGGCTTCCTCCTCGCTCGACGAGTCGTGAAGAACAAGGAGGTTCTTGCCACGACCAACGCCACCGCCAACGCCGCCACCGACGGCACCCGCCTTCTTCGAGCCAGCGCGGCTGCCGCCCCTGCCGCGGCCAGCGCTGCTACCGGCGGCAGCGGAGGCGACCGCCTTTCCCCGCCCTCGACCGCCTCTCTTAGGGGGACGACCGCGAGGACGTTTCGCCGGAGGCACAGCGACGGTCTCCTCAGCTGCAACATCCATGGGCTCAGACTTCACCATGGCGAACCTGCGAAGGAACAATAGGACGAAGACGAAGGAAGAGCAAGAAAGCGCAGTGAGAAGGAAGAAAGAAAATTGCGAAGCTTTATAGCACAACCAAGAGACAACGTGGGAGACCCAACCGTCACCCACGATCCCACGATCTACACGTGGCAACGAAGCTCAGATGACGGAACCTTTCAACAACTGTAGCCGGGTCCACGCGCAGAAGCCGAGGAGACAAGCCCAATTAGGCATAAAATTCCCGGGGACTGCGCACCCGCCAAGCCGGCTGCCCAGACCCGGACGTATATATAAATCACCCCAAGTCACGGACTCGGGGGCTGCCAAGCCATCAGCCGGCATAAAATACCCGAGGGGCTGCGCACCCGCCAAGTCGGCTGCCCAGACCCGGACGTATATATAAATCAGCCCAAGTCACGGACTCGGGGGCTGCCAAGCCGTCAGCCGGCATAAAATTCCCGGGGACTGCGCACCCGCCAAGTCGGCTGCCCAGACCCGGACGTATATATAAATCACCCCAAGTCACAGACTCGGGGGCTGCCAAGCCGTCAGCGGCATAAAATTCCCGGGGGCTGCGCACCCGCCAAGTCGGCTGCCCAGACCCGGACGTATATATAAATCACCCCAAGTCACGGACTCGGGGGCTGCCAAGCCGTCAGCCGGCATAAAATTCCCGGGGACTGCGCACCCGCCAAGTCGGCTGCCCAGACCCGGACGTATATATAAATCACCCCAAGTCACGGACTCGGGGCTGCCAAGCCGTCAGCCGGCATAAAATTCCCGGGGACTGCAGCACCCGCCAAGTCGGCTCCGCAGACCCGGACGCATATAAAAATCACCCCAAGTCACGGACTCGGGGGCTGCCAAGCCGTCAGCCGGCAAGAAATTCCCGGGAGCTGCGCACCCGCCAAGGCGGCTGCCCAGACCCGGACGCATATATAAAATCACCCCAAGTCACGGACTCGGGGGCTGCCAAGCCGTCAGCCGGCAGAAATTCCCGGGGGCTGCGCACCCGCCAAGTCGGCCGCCCAGACCCGGACGCAAATTCAAAACACCCCAAGTCACGGACTCGGGGGCTGCACGATGTAACGACGATCGAAGAAAAGCGAAAGACAAACAAAAGATGTGAAAATTTCGACCCGGCTAGATGCTCAAGCCGGCCCAAAATTCGGGGGCTAGGCATGGTGATTATTATCACCAAAACGAGCACGAATTCCCGGCGCAAAGACCCAACAATCACAGAGAAAGCGACACTCATAATAACAGTCTACGGCAGGAAGCAGAATAGTCGAATTTTTACAAGACAATCTTCAAAAGTGCACGACATAACAAGGTGAACAATGTGGCAGGACGGTTAATAGTACAGAACGACAGTTACACCCGGCATTCCAGGGAGACAAGTAAATCAGGCAGTAGCAGCATCAGTGGCACCAGCGGCGCCGCCGGCTCCAGTATCTTCAGCAGGCTGTGGCGCCGAAGATGGTTCAGCAGGAACAAGCTTCGTCAGGTCCACCGCCTCGGCAATTCGCCCTGAGGCTACGGCGATTTCCGGACGCAGGCTTGCGAGGGATGTCCCAGTGCGGAAGCCATCCAACAGCCTGCTCATCAGCACGCCAGGATACCACGACTTCACCACGGCCAGTGCCATGTCGGTGCCTCCGCGCGCCGCCATCTCCACCTGCTCGTTGATGCCAACTGGCGCCCCTTCAAGCCGGGTGGATAAATCATGGAGAGCAGCTGGCAAGGGAGCATCCGGCCACAGGTTCTCAAGCACGCCGCTGGCCGCTTCTTTCAGCCGATCGAACTCCTGGCCGAATTGAAGAAGACGAGAGACGGCTGTCGAAGTAGACCCAGCAGCAGCATCGGAGGACTCCGGTCGAGAATGAGCCGAGGCAGCATATCTTTGGATTTGCGCGTCTACCTCGGGATAAAGGCCTGCATTTCAAACCAGTGAGGCCGAGTAGAAGACCCCAAGCAAGAAATCAAGGAGAAAGGAGACTTCACTTACCGAGGATCAGCTCGTTCACGCGCTCGACCTCCTTGACCAGGCCGCCCACCAGCCGCTCATGCTCAAGCTCACGTGCCTTGGCCGCCTGGACGATCAGGTCGTTGTTCTCGACGGAATCCTTCAGCAGATCCCTCAGCTCGGTCGCATTCTCGCGAAGGGACTCAATCTCGCTCTGCTTCCGGCGATCAGCTTCCCGCAGTTTCGCCGCCTCCTCGTCCAGCCGGACGGCCTCGAGGCGGCGCTCCTCCGACACCTTTTCCGCCGCCTGGAGATCGGCCTTGGACGAGGTCAGGGCGGCGTCCTTTTCCTTCAGCTGCTTCTCCAAGCCGGCGCGGGAGGTGGCGTCGCCTGTAGAGTTTGGACCATCGTCAAACCAAGACACGCAAGAGAAAAATGCCGAATGACAAGACAGAATGCGAGCAGGAAAGAAAGCTAGACCTTTAGCCGCCTCAAGCTCTCGTTTGAGCAATGCCGCCTCCTTAGCCGCCTCGGCGAAGCCTTGCTCGACGGAGGAGCAGAGCAACGTTACGTTGGCCAGGTTCTCCCTGGCCGTCTGCTCCGCCAGCGCGGCAAGGGGGATCCTCCCCGACGCGTCGGGCCGAGCCGGCACCGGCCCAGAGTATGGCGGAGAAGACACCAAGATCGACTGGCGAGGACCAGGGAGCGAAGCCGTCGCCTCCTCAATGGCCTTGCCCTTGGCCGTCTCGGCCACCACCGAGGAAGGAGTAGGGAAGGCGAGGTACCCGGCCCCGGCGCCGGGCCGAGGAACTATTTGGAAGGCGTCCACCGACGCCTCGGCACCACCAGCCGAAGGTGGAGGGTTGGAGTCGACCACGGGATGAACAGCGCTTGTCGACACCGGGTCGACCACTTCCACGTCCGCCGTCGCCGTCGCCGCCTCTGAAGGCGGATTAGCCGCCTGCGCCGCAGGGGCCTCGGTAGCAGGCACCGAGGCCGACTCCACCGCCGCGACAGCTGCCGTCTCCGCTATTGGAAGCGGCGCCCTACGAACCAAAGAAAGCGTCACCACCAAGTACAAGTAACAAGATTTCTACCACAAGACGAAGGCTTACCCGTCACACGAGCCCAGGACTCTGGCCGTCCTCCTCTTCAAGCGCTTCGGTGGGGGAGACGGCGCAGCGTCGGACGGGCGCTTCACACCTCCGGAGGGCACCTCCACGCCCTTCGCAGGAATGGCGGAGCCGTCAACTGGCCGCTCTGTACGGGTCAGGCACCACGTCAACCTCTGCGACGGCCTTGGCCGCTCCCGCTCCTCGTCTTCTCCTCAGCCGCCTTGGCCGCCGCCAGCCGCCTCGCGGCCGCCTTGGCGTCCATCTCAGCCCGGATTGAGTCCGCCTGCGCCAGCTCCGCGTAAATAGCTTTTTCCATACCTTCAAGGTCCAGATTATAACAACGATCAACAGCAAAAGCAGGGTTAACCACCTGGGCGTCGGTCTCGCTGGCAAGAGATTCCGCCCTCTCCACGTCCGCCGCCTTCGCCCTTTCCTCGTCCTCCTTCGAGGCCAGCAGCTGCTCCACAGTCAGACCAGTGTCAGACGCACCCAAGGCCAAAACCGCCTGCGTCGTTTGAGCATAAAACTCCCTCTCCAAATCACCCGGGTTCAAATCATAAATAAAATCACCTACCGGGAGCATGACCAATCACCTCATCGTCGGCCCCACCAGTCGGGGCATCCTCCTCTCCAGCCTGGCGTTGACCTCGGCCCTAACCTCGGCCACAATCTCATCCGCCCTGGCCTCCGCCGAGAGCTTCCCGGCGGGCATCAAGCCGGCCGTCGTAGGCCGGGACGACGAGGAGCTAACTTCTTGGCGGGCAGCACGCCCGCTTCTCGAACGCGCCCTTCCGCTTGGGCGGCGCGGCATTCGCATCGACATCGGCGGCCGACTTCGACCGCCTCTCCCTCACGATCCGCCGGGGAAGGACCACCTTCTTCCGCGCCGCCGCCTCCAACTCCTTGGTCCGGCGGGAGGATGTCGCCGGCTTGGAGGCTGGCACCGAAGAAGAACCTTCAGAGTCCGTCTCGGAACCGCTGGAAAGATTCACTACCACGCGCATTACAACATCAGTTTGCCCGGCGACGCCGGGCTCGGGAGACTTACCGCGAGGCGACAAGACGGGGGGAGGGGCGACGCGCTCAAGGTCCTCGCCCCGGTCGGCTACCGGCTCGGAGTCGGAACTGGCGGAGGGAACAGGGCTCGTTGCGGTGTGGGCGGCGTCGTCATCGTCTCCGCCATCCTCATCAGCATCGGCGCCCCCACCGGACGACTCGGTGGTGTCGCTGCGCCCATCCGGGCCGGCGCGGGCGCCGCCGCCCGATTCGTCTTCAGCGGCGGCGTCCACGTCTCCTTCCACCTCCATGTCGGCGGACTCCGCCTCCTCCAGTAACCTCGTCAGAGCCCTGGTGAAGGGACCACTGACGTCGGGCTCGAAGACGACTTCGAAGTCCTCGACCTTCTGAAGGTCGCAAAGCTGTGTGACTGGCCGGCTGAGTCAGGCGGCAGCCGGACAAAAAAATCGAAGACAGACGAAATTACAAAGACTAACCTCGGGGGAACGTTTCTCGCGGGTGAACGGCTCGACCCCGAAATCCCATTCCACCTGGACCCGGTCGGTGATCAGGCGGCGAGCCCACTTGCGGAGGCCCTTCTGGCCCGGCAACTCCAAGCAGGTCCGGCTGGGATCCCGGGGGCCGGAGTAGAAGCACATCTTGTGCGGGCGAGCTTGTAGCGGATACGTCAGCCTCGACAGCCACGTCAAGGTCAGATCCCTGGACGTTAGGCCGCCCGCCACCAATGACTTCAGCCGATCAAACAAGATCTTCTCGAGGGCCGCGTCCACAGGCGGTTTCCGGAGCCAAGACCTCGCAGCCGGCAGCGAGTTGGAGAAGGCCGGAAGGCCGATCCGGTCGGCGCCCGTAAGATTCCGGACGTAGAAGTAGGTACCTTGCCACTTCTTGATGGAATCGGGCAGGTTGATCTTGGGGCAGCGGCGTGTTCTTCGCGCTGATGGAGACGCCACCGCAGTCGCGCTGCTGCCCGCGGTCGTCTGAGACCGCAGGAAGAAGAACATACCAAAATCTCCATGCTGGGCCAGATGCCCAAGTACGCCTTCGCATAGCACGACGAAGCAGGATAACTGGTGATGCAGTTCGCCCCCAGATGATGGGGCTGCAGCCCGTAGAAGCGCAAGAACTCTGCGAAGAAGGAGCTCACCGGGAGCCCCATTCCCCGCTCCAAATGAGAGGAAAAAACGACGACCTCGTCCTTCTTGGGAGCCGGGGAAACCTCATCCTCAGGGGGGGGCGCGGGCTTCCACCTCGTCGGTCGTCCCCAAGAACATCCTCTTGCGAAACCCCCAGATGAAATCATCATCCACGGTGGATCCCATCCATGCACCCGAGCTCGCCATTGAGGATCGGTTCCCCGTGGTGAACGAGGCAAATGCCGGAAGAGCACGAAAGAGAGAGAAGGTGGACAGGAGCTGGAGTGCGCAAGAACCGAGAAGGAAGACGAAGCGAGAATGGGGAACGGTAATCCCGGCCGTTCCCTCTCTTTCCGCTTTAAAGCCGAAGCCGAGCGGAACCGCCCCGCTCATCGCGCCGCGTGGCGGGCAACCGTGCCGCACTTACCGCAGACGATCCCGCAAGCAGGCAGTTGCCACAGAAAATCCGGCCCGAGGAAGCCGAGGCGACGTGCGTCAGGCCTCGGGCAGAAACACCACGGCTCCCTGAGGCGGCAGGTCGTGGCTGACGTAGGCCACGACCCGGGTCTTCGAGCCGGCCAATCCAGACTAGAAAAATCTACAGATCCTACGCCAGGAAGCCGGACTATCCGCGATAACTTCAACGACCCGCGTTAAGGACAGGAGTGCCCGATGAGCAACCCTCACCAGCAAGCTTCGGTTCCACCCGGCATCAGTTCCCCCGACGCCGACTCCAACCTTGACATTTCAACCACAACGATTCAAGACAAGGGGGAGAAGATCGAGAAGTCTTCCCAGCAAGCTAGCAAGGCTCCACGATCTCGGGGCTAGTGTCGGGGATATGAACCCCGGATATCCCAAGAGGTCCTTTCTTCAAACTCCCGTGAACAAGTGCCGCTGCTTGGACCTGAAGCCAGCCGCCTGAAGCACCGCCTGCGTCTACCGGAGGCGGACGGCCGGCTAGGCTGGAGCGGACGTGAACAACCGACAACTCCGTACGGGTGGGCCCGGACCGCGTAACCGCTCCTGGTGAACAGTACTCACTGTCGGGCATCTCCTGTACCTATCATGAAAACAAGCTCCAGCCGGCTCGAACCGTAGTGATGTCATAGGGGCAAACATGTAACTTCCTGTAACCCAGAAACCCTAGATGCTGCCTATATAAAGCATGCAGGGGCCTCCTGCGCGAGGCAGGCAAAACACTGAGGAGACAGATAACATCATCTTCAACCTCCAGCCGGCTAGGATCTCAGCCGGCTGCCACGAAACAGCTCTAGGAGCACCTTTAGCCGATTCGTGATCAAGCAATAAGAACAAGAAGAGCAGGACGTAGGGGTGTTACCTCCACAAGAGGGCCCCGAACCTGGGTAACTAGCGTGTGTTTGCGTGCTTGTTGCCCAATCCCGCGCGAGCATCCGATCGTCGCCTGCCCCACATCTCTTTTCCATCTCTGATGGATATGNGTTCCAGTGCGGAAGCCATCCAACAGCCTGCTCATCTGCATGCCAGGATACCATGACTTCACCAAGGCCAGGGCCATGTCGGTGCCTCCGCGCGCCGCCATCTCCACCTGCTCGTTGATGCCAATTGGTGCCCCTTCAAGCCGAGTAGATAAATCATGGAGAGCAGCTGGCAAGGGAGCATCCGGCCACAGGTTCTCAAGCACGCCGCTGGCCGCTTCTTTCAGCCGATCGAACTCCTGGCCGAATTGAAGAAGACGAGAGACGGCTGTCGGAGTAGACGCAGCAGCAGCATCGGAGGACTCCGGTTGAGAATGACCCGAGGCAGCATATCTTTGGATTTGCGCGTCTACCTCGGGATAAAGGCCTGCATTTCAAACCAGTGAGGCCGAGTAGAAGACCCCAAGCAAGAAATCAAGGAGAAAGGAGACTTCACTTACCAAGGATCAGCTCGTTCACGCGCTCGACCTCCTTGACCAGGCCGCCCACCAGCCGCTCATGCTCGAGCTCACGTGCCTTGGCCGCCTGGACGATCAGGTCGTTGTTCTCGACGGAATCCTTCAGCAGATCCCTCAGCTCGGTCGCATTCTCGCGGAGGGACTCAATCTCGCTCTGCTTCTGGTGCACAGCTTCCCGCAGTTTCGCCACCTCCTCGTCCAGCCGGACGGCCTCGAGGCGGCGTTCCTCCGACACCTTTTCCACCGCCTGGAGATCGGCCTTGGTCGAGGTCAGGGCGGCATCCTTCTCCTTTAGCTGTTTCTCCAAGCCGGCGCGGGAGGTGGCGTCGCCTGCGGGGATCGGACCATCGCCAAGTCAAGACACGCAAGAGAAAAATGCAGAATGACAAGACAGAACGCGAGCAGGAAAGAAAGCTAGACCTTTAGCCGCCTCAAGCTCTCGTTTGAGCAATGCCGTCTCTTTAGCCGCCTCGGCGAAGCCTTGCTCGACGGAGGAGCAGAGCAACGTTATGTTGGCCAGGTTCTCCCTGGCGGTCTGCTCCGCTAGCGCGGCAAGGGGGATCCTCCCCGACGCATCGGGCCGAGCCGGCACCGGCCCGGAGTATGGCGGAGAAGACACCAAGATCGACTGGCGAGGACCAGGGAGTGAAGCCGTCACCTCCTCAATGGCCTTGCCCTTGGCCGTCTCGGCCACCGCCGAGGAAGGAGTGGGGAAGGCGAGGTATTCGGCCCCGGCGCCGGGCCGAGGGGACTATTTGGAAGGCGTCCACCGACGCCTCAGCAACACCAGCCGAAGGTGGAGGGTTGGAGTCGACCACGGGATGAACGGCGCTTGTCGACACCGGGTCGACCACTTCCACGTCCGCCGTCACAGTCGCCGCCTCTGAAGGCGGATTAGCTGCCTGCGCCGCAGGGGCCTCGGTAGCAGGCACCGAGGCCGACTCCACCACCGCGACAGTTGCCGTCTCCACTATTGGGAGCGGCGCCCTACAAACCAAGGAAAGCGTCACCACCAAGTACAAGTAACAAGATTTCTACCACAAGACGAAGGCTTACCCGTCACACGAGCCCAGGACCCTGGCTGTCCTCCTCTTCAAGCGCTTCGGTGGGGGAGACGGCACAGCGTCGGACAGGCGCTTCACGCCTCCGGAGGGCGCCTCGCCGCCCTTCGCCGAAACAGCGGAGTCTTCAGCCGGCCGCTCCGCGCTGGCCGGCACCACCTTAGCCCCAGCACCGGCCTCCGCGGTCTTGCGGACATCCGCGCTTGCTCCCGCCCCCGCCTCAGCCGCCTCGGCAGCCGCTGGTTGCTTCGCGGCCGCCTGGGCGTCCATCTCCGCCCGGATCGAATCCGCCTGCGCCAGCTCCGCGTAAACAGCTTTCTCCATATCCTCGATACCCGAGTCATAACCCAGAACAACAGGAGGAGAAGAATTAACCACCTGGGCGCGGGACCCGTCGGCGGCGGGTTCTGCCCTCTCCACGTCCGCCGCCCTCGTCCTCTCCTCGTCCTCCTTCGAGGCCAGCAGCTGCTCCACAGTCATACCAATGTCAGATGTCTCCAAAGCCAAAACCGCTTGCGTCGTTTGAGCATAAAACTCCCTCTCCAAATCACCCGGGTTCAAATCATAAATAAAATCACCACCGGGAGCATGACCAATCACCTCATCGTCGGCCCCACCAGTCGGGGCACCCTCCTCTTCCATCCTGGCGTTGACCTCGGCCCTAACCTCGGCCACAATCTCATCCGCCCTGGCCTCCGCCGAGAGCTTCCCGGCGGGCATCAGACCAGCCGTAGTGGGCCGGGGTGATGCAGGAGCCAGCTTCTTGGCGGGCAGCACGTTCCATTTCTCGAACGCGCCTTTCCGCTTGGGCGGCGCGATGTTCGCATCAACATCGGCGGCCGACTTCGACCGCCTCTCCTTCACGACCCATGGGGGGAGGATCGCCTTCTGCTTCTTCCGCGCCACCGCCTCCAATTCCCTGGTCCTACGGGAGGATGGCGCCGGCTTGGAGGCTGGCACGGAAGAGGAACCTTCTGAGTCCGGCTCAGAACCGCTGGAAAGATCTACTACCACGCGTCCGACACCGTGGGTTTGCCCGGCGGCGTCGGGTTCAGAAGACTTACCGCGAGGCGACGAGACTGGAAGCGGGACGTCGCGCTCGAGGTCCTCGTCCCGGTCGGCTGCCGAATCGGGGTCGGAGCTTGCGGAAGGGACAGGGCTCGTTGCGGTATTGACGGCATCGTCATCGTCTCCGCCATCCTCATCAGCATCGGCGCCCCCACCGGACGACTCGGTGGTGTCGTCGCGCCCATCCGGGCCGGCGCGGGCGCCGCCGCCCGATTCGTCTTCAGCGGCGGCGTCCACGTCTCCTTCCACCTCCACGTCGGCGGACTCCGCCTCCTCCAGTAACCTCGTCAGAGCCCTGGTGAAGGGACCACTGACGTCGGGCTCGAAGACGACTTCGAAGTCCTCGACCTTCTGAAGGTTGCAAAGCTGTGTGACAGGCCGGCTGAGTTAGGCGGCAGCCGGACGAAAAAATCGAAGACAGACGAAATTACAAAGACTAACCTCGGGGGCACGTTCCTCGCGGGTGAACGGCTCGACCCCGAAATCCCATTCCACCTGGACCCGGTCGGTGATCAGGCGGCGAGCCCACTTGCGGAGGCCCTTCTGGCCCGGCAACTCCAAGCAGGTCCGGCTGGGATCCCGGGGGCCGGAGTAGAAGCACATCTTGTGCGGGCGAGCTTGTAGCGGATACGTCAGCCTCGACAGCCACGTCAAGGTCAGATCCCTGGACGTTAGGCCGCCCGCCACCAATGACTTCAGCCGGTCAAACAAGATCTTCTCGAGGGCCGCGTCCACAGGCGGTTTCCGGAGCCAAGACCTCGCAGCCGGCAGCGAGTTGGAGAAGGCCGGAAGGCCGATCCGGTCGGCGCCCGTAAGATTCCGGACGTAGAAGTAGGTACCTTGCCACTTCTTGATGGAATCGGGCAGGTTGATCTTGGGCAGCGGCGTGTTCTTCGCGCTGATGGAGACGCCACCGCAGTCGCGCTGCTGCCCAGCGGTCGTCTGAGACCGCAGGAAGAAGAACATACCAAAAATCTCCATGCTGGGCCAGATGCCCAAGTACGCTTCGCATAGCACGACGAAGCAGGATAACTGGGTGATGCAGTTCGCCCCCAGATGATGGGGCTGCAGCCCGTAGAAGCGCAAGAACTCCGTGAAGAAGGAGCTCACCGGGAGCCCCATTCCCCGCTCCAAATGCGAGGAAAAGACGACGACCTCGTCCTTCTTGGGCGCCGGGGAAACCTCATCCTCAGGGGGGGCGCGGGCTTCCACCTCGTCCGTCGTCCCCAAGAACATCCTCTTACGAAACCCCCAGATGAAATCATCATCCACGGTGGAGCCCATCCATGCACCCGAGCTCGCCATTGAGGATCGGTTCCCCGTGGTGAACGAGGCAAATGCCGGAAGAGCACGAAAGAGAGAGAAGGTGGGCGAGAGCTAGAGTGCGCAAGAACCGAGGAGGAAGACGAAGCGAGAATGGGGAACGGTAATCCCGGCCGTTCCCTCTCTTTCCGCTTTAAAGCCGAAGCCGAGCGGAACCGCCCCGCTCATCACGCCGCGTGGCGGGCAACCATGCCGCACTTTCCGCAGACGATCCCGCAAGCAGGCAGTTGCCACAGAAAATCCGGCCCGATGAAGCCGAGGCGACGTGCGTCAGGCCTCGGGCAGAACACCAACGGCTCCCCGAGGCGGCAGGTCGTGGCTGACGTAGGCCACGACCCGAGTCCTCGAGCCGGCCAATCCAGACCGGAAAAGTCTGCAGGTCCTACGCCGTGAAGCCGGACTATCCAACGATAACTTCAACGACCCGCAACCAAGGACAGGAGCGCCCGACGAGAACCCCTCACCAGCAAGCTTCGGTTCCACCCGGCATCAGTTCCACCCGGCGCCGACTCCAACCTCGACATTTCAACCACAACGATTCAAGACAAAGGGGAGAAGATCGAGAAGTCTTCCCAGCAAGCTAGCAAGGCTCCACGATCTCGGGGGCTAGTGTCGGGGATATGAACCCCGGATATCCCAAAGAGAACCTTTTCTTCAAAACTCCAGGGTGCCGGTTGAACAAGTGCCGGCTGCTTGGCGCCGCCTGAAGCCAGCCGCCTGAAGCAGCCGCCTGCGTCTACCCGGAAGCGGACGGCCGGCTAGGCTGGAGCCGGACGCGAACAACCGACAACTCCGTACGGGTGGGCCCGGATCACGTAACCGCTCCTGGTGAACAGTACTCGCTGTCGGGCATCTCCTGTACCAAATCATGACAACAAGCTCCAGCCGGCTCGAAACCGTAGTGATGTCATAGGGGCAAACATGTAACTTCCCTGTAACCTAGAAACCCTAGATGCTGCCTATATAAAGCATGCAGGGGCCTCCTGCGCGAGGCAGGCAGAAACACGTGAGGAGACAGATAGCATCATCTTCAACCTCCAGCCGGCTAGGATCTCCAGCCGGTTGCCACCCGAAACAGCTCGAGGAGCACCTCTGTAGCCCGATTCAGTGATCAAGCAATAAGAACAAGAAGAGCAGGACGTAGGGGTGTTACCTCCACAAGAGGGCCCCGAACCTGGGTAACTAGCGTGTGTTTGCGTGCTTGTTGCCCAATCCCGCGCGAGCATCCGATCGTCGCCTGCCCCACACTCTTTTCCGTCTTTGATGGATATGCCGTGCGACCCACCACGACAGCGCCGGAGCAAGATGGGGATCATGCCGGAGCGCCCCGATAGAGATCAAGGCGCAAACACCATATCATATCGCATTACATTTGATTTTAATTGTGTGCTTATATTGCTTGTATTAGTTATACGACGGTAGTAATATGTAACAGCCCCAGTTTGGTACTGAAAAATACGAATAAATTTTCCACTTTTTCATCTCATGTTTGCATCATGGCATGCATTTGAAATTGCTAATTCCAACAAGCAACACTTGAAAACATTTAAAAGGGGAAGCAAAACCTTCCCAAATCTCCAAACCAAATACATTGATCAAATTGGCAAAACAAATTATTCTTGAATTTCCAATTTGTCCTGGAAGTTTCAAGAATAAATCCTATAAATATTTGTCAAAAACAAATTCTTGACAATCAAAGAAATAAAAATTGAAAATCCAAAATTGATTCAAACCAATTTTGAATTTTGAAACCAAGTGCAACCTTTCAAGATTTCAAACTAAAATTATGGGGAGCTTCATTATTGTATTGGGATCCTCCATACATATTTTCATAATTTTATGAATTGTTAATTCTCCCAAATAAATAGCTAAAGTAAAACAAGGATCACATTTGGAATTTAATAAATTTTTGCCATATTCAAACCTTATGAACAATTGGTGTTCAAAACAAGTTATTTTGCAACACCAATATTTCTGGAGCTTCTACATGTTATGGGGAGTCTACCTGTTTAATTTCATAATTTTCAGAAATGTTAAAGGCCTTAATTATTTCATTTAGAACCCTGCTAGTTTTAAATTTTTGTAAAAGAGAAAAGCAGCCAGGGGGTTTTCGCGAAATCCACCTTCTCCCTCACTGTGGCCACCGTGGCCGCCCTGTGCGCGCCATGCCGCCCGCACTCACCATCCTACGCCCCCCCCCCCTCCGTAGTCGAGGACGCGCACGGGACGCCCACCTGCTCCCCTACCCATTCCCCACCTGCTCCCTCTCCTTCTCTCTCCCCCGTTCTCCCTCCCGAGCTCCACCAGGGCCGCCGCTCGCCGCAGCACACCGCCGTCGCCTGGAGCCGCCCCGGGCAAATCGAAGACCATAGGAAGCTCCGCCTCTCATCTTAATCGTCCTCGCCGAAGGAATCGGCCCGAAGAGCCGGGAATCGAGCGTGCCGGCCGGATTCCTCGTCGGCTTCCTCAACCACGGCCGCCGTGCGCGCCGAGCTCGTTTCCATCTGTCGGAGATCTGTCCCAGGAACTGGGTGTGTCTCACTAGGTATCGAGTAAGGGGCTGAACACGGAATCAAACAACCCTCAATGCGCCTCGGCGACGGTGCTCGCGGAGATTGCTGTGGGACGGCACTACAGAGATGAACACACGATGTACCCAGGTTCAGGGCCCTCTTGGAGAGGTAAAACCCCTACATCCTGGCTTGGTTGTATTGCACTTGCTTGGAGAGGTTTTAGTACAAAGAGAGCTTGGCGAGCTCGAGGTGGCTAACAATGGCTAACCCTAGATCTCAGATTGCCAACTACAGAACCAACTGAAGACCCCCTAGGAATTAACCGAAGAAGACCCCTTTGCCCGGACGTGCTCCCCTCCTTTTATAGGAGTCTTGGACCTCTTCCCCCAAATATCTTGGCGGGAAGGGCTACCACATGGCGACGAAGGAGGAGGTCGGGTGCACGATAAAGGGGGCGTCCATGGACGCGGTCCATGGCAGGGAGCGGCGTCACCAAAGCTGGAAAAGCCACCGTCCAGCCAGGACGGTGGGCTGGCGCTGCTGAGGCTCGGGATGCGCCCCACGGTGACGTCGCCCTTGGAGCGTAGCGGCAGACGGTCCCCTTATCACCGAAATGGCAATTCTTGTAGCTCCTTTGCTTGGTGCAACGTTGTTGACTGCTTTATACACGAGAACGACAACTGCGGCGCTGGCGTCACCGCCGTGACTCTGCGGAGGGCGCAGAGCCCATGTGCGCTCTGCCGTGGAGGCAGAGCTGGCTTCGTGGGGAAGGAAACCCCGCGAGGCCGGAGGCCTCGCCGAGCCCTTTGACTTGATCCTTGGCAGAATCGAGGGCAGCGTCCGAGATGCCCTCTCAAAGAGAGGTCCCTCGCGAGGGGAAAAGCCCTCGCGAGGAGGAGAGGTCCCTCGCGAGGAGAAAAACCCTCGCGAGGCTCGCCAGGCTTGGAGAGCCTGGTCCTTAGCGAAATCTTCTGAAGAGTGTCGTGGGCCCTGGCAGGCCGGCCCGTGGTACCCTGGTTTCCACTGTGCCGACAGTAGCCCCCGGGCCCGCGATGGGCACGCCGAAGTCCATGGATGCAGGCGAAGCGTCGGGGGCCCAATGATGCCTGCCTGGGCCGTGACACGTGGGGCGCAGCGGTTGCGCCCGAGGCCACGATCTCCTCGGCTCCAACGGGCGACCCGGTGGGGCCCGCCACGCCCTTGGTAACCGGTCAATAAAGCCTGCGCGCGATGATGGCGCCCATCACTTCTCCCATTACTCCGCCACACACTTCCCCCAAACGCCTCCTTGTTCCCAGAGCGCATCACCCCCAAGGTCTCCTTCTCCTGCGACCATGGCGCCCAAGAAAGCAACCGCTTCCCAGAAGGGCAAGGCTACGATGCAGGCCGGCAAGTCCGCGGCGGCGTCGGGGAGTGCTGAACCCAATGCAGCGCTGCTGGGGTCCCGTATCAACTCGGTGGGGGTCGACAAGGTGAGCTTCCTGGCGTCCGCGAACACCAGCGAGCACGGCACCACCAGCATGAAACCGGCCGGCAGCAAGCTTCCCGAGGGGTATTACCCCATCTTCCTCCAAACTCTCTACGTCGGTCTCGTTCCCCCTTTCTCCGACTTCCTCATGGGGATTTTGGAGGCATACCAGATCCAACTCCTCCATCTCCATCCCAATTCCATCCTCATCCTCTCCATCTTCGCCTATACCTCTGCGAGGCATACGTCAGTATCCGCCCTTCTGTGGACCTCTTCCGCAGCTTCTACGCACTCCGGTCCACCACGCAGAACGAGCGGACTGGATGCGTCTCCTTCCGCATCGCCGACGCCAGGAGCAAGAGCTATATCCCCATCGCATGGTGTGGTTAGAATGCCATCACCAAGGTGACGAAGAAGTTAGAGGACTTCCGCCAGCGGTAGTTCTTCGTCGACACCAAGGTGAAGAACCCTCTCCTGGATATACCCGTGGCGCCCCCGAAGAAGTGGGCGCGCTGGGCGAGCGGGGGCTTTCAGGGCTCAAAGCTTGACGCGGTGTACGAGTGCATACGGGGGCTCCGCGACGCCGGGCTCACCGGCCAGATGGTGGCGAAGGACTTCACGAGGCGCCGCATCGCCCCCCTCCAGTGGCATTCAGAGCCGATGTGGGCGTACACAGGCCGGGAGGATGGGATTGAAAGAACATGTGCCACCCCCATTGGTTTTGATGTTGACAACAATACAATTAAGTGCTCTAATGTTGAATCTCAGTTGTGCAGGAATTTCAAAAGAGTCGTTGCGAAAAGATGTTCAAAGAGGTATTTTCAGTGTTTACCGGAAGTACCAGTAAAGTCACCGGTACTACCGCTGGAAACTTCCGGTAGCACTTCCGGTGGCATTTTCGCTTATGAAAATCAGCTTCTGGAATGCCCCAGAAGTAGCACCGGAAGTAGCACCGGTACTTCCGCTAAATCAGAAGTACCGGTGTGCTCAGCGGTACTACTGCTGGCTACTTCCGGTGCCCACTTCCGGAACCTGTGCCACTGCGCTCATGTTATTTTCCGGAAGTGGTACCGGAAGTGAGCCCGGTACTTCCGCCAAACCGGAAGTACCGGCCCTACCGGTGGTACTTCCGCCCCTGCGGGATCTGGACGATGGCTGAGAAGACCGTTGACTGAAGGACCGGAAGTACCGGCCCTCCTGGCGGTACTTCCGGCGATGCGGGATGAAGTTGCCCTCCAACGGCCAGAAGATGCCTTCCAACGGCCAGTTTTTGGGAAGGAGTATAAAAGCTCCTTCACCTACCTTGGAAAAGACAGCTTGTTCATTTCTCTCACCTCCATTAATGCCCTAGCAAGCTCAAGCTCAAATTTCATAGATCTCCCAATCCCTCCACCCAAACTCGTTGATTCTTGGAGGATTGAAGGAGAAGGCCCCGATCTACATCTTCACCGAGCAGTTTTCTTTTCTCCCCTCATTCTCTTGAGGGATCTTATTACTAGGGTTAGCTTTGTGTTACCCTAGATTCTTGTGCTCATTTGTTGTTGTATTTGTGACAGTGTTGTTGATTTGGGAGCCCCCAATTCAGTTGTGGGTGTGTGCCCCAAGAACCGTGTAAGGGCTCCGGATTCCGCCTTAAAGGACTCCGATAGTGGAAGGTGAACTAAGCCTTTGTGGCGAAGTTAATCGGAGAATAGGGTGAGGCCTTCGTGGCGTTGAGTAGGCCTTTGTGGCGAACTCACACCCCTCCAACGAGACGTACTCCCTTAACAAGGAGGAACTCGGGAATACACCCTTGTCTCCGCGTGCTTCCCCTTTCGGTTACCTCTTTCCCTTTGTACCCTTTACTTGTATCGTTAATTGCCTAGTTGTTTAGCTTGCTTCTCATATAGGTAAATTCACCGTAGTTGCATATCTAGATAATTTACCTTTGTGTTAAGCCTTAAATTGAAAAAGATTAAAAATTGGTGTAGCACGTATTCACCCCCCTCTAGGTGCCCATACGATCCTTTCAATTGGTATCAGAGCCTTGGCTCTTAAGTTAGGCTTCACCGCCTAAGAGAGTATGGGTGACGGTGATGGGGTGACGGGTGGTAGCACCCCTCCGGTGTCCATGGATGATCTCAAGAAATTGGAAACAAGCTTGAAATCAACTATGGACACTCAAATGGAGGAGTTGCGTGCCATGATGAGGCAACTCTTGAATGGCAATAAGCCACCCGCCGCACCATCCCTAGAGGCTAATGCTTCCGCCGCGCATAGTGGGGAGGGCGAACAACTCACTGATGAATCCCCTCCTAAAATTGATGGTGGGAAGAAACCGGAGTACCATGCGGTTCCATTCACGTACTCGGTCGACCCACCTATCCCGCATTATCATATAATCAATAGGGGTGATCCACCTAAGTTTAATCCATCTTGCTTTACTAATTGGCAATTTATGATGAAATCTCATATCAAGAGCGCTTCGAGCGAACCATGGAGAATCATTCAAGTTGGGTTCAAGGCCGTTGATCCGAACAACATGACAAGAAGAGAAGTTGTGGATGGTCAACTCAATGACTTGGCTCTCAACATAATTCACACCGCCGTGGGAGAAAGCACATGTCACTCATTGAGATGGCCACCACCGCCAAAGAAGCTTGGGATATTCTCACTCAAGAGTTTATCGGTAATGAGAGAATGCAAAGGAATAGATTTGAAGCCTTGAGAAATCAAGCCGCGGGCTTTTTCATGGTAGAGGGTGAAGATCATGAAGAAATGTATCGAAGACTCAAGACCCTTGCTACTCAATTTCGAGCCCTTGGTGCAACCTATGTGGATGATGCTTGGATCAAGAGGAAGTATGTAAGCGCCCTTTGGCCATTTGAATCCACCAACTTGAAGAGTCTCCAAGGAAGACACAATTACCACCTCATGACATCTAATGAGGTCATGCAAGAGATGGCAGCATACAAGGTGGCCGCCAAGAACGCGGAAGATGCTCGAGCCCGAGCCATTGGAATGCATAGAGGAACCTCACTTGCTTTGAAGGCCAAGGTTGTGGAGCAAGACGATGATGATGAGGCTCAAGAAGATGTGTCACATTGGGATCCCAAAGAGCTTCAAGATACCTGTAACATCCCAAATTTATAATAAGAATTAACAAGACCCAAAATTCAGAACCAACAAAAACTTTTGAAATTACTACACTAATGATTGTGTTTTCCTTTATATTGTTCTGTTTAACCTTGTGTGACTTGTTGTTTAAGTTGTTTGACTAGTAAATATTAATCTAAGAACTCAACCCAAGTAAAAATATATTAAACTTGGTGCTCAGGTTATGACAAAAGTATATTCCATATATCTTTTCCAATCTTATTTTGGCCAAAGTCTATTTCAATGATGTTTGATTTCAGCAAATAAAATACCCTTCAGTTGAGAAAGTAAAAGTAATTCCAAAATTATGTGTTCCCAAAAATATGGGAATCTATATGTTATCTCCTATCTAATTATCAACCTTGATATTTTGCATATGAATGCAACTCCTATTTTATAAACTCTATTTTCCACTCCATTTGAAAACAACTCTAGTGGGAAATATATTACCCCACCTATTTCCTTTCTCAAACCTTTTTGAAAACAATTAAGTTTTGAGTTGAGACATTTCTTTAAAACAACATCTTGTCATAATTGAGTGTGATCATTTTTATAATATAGTATTGTGAATTATGGAATTGGTGGTGTGATTAATTCATGTGGTTTGAATTGTGTGGTCATGATTGTGGTGTGATTATTGTTGTGTTTTGATGTGAGTGTTTGCTAAATAAAATTATGAAGAAAGGAAAAGAAACAAAATAAAAGCATCAGCACATAAAATAATGGGGCAAGTGCCACACAAATTTCTCTAAGTAAGAAATTAATATTTTCTTTAAATCAAAAATCAGTGGGTGACATAGTGCTCACTCCCACTATGCTCTAATATTTCTCCCCTCTTCAAAATATAAACTCAAAAATCTAAATTTACATTTCTATTACTTTCTTTAATTTTATCAAATCGCAAAATGTGCTATGATGCACTTGTCAAATAAATTCCATCATAGCCCCAAAAATCCCAAATACTTATTCTTATTTCCCACAGCATTTGCACACTTGCACCACATCTTTTTCTTTAGCATTAAAGTGCCTAATAGTTGCAAATAGTGCAAAATGGTGCCCTACACCCCTATACTCATATGGCAGCCCAAACTAGCTCCATGCGTGTTCCCTTCTTGTCCAGCACCCTCCCAGCACCCCCCTGCATCCCCTGGACAACACCCTAGCCTTCCCTTACCCTAAACCCTAGCTAGAACTAGCAATGGCATGAGCATGCCACCACCATGCCAACTTGTCCCAAACCGGCAGCAAAGCAGCACCCCACCATGTCTAGGAGCTTGCCCGTGCCACCCTGATGCTCCCCATGCCAACCCCATGGCACCCGGCCCCTCCTCCTGCCCGCACTCGCCGGTGCCCTGTCGGCCGACACCGTGTCGAACACCCTGCGTGCGCATCTTACCGCGACCACCACCGCCCGACCAGCGTGCGCCCGAGACGGAGCCGACCACCCCCGGACACGCCACAACGCCGCCGACCTGCTGCACCCTCGCCCTTGCCCTCCCTCGCCCCACACGACGCCAACCATGGACGGCCGCATGCCGCCCGTGTCGCCCGCATCCATGTCGCGCCGCTCCCGTGCCCCCCCCTCGCACCGAGCCGCCCTGCCTATAAAAGCCTCCCCTGGCCGCGGCTAAGCACCACACCACACCTCCACCACTCCCTCTCCCCCACCTCAACGCCCAGGAGCCGCCCGAAGAGGAGCTCGGTGCTCCACTTTGAGCAGCTCGGCCGCCGAGCCGTGCCGCCGCCACGCACCACCTCCGGCGTCGCCGTGACTGCCCATAGGACGCCCCGGATCTCCTCCACCGCCCTGCATCCCCACCGCCGCCTCTCGCCGCCGGCAGGTAGCCTCCCCGGCCACTTCCCGGCCGCTCCCTCTCTCCCTCCTGTTCTCTGCCGTCGGGCTGAGACGATGGCTGTGAGCCGTCGATCTTGCGATCAACGGCCACAGTGCGTTCCCGCCCGATTCGATTTTCTGGAAAATCTGCTAAGTGCTGGAACCAGTTTAGAGTAGCCACATTTGCATGCATTTTGTGAGAAATCTGCCCCACCAAAATGTTAAATATTTGCATGGTTAGATAGAGCAAGTTACATAGATTCAGATGCAACTTTTAGATTCCCAAAATAATTAGTTTAGATCAATGGAAACATGAGAAAAAGTATCTATGTTCTGTCTGTTTTCAGAAACTTCTGAAAACAGATTACTGCTTAGGCATTTTGATCTGATCATAGAAATTAATCTAGATTTATTTAGATGTTTGTATTGGTATGTCATGTTAGTATTGTTAGAGTGCTGCCATGACCAAGTGATGTGAACCCCAAAATAAAATCTATGTAAAAGATATAATCTAGGGAAGTTAGCTAATCAGTGTGCTCCACCACATGAAATAACAGAACATAGCCCATTTCCCATGCAAATTCCTATTCAACCAGAGGCCTAAAAATAGCAAACTAAAATGTTGTAGCTAATATAACATGCCATCTTCACATAGATGCAGGCCATGATCCTTGTTGGACATATTTCCCATTTGAAATAAAAATGACAAATGTGTTAGTTTTAACTGAAAAACACAGAAAAGTTATTTTGGTACCAACTTTGGGAGATGCTTCCCAGAGATTGGTTTAACCAAAATTATCAAACTAAAATTTTATTAAAAATATATCAACTAGTGAACCCAATGCCACTGGTTTGAATCCATTTGATGTTGTGGTCAAGTCAGAATGGAATTATCAAATCAGCTAGTTGTTAACACTTAAAATGATAAAAACTTCTGTCAGAAATTTGATTAGAATTTGAAAACCAATAACTTGAGATCTAAAAATCGAAAAATAGTAAATGAAAATGTTCTGGAAAGCTTATGAAATTATCTAACTAACTAAAGTGGTTTCACCCCATTTAGGTTAATAAATAAATAATGATAATCAAAATGCCACAGAAGGTATAAAACCTAAACTTGTTTGTTTCTGATACTCTACTAATCCAAATGAGGTCAAACCAATTTTGTTAGCTCACATATAAGAAATACTAGTTATCCCTAAAAGGATTTGATTTTTGAATACAATTAACTTGAGTTGTAGCAAAAACAAGAAAACTAACCTTCTGGATAAAAACATTTATATAGGGAGTTTAACAACCTTAATTGAATTAAATCCAATTGGGTTAGCTTATAAAAATCAGTAGCTATCCATAGAATTTTAGTTCACATTTTTGTGATGAACATAACTCAAGTTATGCAATTAAACATGCACCACTAGTTTCTGCCATATTTAAGACCTAATTAAATAATTGATAATTAAATTAAATTGAAATCAAATTGTGTTGCTTTGTGAGGGCAGTAGCTATGTGTGATGCATGAGATTGTTATGATGCTTGATTGAGTAGTTTAGAAATGGTATGTATTGCTTGTTTATGTTGATAATTAGGTTATCTTTGTGTGATTAATATAATTGCTTTGCTTGTTAAACTTGGTTGTCTTAAGTTGAGTACTAGGTTGAGTATCTAGCAATATCTCTACCATAGCTTGGTAAGATATTTAGAATTAAAGAAAGTAATTGGTGGATTAACTTTTGTCTGAAGTATTTCCTGTTTAAATAAAGATGCTTAATCACAACTTTAACCATATTTTTATAAACATGAGTAGTGAGGTGACTGCCAAACTTGTTTGTTAGCTAATGGTTTTCCATCATGATTGTTGTTTGTTAGTAATTGTTTGATGATTGTTGTTGGAGTGTCCTACTGTGTGTTGATTGTGTTCTTTCCTGTTTGCGACGCTAGATATAAACGCTACCTGGACGATATTGGAAAGGATTCATTGGAGAAGAATCAGAGTTTATTTATTTGATCAATGAGGAGAAGTCCAGGGACATTATGCTGAAAACAGGCAAGCTACTTCACTGAGCTTGCATTTATATACGTCTATTTTGATTTACCTAAAGAGCATAAATGACTTAAGTGGTTTTTGCCACCAAAGCTATGATTTTGAAAACCCTTTTCCAAAATACAAGTATATCACTTTGACACCCTATATGGAAGTATTGGGTGGAAAAATTCCTTTTCAAACTACAGTATGGGAAAAATTATGGTTTATTCCAAACTCCTTTTAAAGTACCTAGTTGATGATGACATGCCGAATGGTCGGTATGGAAGTGGAGAAGTGATAAATGGTAATGTTTATGGAAAATGCACATTGTGTCCTAGTACTTACGTCGACCAGCCGATAACCTGTGCGACCACATCTACCCAAATATGGGAACGGGCGTAGTCATATAGTTTGCTCATATTAGTATGGGATACCTCATCGACGGAGATGACTCCGTTATGCATGAGGGGAGGGTCATTGCGACCTAACCCCTGACCCGGGTCTCGGCAATCTGATGGATTGAGGGATTGAAGACGCCACCTTTGGGTCGCCGGAGAAAACTACGAGTCCTCACATCTAGGTTCCTCGACGGGGGATCCTGTACTAGGTGTCGGAGGAATGATGAATTCGTAAGGGTAGGGTCCTATACTAGCATGAGCAAAGGACAGGCTATGGTCGGTAGCTCAACTTCGCATACACCTTGTATGGCGGGACGTGGCAGACACGATGAGCTACCGGATGGGTGTGGGAAAAGCGTGCTACCTCTGCAGAGGGTAAAAACTATTCGAATAGCCGAGTCCTCGGATATGGACAGTTGGGAGGCCCTACTAGACCATGTGCAAAGTTTTACAAAGATGTGCAAGTTTTGGAAAAAGGTTGGAGATTTGAAAGAGAAAATGATGTGAAGTATGTTTTATGCAACTATGCCAATGTGCTGGTATGAGTTGTTGGAAATAATTGGACCATGATGAGACATGGTCGGGAAAAAGGAGGAGTTTTGGATAAATAAACAAAATGGTGATTTTCCAGAAAAAAACGTTTTTAAAAAAGGACTTCTTAGTTTAACAAACAACTATTTTTCGGGAAAAATGTTTTAAAAGAAAACTCTTTACAAAGACAGTTTTATGGAAAAAAAAAAAGAATCTAAAGCCTTCTTTTCGTTTTCTTTAACAAAGGCTATAGATGTTTTGAAAAATATACAAGGTTTATGAAAAGTTATAAAATTTCTCTTATTTTACTTCAACCAAAGTTATAGAGTTTTCAGACAAAGTTTTATTAAACAAAAGTCTATCATTCTCTTTTCAATAAGGATTAGAGTTTTCAAAGAAAACAAAGTTTTACTCAAACGATATATATATAAAAAGACAAAAAGGGTAGTGCATGCTCTTTCGGGGGTAGTTTGCGAGTACAATTCCCATTGTACTCATAATGGTTTCGTCCCTGGCTATTGTCTTAGCCAGATTTTAAAGAAGAGCAGCTTGAAGAAGGAGACGGAACTGACGTCAATGCGAACTAGGGCGCTTCCCAGTCAGTTGCCTGTAGGGTTAAGGCGAATGACTTGGGCTCCACGCTGTATGGTGATTTCCGCTGCAAATACCTATTGAAGATTATGACTTCAATCAAGTAAGTATATTCCTTCGGTAATTATGGATGTTCCTTGATTACCAGTTTGATTGTGCTCAGCGACACACTGATCATGGGATCGCTGATGTAGGCACAAGGGTATTTCGGACAGCTAGTCCGGGGTCCCCACAGACTTGGTATCAGAGCAATCCTGACTGTAGGAGACCTTAGTTAGCATGGACGTTAGTTAGGAAAGCAAATACTTTTGTTAAAAAAAAAAAAATATTTCTACCAAAATATATTTTATCTAGAGAAGTCCAAAAAATGGCTTCGCTCTTCTCATCTCCTCAAATATTTCAACGTCTTACCCCTCTATTTTAAGATCTTCCAAGAAATCTTCTGTTATCTCTTACCCCTTCAAAACCAAGAGTATACCTGACGATGAACCCAAGTGAGACCTAATCAGTTAGCACCCATAAAGAAGAAGGTTCCATCCCAAATCCTCGACATTCAACATCAAGGTGATTGATTTGCAAATGCCAAGATCGTCAGTGTCAACAAAGCAACAAACCTCCGAAGACCTCAGCTCAACATCAACAATTCTACTCAAGTTGCAACTTCGACGATCTCAATTTCTCCAGCGGAAGACTAAGGCGATAAAATGAAGACTTCACCAACCATGTTCGACAAAGACCCCTAGGAAAAACTCATGATAGGAACTTTGGTTACCCCGACTACCACGAGTATTAGACGTCCGTTGGTACTAGACGTACCTTGTGTGCACCTTGCTTGGGTGTAATATGCTTGTGTGTTGTTTGCAAGTTCTCCGTGTGTGTGTTGTTTTTCTTGTGTGTTCACTATCACGCCTTGTCGGCAGCACAAAGTAATCTCAAACTTCTCTTCTTTAACTCTTCCCCATAGTTGCACCTTGTTGCGGATGTAAACCCGCCAAGGGAAATCTTTCTAAAATGTTTTCCCTCTCATCTAAACCATCTCCCGTTAAGATCTGACAGTCCCGCAAGATACCAAAGACTCCTGATCCTTAGCCAAATAGCCGGAAATTTTTGTAACCTAACTGGCAAGTCAGACAATCGACTTCATGCACCATCTGGAGCAAGTGCATCAAGGTCTTGAAGGAAACTACAATTGCACGCCAACCTCGTGAAGCCACGAGCCCCCACCTCACAAAAATTAACTTGTGAAATTACAAGGATACTACACAAACCTATCGCATCTAACTTTAGGTTAACGTCTGACTCAAGTCCATGATAGTGCCAACTAATCCTCTAGGACCACAAACCCTGACATGAAACGAGGACATAAGGAGACTCATTTAGAATTGGTAACTAGAGGAACTCAAGGAGTGCATAAGAGTTTCTATGAAGATTCGAGCTCAGAGACCCACGGTAATGATGTGTTTCAAAGAGGATCATGTACCTACCCGCTTGATGAGCAGTTACTGGCACCTTAATCCCTTGCACTAACCTTGCTAGGTTGACTCACCTAAATTGTCCCGTGAAATAAGACTAACTCCTACCTATCACCGCAAACTTGGAGAAGATGGAGGAGAACCCTAGCCTGCCGCTGATTTTCTGAAGATTATATGAAGCCTCAAGCACAAGACCCATCCAAGGGAGATTACCACCAACCAACCCGAAGGAACCCAACTTTAAAGATCGTCAACATGAAGTTACCCCAGGGAAAGGACGCCATCGACGTCATCTGCCGAACAACAATCCTAGTTCAACCCGGCTCAACTAATCGAAACAAGAAAGACAAAGGTACCTGTTTGGAAAACAACTGGTGTGAAGATTCTTCACTAATTTTTCTAAAGTCCCTTAAGCCGTGACTTTTGAGCCCACTTACCAAATTCTAGATTAACATCTGACCCCAGTTTGTGGCTATACTAACTGGCCTTATCTAACCGCAAGTTTTGACAAAAGAGAGGTGATATAGAAAGAATCACATATAGCTGGTAATGAGAAGATCGCCATCATCAAGGCCGAAGTCGATCAATACTGAAGACCATCTGTGCAAAATTGAACCAGGAAGCAAGCACCATCGACGCTACCTATCAAGCAATCATCCTTTTCAACTGGCCTCGACCAATCACACCGAAGGAGGATTCAAGAAGGCACGAATATCGACTGTTGACATGAAGCTCTTTCTCTAACTTTTAAGGTTAACTGAGAATGCGACCCTTGTACCCTCGTCGAACAGCAAGACCAAACCACTTACCTTTAGGGTCCTTGTACTGACTTTTAGATTCCTCTGGAAGCTCGATAATCTAGACTGTACTTCTTAAGATTCTTACCCACGCTTCATGAAGCTCAAGAACCAAGGAAGTCAGCAATGAAGTTCCTACTTTACTCGGCTGAAGAAGGACAAGCCTGAAGACCAATAACCAATGGAATACCAAGAAGAATCAAATGACGTAAGCACCTGCTGTGGACAACCTCAACCACCAAGTCAGTCCAGACGAACTTAGACGTTTATAATTTCCTTTTTCTAAATTAGAAACCGGAGAGAGTCGAGTACGCAAACCCGGCACACCCTGAAAACCACGCGCCCCCTCCTGCAACGCTCGTAAGGCGAAAATATCAGGAAGTGATATCTGCACCGACCCCAAGCACCATGGAGTGACAACCGAGACGAAGATCGTCAAGAAGAACAATGCCTCCAAGTCAACTCCAGCTGCAAACTTCAGCAAGACCGATTAAAAACCCCTTTTTAAGGGGGGAAGACCTGCAATAGGTATACCAGAACGTGGTAATAATTAGTTCCTTGCGCCTCAGCCTCATAGAAACTGGAAACAGCCAACCAAGACTATCCATCAGCATAGATCGTCAAGTCAACCCTAACATCTAGGATCTGAACCCACCAGAGAAAATTATCGACAAGGAACGACCTTGCAACACCCATTTGTCAATAGCTCACCTGGTGATCTCACTGAAGAAGCAACAACCTCGGAAGTTAATCAGCCCAAAACCCGTGCCCTCGTACTCCCCTGTACCCCCGGGCAAATCTCGGGACGAGATTTATTTTAAGGGGGGAAGGATTTGTAACATCCCAAATTTATAATAAGAATTAACAAGACCCAAAATTCAGAACCAACAAAAACTTTTTGAAATTACTACACTAATGATTGTGTTTTCCTTTATATTGTTCTGTTTAACCTTGTGTGACTTGTTGTTTAAGTTGTTTGACTAGTAAATATTAATCTAAGAACTCAACCCAAGTAAAAATATATTAAACTTGGTGCTCAGGTTATGACAAAAGTATATTCCATATATCTTTTCCAATCTTATTTTGGCCAAAGTCTATTTCAATGATGTTTGATTTCAGCAAATAAAATACCCTTCAGTTGAGAAAGTAAAAGTAATTCCAAAATTATGTGTTCCCAAAAATATGGGAATCTATATGTTATCTCCTATCTAATTATCAACCTTGATATTTTGCATATGAATGCAACTCCTATTTTATAAACTCTATTTTCCACTCCATTTGAAAACAACTCTAGTGGGAAATATATTACCCCACCTATTTCCTTTCTCAAACCTTTTTGAAAACAATTAAGTTTTGAGTTGAGACATTTCTTTAAAACAACATCTTGTCATAATTGAGTGTGATCATTTTTATAATATAGTATTGTGAATTATGGAAATGGTGATGTGATTAATTCATGTGGTTTGAATTGTGTGGTCATGATTGTGGTGTGATTATTGTTGTGTTTTGATGTGAGTGTTTGCTAAATAAAATTATGAAGAAAGGAAAAGAAACAAAATAAAAGCATCAGCACATAAAATAATGGGGCAAGTGCCACACAAATTTCTCTAAGTAAGAAATTAATATTTTCTTTAAATCAAAAATCAGTGGGTGACATAGTGCTCACTCCCACTATGCTCTAATATTTCTCCCCTCTTCAAAATATAAACTCAAAAATCTAAATTTACATTTCTATTACTTTCTTTAATTTTATCAAATCGCAAAATGTGCTATGATGCACTTGTCAAATAAATTCCATCATAGCCCCAAAAATCCCAAATACTTATTCTTATTTCCCACAGCATTTGCACACTTGCACCACATCTTTTTCTTTAGCATTAAAGTGCCTAATAGTTGCAAATAGTGCAAAATGGTGCCCTACACCCCTATACTCATATGGCAGCCCAAACTAGCTCCATGCGTGTTCCCTTCTTGTCCAGCACCCTCCCAGCACCCCCCTGCATCCCCTGGACAACACCCTAGCCTTCCCTTACCCTAAACCCTAGCTAGAACTAGCAATGGCATGAGCATGCCACCACCATGCCAACTTGTCCCAAACCGGCAGCAAAGCAGCACCCCACCATGTCTAGGAGCTTGCCCGTGCCACCCTGATGCTCCCCATGCCAACCCCATGGCACCCGGCCCCTCCTCCTGCCCGCACTCGCCGGTGCCCTGTCGGCCGACACCGTGTCGAACACCCTGCGTGCGCATCTTACCGCGACCACCACCGCCCGACCAGCGTGCGCCCGAGACGGAGCCGACCACCCCCGGACACGCCACAACGCCGCCGACCTGCTGCACCCTCGCCCTTGCCCTCCCTCGCCCCACACGACGCCAACCATGGACGGCCGCATGCCGCCCGTGTCGCCCGCATCCATGTCGCGCCGCTCCCGTGCCCCCCCCTCGCACCGAGCCGCCCTGCCTATAAAAGCCTCCCCTGGCCGCGGCTAAGCACCACACCACACCTCCACCACTCCCTCTCCCCCACCTCAACGCCCAGGAGCCGCCCGAAGAGGAGCTCGGTGCTCCACTTTGAGCAGCTCGGCCGCCGAGCCGTGCCGCCGCCACGCACCACCTCCGGCGTCGCCGTGACTGCCCATAGGACGCCCCGGATCTCCTCCACCGCCCTGCATCCCCACCGCCGCCTCTCGCCGCCGGCAGGTAGCCTCCCCGGCCACTTCCCGGCCGCTCCCTCTCTCCCTCCTGTTCTCTGCCGTCGGGCTGAGACGATGGCTGTGAGCCGTCGATCTTGCGATCAACGGCCACAGTGCGTTCCCGCCCGATTCGATTTTCTGGAAAATCTGCTAAGTGCTGGAACCAGTTTAGAGTAGCCACCTTTGCATGCATTTTGTGAGAAATCTGCCCCACCAAAATGTTAAATCTTTGCATGGTTAGAAAGAGCAAGTTACATAGATTCAGATGCAACTTTTAGATTCCCAAAATAATTAGTTTAGATCAATGGAAACATGAGAAAAAGTATCTATGTTCTGTCTGTTTTCAGAAACTTCTGAAAACAGATTACTGCTTAGGCATTTTGATCTGATCATAGAAATTAATCTAGATTTATTTAGATGTTTGTATTGGTATGTCATGTTAGTATAGTTAGTGTGCTGCCATGACCAAGTGATGTGAACCCCAAAATAAATTCTGTGCAAAGGATAACATCTAGGGAAGTTAGCTAATCAGTGTGCTCCACCACATGAAATAACAGAACATAGCCCTTTTCCCATGCAAATTCCTATTCAACCAGAGGCCTAAAAATAGCAAACTAAAATGTTGTAGCTAATATAACATGCCATCTTCACATAGATGCAGGCCATGATCCTTGTTGGACATATTTCCCATTTGAAATAAAAATGACAAATGTGTTAGTTTTAACTGAAAAACACAGAAAAGTTATTTTGGTACCAACTTTGGGAGATGCTTCCCAGAGATTGGTTTAACCAAAATTATCAAACTAAAATTTTATTAAAAGTATATCAACTAGTGAACCCAATGCCACTGGTTTGAATCCATTTGATGTTGTGGTCAAGTCAGAATGAAATTATCAAATCAGCTAGTTGTTAACACTTAAAATGATAAAAACTTCTGTCAGAAATTTGATTAGAATTTGAAAACCAATAACTTGAGATCTAAAAATCGAAAAATAGTAAATGAAAATGTTCTGGAAAGCTTATGAAATTATCTAACTAACTAAAGTGGTTTCACCCCATTTAGGTTAATAAATAAATAATGATAATCAAAATGCCACAGAAGGTATAAAACCTAAACTTGTTTGTTTCTGATACTCTACTAATCCAAATGAGGTCAAACCAATTTTGTTAGCTCACATATAAGAAATACTAGTTATCCCTAAAAGGATTTGATTTTTGAATACAATTAACTTGAGTTGTAGCAAAAACAAGAAAACTAACCTTCTGGATAAAAACATTTATATAGGGAGTTTAACAACCTTAATTGAATTAAATCCAATTGGGTTAGCTTATAAAAATCAGTAGCTATCCATAGAATTTTAGTTCACATTTTTGTGATGAACATAACTCAAGTTATGCAATTAAACATGCACCACTAGTTTCTGCCATATTTAAGACCTAATTAAATAATTGATAATTAAATTAAATTGAAATCAAATTGTGTTGCTTTGTGAGGGCAGTAGCTATGTGTGATGCATGAGATTGTTATGATGCTTGATTGAGTAGTTTAGAAATGGTATGTATTGCTTGTTTATGTTGATAATTAGGTTATTTTTGTGTGATTAATATAATTGCTTTGCTTGTTAAACTTGGTTGTCTTAAGTTGAGTACTAGGTTGAGTATCTAGCAATATCTCTACCATAGCTTGGTAAGATATTTAGAATTAAAGAAAGTAATTGGTGGATTAACTTTTGTCTGAAGTATTTCCTGTTTAAATAAAGATGCTTAATCACAACTTTAACCATATTTTTATAAACATGAGTAGTGAGGTGACTGCCAAACTTGTTTGTTAGCTAATGGTTTTCCATCATGATTGTTGTTTGTTAGTAATTGTTTGATGATTGTTGTTGGAGTGTCCTACTGTGTGTTGATTGTGTTCTTTCCTGTTTGCGACGCTAGATATAAACGCTACCTGGACGATATTGGAAAGGATTCATTGGAGAAGAATCAGAGTTTATTTATTTGATCAATGAGGAGAAGTCCAGGGACATTATGCTGAAAACAGGCAAGCTACTTCACTGAGCTTGCATTTATATACGTCTATTTTGATTTACCTAAAGAGCATAAATGACTTAAGTGGTTTTTGCCACCAAAGCTATGATTTTGAAAACCCTTTTCCAAAATACAAGTATATCACTTTGACACCCTATATGGAAGTATTGGGTGGAAAAATTCCTTTTCAAACTACAGTATGGGAAAAATTATGGTTTATTCCAAACTCCTTTTTAAAGTACCTAGTTGATGATGACATGCCGAATGGTCGGTATGGAAGTGGAGAAGTGATAAATGGTAATGTTTATGGAAAATGCACATTGTGTCCTAGTACTTACGTCGACCAGCCGATAACCTGTGCGACCACATCTACCCAAATATGGGAACGGGCGTAGTCATATAGTTTGCTCATATTAGTATGGGATACCTCATCGACGGAGATGACTCCGTTATGCATGAGGGGAGGGTCATTGCGACCTAACCCCTGACCCGGGTCTCGGCAATCTGATGGATTGAGGGATTGAAGACGCCACCTTTGGGTCGCCGGAGAAAACTACGAGTCCTCACATCTAGGTTCCTCGACGGGGGATCCTGTACTAGGTGTCGGAGGAATGATGAATTCGTAAGGGTAGGGTCCTATACTAGCATGAGCAAAGGACAGGCTATGGTCGGTAGCTCAACTTCGCATACACCTTGTATGGCGGGACGTGGCAGACACGATGAGCTACCGGATGGGTGTGGGAAAAGCGTGCTACCTCTGCAGAGGGTAAAAACTATTCGAATAGCCGAGTCCTCGGATATGGACAGTTGGGAGGCCCTACTAGACCATGTGCAAAGTTTTACAAAGATGTGCAAGTTTTGGAAAAAGGTTGGAGATTTGAAAGAGAAAATGATGTGAAGTAGGTTTTATGCAACTATGCCAATGTGCTGGTATGAGTTGTTGGAAATGATTGGACCATGATGAGACATGGTCGGGAAAAAGGAGGAGTTTTGGATAAATAAACAAAAATGGTGATTTTCCAGAAAAAAACGTTTTTAAAAAAGGACTTCTTAGTTTAACAAACAACTATTTTTCGGGAAAAATGTTTTAAAAGAAAACTCTTTACAAAGACAGTTTTATGGAAAAAAAAAAGAATCTAAAGCCTTCTTTTCGTTTTCTTTAACAAAGGCTATAGATGTTTTGAAAAATATACAAGGTTTATGAAAAGTTATAAAATTTCTCTTATTTTACTTCAACCAAAGTTATAGAGTTTTCAGACAAAGTTTTATTAAACAAAAGTCTATCATTCTCTTTTCAATAAGGATTAGAGTTTTCAAAGAAAACAAAGTTTTACTCAAACGATATATATATAAAAAGACAAAAAGGGTAGTGCATGCTCTTTCGGGGGTAGTTTGCGAGTACAATTCCCATTGTACTCATAATGGTTTCGTCCCTGGCTATTGTCTTAGCCAGATTTTAAAGAAGAGCAGCTTGAAGAAGGAGACGGAACTGACGTCAATGCGAACTAGGGCGCTTCCCAGTCAGTTGCCTGTAGGGTTAAGGCGAATGACTTGGGCTCCACGCTGTATGGTGATTTCCGCTGCAAATACCTATTGAAGATTATGACTTCAATCAAGTAAGTATATTCCTTCGGTAATTATGGATGTTCCTTGATTACCAGTTTGATTGTGCTCAGCGACACACTGATCATGGGATCGCTGATGTAGGCACAAGGGTATTTCGGACAGCTAGTCCGGGGTCCCCACAATACCCTTAAGGACTACGTGGCTCTCACATCTAAAGTCTTTTGGAAGAGTCCGTCCAAGGCAAGGGATTTCGTCAACAAGGCAAGTGGAAGGAAGGAGGGTGGTCAAAGAGTTCGTTCTTGCTACAATTGCCAAGACAAATATCACTTTGTGGCCGAGTGTCCGTTTGAGAATAGAGAACTTCATGGAGGAAAGCTCATTAGGAAGGACAAGTCAAAGGACACCCATAAGAAACCTTTCTTCAAGAAGAATGCTATCAACAAGAAACCTCCAAGAATTGTGTTGCTTGCTCAAGAAGAATATTCATCCGGGGAAGAAGAAGAAGATCCCACAAATGAAGTTGCCGCCATTGCTATTGCTTCTTCATCATCTCCTTCCCTATTTGAATCCCCCAATGAGAATGTCTCTATCTCCTCCGCAAGATGCTTCATGGCTAAGACCACCGAGGTAACATCACCCTCATCCCCTAAGTCAATGAGTAATATGGATGATGCTACTAGTCTTAAAATCAAAGAGGAAATAGTTGCTTTCGATCATTTTATCACTAACATGCAAGGTGAAACAAAGAAGCATGTTGAGACTCTTATGAGTCAATATGGTGAAGCTCAAGAAATGCTTGAGATAAAGGGTAAGATTGAAAGAGATGATGCTATGGAAATTGCATCCTTAAAAGACTATCTTGAAGAAGAGCATGAGCTTAGAGTTTCTCTAGAGCAACAACTAGAATCTATAGAAGAATCAAATGATGCAATTGTTGCTAAACTCATTAAAGAACATGACCATGCAATTGCCAAATACAAAGCATGTAAGAAGGAAAAGGTCGATCTTGGTGTTGGTCATTCTAGACTAACCGAGGAGCAAGAGAAGCTCTCCAAGGCCTACAAAGCTTTGGAGAGTGAGCACTCTACCCTCACCAAATCGTATGAACAACTTCAAGCTCAACCGCCTAAAAATGATATGCCTAGTTCCTCTACTCCTATTACTTGTGATCATGCAAATATCATTGAGGAAAATGCTAGGTTGAAGATCAATCTCGCTAAGGCCATCTCCCTAGGTAAGAAACCGTTTGTCACTTCACAAAAAGGGAGAGTTGGTCTTGGGTTCGTGGAGGAAGAAAAGGAGAAAGAGAGCCTCATGAAGGATGCTAGAGCTCCTCAAATTAAGAAGGCTAATGTTACTAGTGCTCCTCAAGCTAAGAGGATCCCTCAAGCTAAGAAGAAGGTCAACATTGCTAGTGGTGGTGCCACAAGGGGCAAAACCATTAGTGATGACTTTGCGGGAAAGACTAACCCTCATTACATTATCTTTGTTGATTATTATGGGGATGTCTATGCTAAGTTTGTTGGTCCTAGAAATGTACCCATTGCTCATTCTATTTGGGTTCCTAAGACCCTTGTTGCTAACAAAAGAGGACCCATTGAAAAATGGGGACCTAAACCCAAGAAATGATTTCTTGTAGGACTATGCTTCCGGTGGGTCAAAATGGGTGCTTGATAGTGGATGCACAAAACATATGACCGGAAGCAATGAGTTGATGACGGAGTTGAGACCAAATCTAAATCAAGCAACCGTCACTTATGGAGATCGATCAAAATCCGAGGTATTGGGCTTTGGCAAGGTGGTAGTCGCTAAGGATATCACCTTAGCGAATGTCATGCTTGTCAAAGACCTTGGTTTTAATTTACTTTCCGTTCATGCACTTAATAAGATGGGTTACACCGTCTTCTTTGATATTGATGTTATGGTAATCTTGTGGAGCAAGACTGTAAAGGTCGCTTTCGTTGGGTACGTCGAGGATGATTTGTTTGTGGTTGACTTTTCGAGGGAAACCACTTCAAATTCGATGTGCCTATTCGGAAAGGCCGACAAGGGTTGGTTGTGGCATCGCCGCCTAGCCCATGTCAATATGAGAACTTTACAAAGTCTTCACAAGGGTGGCCACATTCTCGGACTAAAAAAGATGTCTCTTTTGCCAAAGATTGTGTTTGTAGGGCTTGTGTTGAAGGAAAGATGCATGATTCTCCCCATCCGTCCAAGACTATTATTTCTTCTAAGAGGATCTTGGAGCTCCTCCATGTGGATCTTTTTGGTGCCGTTTCCGAAGCTAGTCTTGGTGGGAAGAAGTATTGCTTGGTGATAGTTGATGACTATTCAAGATTTACTTGGGTTTATTTCTTCAAGTCGAAGAGTGAGACCCAACAAACCTTCATTGACTTCTCCATTGAAATGCAACGTCAACACAATGTCCCCATATTGGCAATTAGAAGTGATAATGGCTCCGAGTTCAAGAACTACACACTCAATGAGTTTCTTAGTGAAGAGGTCATTCGTCATCAATATTCCGCAACTTATACCCCTCAACAAAATGGTGTAGCCGAGAGGAAGAACCGGACTCTTATGGATATATCAAGGTCCATGTTAGCGGAGTTTAAGACTCCGTTGACTTTTTGGGCAGAGGCTATTTCCACGGCTTGTCACTCCTCCAACCTGCTCTACTTCTGCAAAGGGTTGAACAAGACTCCCTATGAGATCCTCACCGGCAACAAACCTAACATCTCCTACTTCCGTGTCTTCGGTTGTAAGTGTTTTTATTTGATCAAAGGTTGTCGCTTAACTAAATTTGAATCTAAATCTCTAGAGGGTATATTTGTTGGTTACGGTGCCGAATCCCACACTTATAGAATCTATGATAAAGCCACACGGCACATCATAGAATCTTGTAGTGTGGTGTTCGAGGAAAATAACGGCTCCCAAGTGGCGCAATTTCATGTTTCCGATGTAGAATTGTAGATGATGTAATTCCTCAAGAAGCCATAAGAAGAATGGGTGTGGGATTTTTCCGCCCCATTGAGGAACCCCTTGTGGCGGATCGAGAAGGACAATGCTCTACTCAAGTGGAGCCTTCATCTACTCAAGAAAATCTAGCCAATGAAGAGCCTATTGCACCAACCCTAGAACAAGTTGAAGACCCTCAACCTCGTGATCAAGTTGCTATGCAAGAGCCCATCTCTCCTATCCGTGATGCTAGCCATGATCAAGACCTTGCTCAATCATCTTCTTCTTCAAATGTTGAAGCCGCACCTAGTGATGATCAAGGTCAACCTTCCGGTCAAGACGGGGACTCGAATGATCAAGATGATCAAGTATACCTCCAAGATGCAATGAGGATATCGAAGCCCGTCGTTGTCGGGGGGCAACCCCCGGATATGGGCAAGGCGTCGATATAAGGGTTGACTCGGTGTTGACCGGGTCACTGAAACCGACATAACTGTACCGGCATACTCGGGGCTGGCCGGGTCAAGACTAACCGACATAGTGGTATGTCGGATCATGCGAGTTATATGTCGGATCGTTCTCTGTTCTTCTTGTGTGCAGGGAAGGCGAAACCGAGTTACAGGGAATTCGGCATGCCTATGCCGGGTGAGGATGCTTACTCGGGCCATGGTCAAGGCGCAGGTCTTGTCCCTACAATCACGGGTCAGGACGCAGAGCCACTTGCACGATGGGACGAGGCCACTTGATCAGAGTGATTGACCTCCATGCCGCTGACCGAAACGGTACCAGGGAGCAGTGCGCTGGAGGAGACAGATGGGACGTGCCACGGCGCGGTGACGGAAGCGGTCAGAGGACCGGGCGTGGCTACAGTCCGGGCTACGCCAGCACTGATGTCAGCCCTAACTTGTGCCCTGGGCTTCCCTTTATAAGGAGCACCAGGGGCTCCTCTTACGACGACGCTAGCACGGGTACTTGCCTCACGCATATACACTAACTCATTCCTTTCATAGGCAGTAGAGAGCCAGAGAGAGCTTCCGAGACTCGGTTGAGACCTAGACAGTGCTGTTCTTCCACCACAGCTCAAGGAGCAAGCTTGTAAATCAGTGATAGTCCATATATATCGATCATATAGGCAGGAGTAGGGGTGTTATCTCCTCTCGAGAGCCCCGAACCTGGGTAAAATCGTGTGTGTTGAGTTCTTTGTGTGCGCGTTCAAGCGTACAAGCCCTCCCCGGGTGCCACCAGCGTCCATCGGCCCCACACATCAAGCCATCCTATGGCATCTGCCGTGACACCACCACGACAGTTGGCGCCCACCGTGGGGCCAGCAGCGGCGCTGGCTGGAGTCTTCATCCGGACGGGTTCTCTCATCACGTCGGGTGAGCGCGTGGTCTGTGGCCTTGTCCACAGATTCGGCTCCCTCAACGTCATCAGCGACAACGTAGGTTGCTTCGGCAGCAGGCCACTGCCCCGGAACGGATGCCTCATCGACTTCGGCGCACTCACGGTCTACGTCGCCACTGAGGTCCCTTGCAGGTTCCCCGAAGGGGTGCAGATGGGAGCGGATCCACCCGCAGTCTGCGCAGCTCGCGGCCGGCATACCGCTCGCCCCGCTAGTTGCGTGGAAGTCATGATGACCGCCCCGGGCGTCGGTGTCGGCAAAGCCATGGCGGGCGAGGCTGACCCCGGCACCAGGTCGGCAAGAACAGGGCGCCCGCCCTTGGAGAAACCGGAGAACCGTGCGGCACAGGCCAGCACGTCCAGCGTGCCGGTGATGCCGAGTCCCCTCCAGGACGCGATTCAGAAGCTGGCAACCCCAGTCGCACCAAGTGCAGATGTTGCTCTGACTCAGGCGGAGTTGGAGCAGCAGCGCCAGGAGATACTCCGAGAGGCTCAGGAGGTGGCCCGAGTCAGGCAGGAGTTCGACATATCAATGCGTGAGTATAACTCGGCTCACGGTTTTACTCCAGTAGCAAACCCAGTTAGTCGCATCGATGAGGTGCGTGCCCGAGGTAGAGACCTCAACGCAGAGATAGCTAGAGATGGTAGAACTAGATCTGCTAGAACTCCTAGTTACGTGTCGGCTGAAAAGCCGAGATACAGCACACCCGGAAAGAACCTTAGGGCGGCAGAGGCAGCCATAGCCGAGTTGGCCGGTCTATCCGGAGACGCTCGCTCTAGGCAGCAAGACCGAGTAAACGAGTTGGTGGCTGTCGCTAACCGACAGAATGAGGCCTACCGTAAGGCTAACCCAGATGCGGGTGGATCTCGGTTCCTTCACTCAAATGGTGGAGCAGGGGAAATGTCCAAGGGACAGGCCTCCTCGCCGTATGTCGGCAGGAGCAGAGGCCAGAGTGTGAACTCTGGCAAGAACAAGCAGATACAGGCGTATGATCCGGCTTATGCCGGAAAGCAAGTAGCCGAGCAAGGCAATGCCGGTCGGGGAAAACCAGGACCCGCCCAGGGCAGACAAGAAGCAAACCGAGTTATCCCGGCGAATCAAGGCCAGCCACCTCGGCCCCCGGCACCAATTCCACCTCGTCCACGACATGGTGCCGAGTATGCTGAACCGGCCGCTGACCGATATGATGACGGTTACTCGGCCATGGAGCGGGCCGGGTACACAAGATACCGAGATCTGGCATCCGAGGGTGCCCTCGGCGCAAGGCTGGGAACTCGCCAGTTGCCGGCACACGATGTCCGGAACAAGCTTGACAGAATCTATCTGTCCGAGCTCTTGGAGGAGCAAGGCCCACCGGGTCCGGCATGTTTTGGACCTCGGATAATGAAGCAGGCACCGGTACCGAATTTCCAGCTACCTCGGGGTGCCAAGATGTACGACGGCAGTACCAAGCCGGAGGACTGGCTGACAGATTATGTCACCGCTGTGCACATCGCCGGCGGAAGTCGCAGATGGGCAGTGCGGTATGTACCGCAAATGCTTGAAGGACCAGCCCGGATCTGGCTGAACAACCTGGAGGAGGACAGCATTGATTGCTGGTTGGATTTCTCCGAAGCATTCGTTAGCAACTTCTCTAGCACATACAAGAGGCCGAATCGCCCTCAGCAGCTGTCTATGTGTCGGCAGAGAGAGGACGAAACCGACCGAGAGTACTTGACTCGGTGGAGCACGATCCGCAACTCCTGCGAAGGAGTGATTGAGTCGCAGGCCATTGCATGGTTTGCACAAGGGTGCCGACATGGCTCCATGCTCTGGCAGAGACTCCAGAGAGAAATGCCGGCCACCTTGGCCGAGACAATCAAGATTGCTGATAGCTATGCTTTGGGTGATCCGACACAGCCCTTACTGGCCCCGGTCGACAGAGACAGATCGGGTCGGCGAGGTGATCGTTCGGATTACCGAGGAAAGAGAAGAGAGGAAAGGCCGGATTACCGGTACGGGTCAGACCAGGTTGCTGCCATCGACCAAGATCAGATGGGTGCCGGCAGCAGCCAGAGACAGAAGAATGACGGTCCCGTGTGGGGCCAGAACTCGGAAGGAAGGAGGCCGTGGGACGGCGAAAAAAGACCGTGGAATGGCGAGAGGAAGCCATGGAACGGCGACAAAAGGCAGTGGGCTAACCCCAGCGGGACGATGCTGAATGATCCCTGCAGCTACCACACCAAGCACCCCAGCAGACTGGCTCAGCACTCGAACCGGAACTGCAGCCGGAACAGGCGCCCGCAGGAGAACACTGGTCCGACGACTCGGCCCGCACCGCTCACGGGTGTGAACGCTATCCTGGTGAACGCACAAGCAAGGCCTGAAGATGTCAACCAAGTGACCAACATGGCCAACACCAACAACAACTTCAACTACCCCGGCAACAACGCTGGCCCGAGTCGGCAAAATCAATACCGAGAGCCTCACCAGAGTTACATGGTCTTTGTGACCGAGCCCAATGACAAGCAGAGTCAGCACAGGCGTGCGATGGAGGTAAATGCCGTTATGCCGGCGGTGCCGAAATTCATGTACTGGTCCGAGGATGAGATCAGCTGGAGCGTCAGGGACCATCCAAAGGTCATGCCCAACCCAGGAGGTTACGCTCTAGTGTTGGATCCGACATTCGTCGGGCCCAGCATCAATGTCAGGTTTTCCCGGGTCCTCGTTGATAACGGGAGCAGCATCAACATCATGTACCGGGATACCATGGTCAAACTCGGCATAACCGAGAATATGATGCAGCCCAGCCGAACCACCTTCCACGGCATCGTACCGGGTGTTTCACACGCACCCATGGGCACGATTTGGGTTGATGTCGCCTTCGGTGACAAAAGCAACTGCCGGACTGAGAGTCTGCTGTTCGAGGTCGTGGATCTCGAAAGCCCGTATCACGCCTTACTCGGCAGACCGGCACTCGCCAAGTTCATGGCGTCCACTCACGTGGCTTATCTGAAGATGAAACTTCCGGGTCCAAATGGTGTCATCACCATCTCGGGAGACTACAAGCGTTCCATGGAGTGCGCCTCAGCCGGGTCATCACTGGCCGAATCACTGGTGATCGCCGCCGAGAAAAGGAGAATCCATGAGGTGGTGGCTCTGGCCCAGGCATCTCAACTCGGTATGCCGAGTGCGGCTAACCCGCAGCAAACCGCGACTTTCCAGGCGGCGAAGGAATCAAAGAAGGTCGGCATCGACAAGGCTAACCCGGACCGCTCCGTCATCATCGGTGCCGGGTTGGACAAGAAATAGGAAAGCGAGCTCATCAACTTCCTCCGTGAGAATCGGGATATCTTTGCATGGTCTAGTCAGGACCTGCTGGGTGTTCCGAGGGAGTTGGCTGAGCACTCATTACATGTCAGGCCGGATGCCCGGCCCGTGAAGCAACCGACTCGGCGTCTCGCCGAAGAAAGAAGAAAGGCGGTGGGAGACGAGTTAGCCAAGCTACTCGCATCAAACTCCGTCGTGGAAGTAAAATACCCGGACTGGTTGTCTAACCCGGTCCTGGTAGAGAAGAAGAAGGAAGAACCGGATGCGCCTACTGTCTGGCGCATGTGTATCGACTACACCCACTTGAACAAGGCTTGTCCTAAAGATCCTTTCCCGTTGCCCCGGATCGATCAGGTGATCGACTCCACGGCCGGATGTCAGCTGTTGTCTTTTGTGGATGCCTACTCGGGTTTTCACCAGATCCCGTTAAACCCGGATGATCAAATAAAGACTGCTTTTATCACCCCGTACGGGGCTTATTGCTATCGTGTCATGTGTTTTGGTTTGAGAAATGCCGGCGCTACTTATCAGCGCTGTATGCAGAAATGTTTGCATGATCAGATAGGAAAAAACGTGCAAGTATATGTCGACGACATAGTCATAAAAACAAAAGAAAAACACACTCTGCTAGATGATCTCAGAGAAACATTCGCAAACCTGCGGAAATTCCGATTAAAACTTAATCCGGATAAATGTACATTCGGTGTGCCGGCCGGCAAGTTACTCGGTTTTCTCGTGTCGAGCCGAGGTATCGAGGCAAATCCGACTAAGATCCGGGCAATAGAAAATATGAGGTTACCGAGATGCCTCCGAGATGTCCAGAAATTTACGGGTTGCCTTGCTTCCCTGAGTCGGTTTCTAGGTCGGTTGGGAGAAAAGGCCCTACCTTTGTACCAACTAATGAAAAAGTCTGATAGATTTAGCTGGACCCCGCAAGCGGACTCGGCATTCCTGGAGCTAAAAAAGATGTTGGCTACTGCGCCGATATTGGCTTCGCCATTACCGAGAGAACCCATGCTGCTTTACATTGCAGCCACTAACCGAGTCGTCAGTGTCGTTGTGGTGGTAGAAAGAGAGGAAGGGGGAACCACTGTGCAGAGGCCGGTGTATTACCTGAGTGAGGTGCTCTCCACCTCGAAACAAAATTACCCACACTACCAGAAAATGACCTATGGTGTGTACCTGGCGGCCAAGAAACTGAAACATTACTTCCAGGAGCATCCGATAACCGTGGTGAGCGCGGCTCCTATCTCGGAAATCATCGGCAACCGAGATGCAAGTGGTCGAGTAGCCAAGTGGGCTATCGAGTTGGCGGCATATGCGCCGCAGTACGCGAGGAGAGATACCATCAAATCCCAAGCAGTGGCCGAGTTCCTTGTGGACTGGGCCGAGATGGAATATGAACCATCTCTGCCGGACTCCAATTACTGGAGGATGCACTTCGACGGGTCCAAAGTAAAAGAGGGCCTGGGTGCCGGGGTGGTTCTCACCTCACCGAAGCGAGACCAGTTGAAATACGTGCTGCAAGTTCATTTCGCGGCATCCAACAATGTAGCCGAGTATGAAGCATTGATCCACGGACTCAAGGTGGCCAAGGAAATCGGGATTCGCCGAATAATCTGCTATGGCGACTCGGATCTGGTGATTCAGCAAACCTCGGGCAACTGGGATGCCCTGGATGCCAACATGGCGGCATACCGGTTCCATGCCCAGAAAGTTTCGGGATTCTTTGATGGGTGCGAATTCAATCACATCCGGCGGACCGAAAATGAAAGTGCAGACATGTTGTCCAAGATTGGGTCATATCGGCAGGCCATTCCGCCCGGAGTGTCTCTGGAGCACCTGCACAAGCCATCAATTAAGCCTTCACCCGAGTCAGACTCAATATTCATCCCGGGTAATCCGGAATCCGATGTCGTCCCGATGGACGTCGACGTCGGGAGCAAGCCGCTAAACCCGGGGACTGCTCCGTAGGACCCGGGGACTGCTCCGCAGGACCCGGGGATTTCCATGAATGTCGCGTGTGTTCTGTTGGACTCAAAAGCAGAGCTGGAAAATTGGAAGGCCGCTTGGCGAAACTCGAGAATCCTTTGGGAGGACTCGGGGACTCGTCAGCCTATGACGGGTGTCGTTATGTCGGTGGAAGCCATGGAGGTCGATGAGCCTGAACTCGGCGCTCGTCCGGTACCGACATGGGCCCAACCCATCATGACATTTATGTTGGATGGCACCCTACCGAGTGACGAGATCTCGGCCAGGCAGATACAGAGACGATCCAAGTCATTCACCATCATCAACCGAGAGCTATACAAGAGAAGCGTGACCACCGTGCTTCAGCGGTGTGTCGAACCAGAGGAAGGAGAAAAGATCCTCCGAGATATTCACCAGGGAGAGTGCGGTCATCACGCCTCCTCCCGAGCCATTGTATCCAAAGCATTCCGATATGGGTTTTATTGGCCGAGTGCTCTGCAGCAGGCAGAGGATATAGTGCGCAAGTGTGAAGGATGTCAGAGATTTGCAAACAAGATTCATATGCCGGCCTCAGCACTTAAAACCATTCCCATCACTTGGCCATTTGCAGTATGGTGTTTGGATATGGTGGGACCGTTCAAACCAGCCCGAGGTAACATGACTCACATCTTGGTGATGGTGGACAAGTTCACCAAATGGATCGAGGTTAAACCGATAAGAAAGTGTGACGGCCGCACGGCTGTGTCGTTCTTGAAGGACATTATCCTGAGATATGGGCACCCACATAGCATCATCACTGATAACGGCACAAATTTCGCCGAGGGAGCCTTTGCTCGGTTCTGCCAAGAAAAGAGAATCCGACTCGACCTGGCGTCGGTCGCGCATCCGCAGTCGAATGGGCAAGTGGAAAGATCAAATGCGCTGGTTTTATCCGGCATAAAACCCCGGCTAATCGAGCCACTGTTACGTGCTCCGGGGTGTTGGCTGGACGAGATCCCGGCGGTACTGTGGAGTCTACGGACTACACCGAATCGCTCTACCGGCTATACGCCATTTTTTCTGGTCTACGGAGCAGAGGCAGTTCTGCCAACCGACATTGAGCATGACTCGCCGAGAGTTGCTTTATATACCGAGTCAGAGGCAAAAGAGGCCCGAGAGAACGATGTTGATTTGCTCGAAGAAGCACGAGAGTTGGCATTGTCCAAGTCAGCAATATATCAGCAAAGTCTCCGACGTTACCACAGTCGGAAGGTGAACCCTCACAAGTTCCGAGAAGGAGACCTCGTACTTAGGCTTGTGCAGCGCACGGCCGGGATGCACAAATTGTCACCTCCATGGGAGGGACCGTTTATCGTAAGCAAAGCTTTGAACAATGATGCCTATTATCTTATAGATGCTCAGAAACAGGTGAAGAACAGGATGGACCGATCCGGAGAGGAGACCAAACGCCCTTGGAATGTAGCTCTTCTCCGCCCTTTCTACTCTTAAGGACCCACTGTATGTATCTCGAAATTCAGAAATGAAATGTCGGCGCCCCGAGAAGAGACTCGGGGACTGCCTTGTTGAAGAAATCTGTGTTTATCTTTGTATTTATATCCTTGTGTCGGATGGCTCTAAAAACTGTCTCACCGTGTCTGCAAGTATTGTGTGCTGTGTTCTCGTGATTTTGTGACTCGACTGCCTGACACCGAAAATGGTAGGCAAGAGCAAAGATTACCAGGGGCGGTACACAAGAAAACCGACTCGGGGACTCGGTCCAGGAGCGATTCGGTTTCCTTTTTTAAGTAGGGTGCTTGTGTCGGATGGCTCTAAAAACTGTGTCACCAGGTGGGTAAGTATTGTATGCTGTGTTCTCGTGATCTTGTGACTCGACTGCCTGACACCGAAAAAGGTAGGCAAGAGCAAAGGTTATCAGGTGCAGTAAACAAGAAAACCGACTCGGGGACTCGGTCCAGGAGCGATTCGGTTTCCTTTTTAATAAGCTTATGTCGGGTGGCCTTGGCTACTTTCCCAAGTTTCTAAGTACTGTATGCTGTACAACGGTCGTTTTGTGACTCGACTGCCAAATACACCAAGAATGGTTTTCAAGAGCAGAGATGGCAGATGTATAGTGAACAAGAAATTGAACTCGGGGACTCGGTTCAATGTGATCCGGCATACGGCTAAACTTGTTAAAGAACGTACAAAATAAAAAGTCAGGTACCGACCATAAAAAGTGCAAGGTATATATTACATCTGCACCCGGCATTCCGGGGATTTAACGAGTTGAGTTTTTTCTGAAACGTCTAGGCAGCAGCATCCGAGGTTTTTTCTGCAGAAGGAGAGGCTGGAGTCTCGGTTGCGGTTTCCCCGGCTGTGGACTCGGTAGCAGTGCCAGTGGCTGACTCGGGCGGAGTGTCGGCTTCGATTTCTTCGTCGACGGCCTCTTCTTCATCTTCTTCTCCGCTCTCTCCTTCAACCGGGATCTCCTCGGGTTGGGGAACCCGGTCGCCAGCAACAAAGGAGTGCACTGGGGCATACTGGATAAGGGCATAAGCAAATTCCTGGCGACGCTGAATATGATCCGGATCAGTGAGCCACTTTGATGTAACATCCCAAATTTATAATAAGAATTTAACAAGACCCAAAATTCAGAACCAACAAAAACTTTTTGAAAGACTTCACGACTGATTGTGTTTTCCTATTTATTGTTCTGTTTGACCCTGTGTGACTTGTTGTTTATGTTGTTTGACTAGTAAATATTAATCGAAGAACCCAACCCAAGTAAAAATATATTAAACTTTGGTGATCATGTTATGACAAGAGTAAATTCCATATATCTTTTCCAATCTTATTTTGGCCAAAGTCTATTTCAATGATGTTTGATTTCAGCAACAAATAAAATACCCTTTAGTTGAGGAAGTGAAAGTATTTCCAAAATTATGTGTTCCCCAAAAATATGGAGACCTATATGTTATCTCCTATTTAATTATCAACCTTTATATTTTGCATGTGTATGCAACTCCCATTTTTATAAACTCTATTTTCCACTCCATTTGAAAATAACACTAGTGGGAAATATGTAACCCCACATATTTCCATTCTCAAACTTTTTGAAAATTATTAAGTTATGAGTGGGATATTTTATAAATAACATCTTGTCATAATTGAGTGTGATCATTTTTATAATATAGTATTGTGAATTACAAAATTGATGGTGAGATTAATTCATGTTGTTTGAATTGTGTGGTCATGGGTGTGATGTGAATATTGTTGTGTTTTGTTGCTTGATGTGTGTGTTTGCTAAATAAAATTATGAGGAGAAGAAAGGAAACAAAAGCAAAGCATCAACACATAAAATGATGGGACAAGTGCCACCCAAATTTCTCTAAAGTGAGAAATTAATATTTTCTTTTAAAATCGAAAATCAGTGGGGTGACATAGTGCTCACTCCCACTTTGCTCTAATATTTCTTCCCTCTTCAAATTATGGATTCAAAATTTAAAAATTACATTTCTACTACTTTCTTTAATTTTATCAAATCGCAAAATGTGCTATGATGCACTTGTCGAATAAATTCCATCATAGCCCCAAAAATCCCAAACACTTATTCTTATTTTCCACAGCAATTGCACACTTGCACCTCACCTTTTTCATTAGCATTAAAATACAAGTAGTGGCACATAGTGAAAATGGTGCCCCTCCAACTTATTCAAATGCCACACCATCTACTTGTCCCCTTGCTAGACCAGCATGTCCAGCACCTCACCCAGTGCACCCTACATCCTCTGGACGCACCCTAGCCACCCCTTACCCTAAAACCCTACCCTAACTAGCAATGGCATGGACATGCCACCCCCACACCGACTTGCTCCCCAACCGCAGCAAACCAGCAAGCCACCATGTCTAGGAGCTTGCCCGTGTCCCCCTGAGACTCCCCATGGCAACCCCTTCCACCAGGACCCCCTCCCTTGCCCGCAATCGGCGGTGCTCTGCCGGCCGACAAAATGTCGAGCACCTGGCGTGCACCATTAAAGCTGGCCGCCCTGGACCGACCAGAGCGCGCCCGACCCGGCCCCAACCGCCAGCACGCGCGCCACACTCCCCTCTACCCCTCTGGCACGCGCCCGTGCCTCCCTCGCCCCGCACGTCGCCGCCCCCGCCACGTTCCCGTGCCGCCCGCGGCATGCCCGCGCCACGCCCGTGCCCCCCCTTTGCCCGAGCTCGCCCGGCCTATAAAAGCACCCCCGGGCCTCCCCCTTTGCACCACACCACCACCCCCACTGCCCCTCACTCACCAGGAAGCCGCAGGAGCAGCAGAGGAGGAGCCGGAGCTCCACTCCGAGCTGCACGGCCGCCGACGCCGTGCTGCCGCTGTGGTGCCTCTCCGACGCCGCCGTCGCCGCCTAGCTGCTGCCCCGACCACCCTCCCTCAACCCCAAGCCGCCCCGGAGCCTCTCGCCGCCGGCAGGTGCTGCCCCGGCCGCCCCCTCTCTCTCCTGGCTCTCAGCTCCGTCGGGCTGAGGAAGATGGCCGTGGGCCGTCGATCGCGAGATCAACGGCCCTGGTTGATTCCCGCCCGTTTTAATTTTCAGAAAACTGCTAAGTCCTGAGAAAACAGATTCGGTTAGCCATCTTTGCATGCATTTTCTGAGAATTATGCCCCACCAAAATTTGAAATCTTTGCATGGTTAGAAAGAGCAAGCTACATAGATTCAAATGAAAGTGTTAGTTTTCAAACATAATTAGTCTAGCTTGATGGAAACTTGAGGCAAAGTAGCTATGTTCTGTCTGTTTTCAGAAAACTTCTGAAAACAGATTATTGCTTAGAATTTTGATCCAATCATAGAAATTAATCTAGATTTATTTGGATGTTAGTAGTGGCATGTCATGTTAGTATTGTTAGAGTACTGACATGACCAAGTGGTGTGACCTCAAAATAAAATTTTATACAGAAGATATAATCTGAGGAAATTGGCTAAGCAATAATTCCCACCACATGAAATAACAGGGATAGCCCTTTTCCCATGCAAATTCCTATTCAACCAGAGGCCTAAAAATAGCAAACTAAAATGTTGTAGCTAATATAACATGCCATCTTCACCTAGATGCAGGCCATGATCCTTGTTGGACATATTTCCCATTTGAAATAAAAATGACAAAGGTGTTAGTTTTAACTGAAAACTCAGAAAGGTTATATTGGTACCAACTTTGGGAGATGCTTCCCAGATATTGGTTTAACCAAAATTATCAAACTAAAATGTTATTAAAAGTATATCAACTAGTGAACCCAATACCACTGGTTTGAACCCATTTGATGTTGTGGTCAAGTCAGAATGAAATTATCAAATCAGCTAGTTGTTAACACTTAAAATGATAAAAACTTCTGTCAGAAATTTGATTAGAATTTGAAAACCAATAACTTGAGATCTAAGAATCTAAAAATAGCAAATGAAAATGTTATGGAAAGCTTATGAAATTATCTAACTCACTAAAGTGGTTTCACCCCATTTAGATTAATAAATAAATAATGATATCCAAAATGCAACAGAAGGTATAAAACCTAAACTTGTTTGTTCTGATACTCTACTAATCCAAATGAGGTCAAACCAATTTTGTTAGCTCACATTTAAGAAATACTAGTTACCCCTAAAAGGATTTAATTTTTGAATACAATTAACTTGAGTTGTAGCAAAAACAAGAAAACCAACATTCTGGATTAAAACATTTATGCAGGGAGTTTAATAACTCAAATTGAATTAAATCCAACTGGGTTGTTTCCTATAAATCAGTGGCTATCTGTGGAATTTTAGTTCACATTTTTGTGACCAACAGAACAAAAGTTATGTAATTAAACATGAAACCCTAGTTTCTGCCATAATTGTGACACGATTAAATAGTAGATAATTAAATCAAATTGAATTCAAATTGTGTGGCTTTGTGTGTGCAAAAGCTATGTGTGATGCTTAAGAGTTGTTGTGATGCTTGATTGAGTAGTTTAGTAATGGCATGTATTGCTTGTTTAATTGATGTTCACTTAATTTGTGTGAAAGAGATGTTTGTCTTGCTTATTAAATTTGGTTGTCTCTAGGTTGAATACTAGCTTGGGTATATAATAATATCTCTACCATAGCTTGGTAAGATATTTAGAATTACAGAAAATAGTTGGTAGCTTAACTTTTGTCTGAAGTATTTCCTTTTTAAATAAAAATGCTTAATCACAACTTTAACCATATTTTTATAAACATGAGTAGTGAGGTGACTGCCAAACTTGTTTGTTAACTAATAGTTTTCCCTCATGATTGTTGTTTGTTAGTAATTGCTTGATGATTGTTGTTGGAGTGTCCTACTGTGTGTTGATTGTGTTATTTCCTTTTTGCGACGCTAGATATAAACGCTACCTGGACGATATTGGAAAGGATTTATTGGAGAAGAATCAGAGTTATTTATTTGATCAGTGAGGAGAAGTCCAGGGACATTATGCTGAAAACAGGCAAGCTACTTCGCTGAGCTTGCATTTACATACCTCCAATTTAATCACATGCAATTTCCTAAAGTAGTGGTATTGATTTTCTGAAAAACCCTTTTTACAAAGGATATGAAAACTGCTTTATCACCCTATGTAGAATGTAGAGTAGATACTTAGGACTATAGGATGGGAAAAATATGATTTATTCCAAACTCCTTTTTTTAAAGTACCTAGTTGATGATGAAATGCCGAGTTATCGGTATGGAAGTGGAGAAGTGATAAATGGTGATGTTTATGAAAAATGCACATTGTGTCCTAGTACTTACGTCGACCAGCCGATAATCTGTGCGACCACATCTACCCAAATATGGGAACGGGCGTAGTCATATAGTTTGCTCATATTAGTATGGGATACCTCATCGACGGAGATGACTCCGTTATGCATGAGGGGAGGGTCATTGCGACCTAACCCCTGACCCGGGTCTCGGCAATCTGATGGATTGAGGGATTGAAGACGCCACCTTTGGGTCGCCGGAGAAAACTACGAGTCCTCACATCTAGGTTCCTCGACGGGGGATCCTGTACTAGGTGTCGGAGGAATGATGAATTCGTAAGGGTAGGGTCCTATACTAGCATGAGCAAAGGACAGGCTATGGTCGGTAGCTCAACTTCGCATACACCTTGTATGGCGGGACGTGGCAGACACGATGAGTTACCGGATGGGTGTGGGAAAAGCGTGCTACCTCTGCAGAGGGTAAAAACTATTCGAATAGCCGAGTCCTCGGATATGGACAGTTGGGAGGCCCTACTAGACCATGTGCAAAGTTTTACAAAGATGTGCAAGTTTTGGAAAAAGGTTTGAGATTTGAAAGAGAAAATGATGTGAAGGATGTTTTATGCAACTATGCCAATGTGCTGGTATGAGTTGTTGGAAATAATTGGACCATGATGAGACATGGTCGGGAAAAAGGAGGAGTTTTGGATAAATAAACAAAATGGTGATTTTCCAGGAAAAACGTTTTTAAAAAGGGACTTCTTATTTTAACAAACAGCTATTTTTCGGGAAAATTGTTTTCAAAGAAAACTCCTTACAAAGACAGTTTTATGGAAAAAAAAAAAGAAAAGGGGAATCTAAAGCCTTCTTTCCTTTTCCAACAAAGGCTATAGATGTTTTCGAAAAATATACAAGGGTCACGAAAAGCTATAAAATTCTTCTTGTTTTTCTTAAATAAAGTTATACAGTTTTCAAACACAGTTTTTATTAAACAAAAGTCTATCCTTCTCTTTTCAACAAAGATATAGAGATCTTTTTCAACAAAGATATAGAGATCTTTTTCAACAAAGATATAGAGATCTTTTTCAACAAAGATATAGAGATAGAGTCATAACTAAAAGTGCTATAGGCAACAACTTAAAATTGGTGCATACTCAGTAGAGGAGTAGTTTGCGAGTACAATTCCCATTGTACTCATAATGGTTTCGTCCCTGGCTATTGTCTTAGCCAGATTTTAAGGAAGAGCATCTTGAAGAAGGAGACGGAATTGACGTCAATGCGAACTAGGGCGCTTCCCAGTCAGTTGCCTGTAGGGTTAAGGCGAATGACTTGGGCTCCACGTTGTTTGGTGATTTTCCGCTGCAAGTACCTATTGAAGAGTATGACTTCAATCAAGTAAGTATATTCCTTCGGTAATTATGGATGTTCCTTGATTACCAGTTTGATTGTGCTCAGCGACACACTGATCATGGGATCGCTGATGTAGGCACAAGGGTATTTCGGACAGCTAGTCCGGGGTCCCCACAGACTTGGTATCAGAGCAATCCTGACTGTAGGAGACCTTAGTTAGCATGGACGTTAGTTAGGAAAGCAAATACTTTTGTTAAAAAAAATATTTCTACCAAAATATATTTTATCTAGAGAAGTCCGAAAACGGCTTCGCTCTTCTCATCTTCTCAAATACTTCAACGTCTTACCCCTCTATTTTAAAATTTTCAAAGGCATTCTTCTATTATCTTACCTTCATTCAAAACCTACATATATACTCGACGATGAACCCAAGTGAGACCTAACTGGCTACTAGTCAGAAGGAGAAGAAGGTTCCATCCCAAATCCTCGACATTCAACATCAAGGTGATTGATTTGCAAATGCCAAGATCTTCAGTGTCAACAAAGCAACAAACCTCTGAAGACCTCAGCTCAGCATCAACGATTCTACTCAAGTTGCAACCTCGACGACCTCAACTTCTCCAGCAGAAGACTAAGGCGATAAAATGAAGACTCCACCAGCCATGTTTAACAACGACCCATAGGAAAGCTCTTGATAGGAACCTTGGTTACCCCGACTACCACGAGTATTAGGAATCCTTTGGTGCTAGACGTACCTTGTGTGCACCTTGCTTGTGTGTAATCTGCTTGTGTGTTGTTTGCAAGTTCTCCGTTTGTGTGTTGTTTTTCTTGTGTGTTCACTATCACGCCTTGTCGGCAGCACAAAGTAATCTCAAACTTCTCTTCTTTAACTCTTCGCCATAGTTGTACCTTGTTGCGGATGTAAACCCGCCAAGGAAAATCTTTCTAAAATAATTTTCCCTCTCATCTCAAGATCTGACAATTCCGCAAGAGACAAAAGACTCCTGATCCTTAGCCAAATAGCCGGAAATTTTTGTAACCTAACTGGCAAGTCAGACATTGGACTTCATGCACCATCTGGAGCAAGTGCGTCAAGATCTTGAAGGAAACTACAATTGCACGCCAACCTCGTGAAGACACGAGCCCCCACCTCACAAAATTTACTTGTGAGATTACAAGAATACCACACCAACTTATCGTATCTAACCTTAGGATAACCACTGACTCAAGCCCATGATAGTGCCAACTAATCTTCTAGGACCACAAACCTTGACATGAAACAAGGACATAAGGAGACTCATTTAGAATTGGTAACTAGAGGAACTCAAGAACTGCATAAGAGTTGCTATGAAGATTCGAGCTCAGAGACCGACAGTAATGCTGGGTTTCAAAGAGGATCATGTACCTACCCGCTTGACGAGCAGTTAGTGGCACCTTAATCCCTTGCGCTAACCTTGCTAGGTTTGACCCACCCAAATTTGTCCCGTGAAATAAGACTAACTCCCACCTATCACCGCAAACTTGGGAAAGGTGAAAGAGAACCCTAGCCTGCCGCTGATTTTCTGAAGATTATATGAAGCCTCAAGCACAAGACTCATCCAAGGAAGATCGCCACCAACTAACCCGAAGGGAACCAACTTTAAAGATCGTCAACATGAAGTTACCCCAGGAAAAAGGACGCCATCGACGCCATCTGCAGAAAAACAATCCTAGTTCAACCCGGCTCAACTAGTCGAAACAAGAAAGACAAAGGTACCTGTTGGAAAACAACTAGTGTGAAGGTTCTTCACTAACTTTTTCTAAGGTCCATTAAGCCGCGACTTTTTGAACCCACTTACCAAGTTCTAGATTGACATCTAACCCCAGTTTGTGACGGTACTAACTGGCCCTACCTAACCACAAGTTTTGACAAAAGAGAGGTGATATAGAAAGAATCACATATAGTTGGTAGTGAGAAGATCGCCGTTATGAAGGCCGAAGTCGATCAACACTGAAGACCATCTGCGCATAATTGAACTAGGAAGCAAGCACCGTCAACGTTACCTATCTAGCAATCATCCTTTTCAACTTGCCTCGACCAATCACACCGAAGGAGGATTCAAGAAAGCACGAGCAGCAACTGTTGACATGGAGCTCTTTCTCTAACTTTTTAAGGTTAACCGAGAACGCAACCCTTGCACCCTTGCAAAACGGCAGACCAAACCACTTACCTTTAGGGTCCTTGTACTGACTTTTAGATTCCTCTGGAGGCTCGGTAATCTAGACTGTACTTCTTAAGATTCTTACCAATGCTTCATGAAGCTCAAGAACCAAGGAAGTCAGCAATGAAGTTCCTCCTTTGCTCAGCTGAAGAAGGACAAGCATGAAGACAAATAACCAAGGGAATACCCAGAAGAATCAAACGACGTAAGCAGCTGCTGTGGACAACATCAACCATTAAGCAAGTCCAGATGAATTTAGACGTTTATAACATCCTTTTTCTAACTAGAAACCGGAGAGAGTCGAGTATGTAGACTCGACGCATCCTGGAAACCATGCGTCTCTTCCTGCAACCCTCGTAAGGCGACAATATCAGGAAGTGATATCTGCACCAACCCCAAGCACCAAGGATTGACAACCGAGACGAAGAATTGTCAAGCTACTCAAGAAGAACAATGCCTCCAAGTCAACTCCAACTGCAAACTTCAGCAAGACCGATTAAAAACCCCTTTTAAGGGGGGAAGACCTGCAATAGGTATACCAGAAAGTAGTAATAATTAGTTCCTTGCGCCTCAGCCTCTTATAAACTGGAAACAGCTAAACAAGACTATCCATCAGCATCGATCGACGAGTCAACCCTAACATCTAGGATCTGAACCCACCAGAGAAAATTATCGACGAGGAACGACCTCGCAACATCACTTTGTCAATATCTCACCTGGCAACCTCACTGAAGAAGCAACGACCTCGGAAGTATAGACACCCCAAAACTCGTGCCCTCGTACTCCCCTGTACCCCCGGGCAAATCTCGGGACGAGATTTATTTTAAGGGGGGAAGGATTTGTAACATCCCAAATTTATAATAAGAGTTTAACAAGACCCAAAATTCAGAACCAACAAAAACTTTTTGAAAGACTTCACGACTGATTGTGTTTTCCTATTTATTGTTCTGTTTGACCTTGTGTGACTTGATGTATATGCTTGTTTGACTAGTAAATATTAATCGAAGAACCCAACCCAAGTAAAAATATATTAAACTTTGGTGATCATGTTATGACAAGAGTAAATTCCATATATCTTTTCCAATCTTATTTTGGCCAAAGTCTATTTCAATGATGTTTGATTTCAGCAACAAATAAAATACCCTTTAGTTGAGGAAGTGAAAGTATTTCCAAAATTATGTGTTCCCCAAAAATATGGAGACCTATATGTTATCTCCTATTTAATTATCAACCTTTATATTTTGCATGTGTATGCAACTCCCATTTTTATAAACTCTATTTTCCACTCCATTTGAAAATAACACTAGTGGGAAATATGTAACCCCACATATTTCCATTCTCAAACTTTTTGAAAATTATTAAGTTATGAGTGGGATATTTTATAAATAACATCTTGTCATAATTGAGTGTGATCATTTTTATAATATAGTATTGTGAATTACAAAATTGATGGTGAGATTAATTCATGTTGTTTGAATTGTGTGGTCATGGGTGTGATGTGAATATTGTTGTGTTTTGTTGCTTGATGTGTGTGTTTGCTAAATAAAATTATGAGGAGAAGAAAGGAAACAAAAGCAAAGCATCAACACATAAAATGATGGGACAAGTGCCACCCAAATTTCTCTAAAGTGAGAAATTAATATTTTCTTTTAAAATCGAAAATCAGTGGGGTGACATAGTGCTCACTCCCACTTTGCTCTAATATTTCTTCCCTCTTCAAATTATGGATTCAAAATTTAAAAATTACATTTCTACTACTTTCTTTAATTTTATCAAATCGCAAAATGTGCTATGATGCACTTGTCGAATAAATTCCATCATAGCCCCAAAAATCCCAAACACTTATTCTTATTTTCCACAGCAATTGCACACTTGCACCTCACCTTTTTCATTAGCATTAAAATACAAGTAGTGGCACATAGTGAAAATGGTGCCCCTCCAACTTATTCAAATGCCACACCATCTACTTGTCCCCTTGCTAGACCAGCATGTCCAGCACCTCACCCAGTGCACCCTACATCCTCTGGACGCACCCTAGCCACCCCTTACCCTAAAACCCTACCCTAACTAGCAATGGCATGGACATGCCACCCCCACACCGACTTGCTCCCCAACCGCAGCAAACCAGCAAGCCACCATGTCTAGGAGCTTGCCCGTGTCCCCCTGAGACTCCCCATGGCAACCCCTTCCACCAGGACCCCCTCCCTTGCCCGCAATCGGCGGTGCTCTGCCGGCCGACAAAATGTCGAGCACCTGGCGTGCACCATTAAAGCTGGCCGCCCTGGACCGACCAGAGCGCGCCCGACCCGGCCCCGACCGCCAGCACGCGCGCCACACTCCCCTCTACCCCTCTGGCACGCGCCCGTGCCTCCCTCGCCCCGCACGTCGCCGCCCCCGCCACGTTCCCGTGCCGCCCGCGGCATGCCCGCGCCACGCCCGTGCCCCCCCTTTGCCCGAGCTCGCCCGGCCTATAAAAGCACCCCCGGGCCTCCCCCTTTGCACCACACCACCACCCCCACTGCCCCTCACTCACCAGGAAGCCGCAGGAGCAGCAGAGGAGGAGCCGGAGCTCCACTCCGAGCTGCACGGCCGCCGACGCCGTGCTGCCGCTGTGGTGCCTCTCCGACGCCGCCGTCGCCGCCTAGCTGCTGCCCCGACCACCCTCCCTCAACCCCAAGCCGCCCCGGAGCCTCTCGCCGCCGGCAGGTGCTGCCCCGGCCGCCCCCTCTCTCTCCTGGCTCTCAGCTCCGTCGGGCTGAGGAAGATGGCCGTGGGCCGTCGATCGCGAGATCAACGGCCCTGGTTGATTCCCGCCCGTTTTAATTTTTCAGAAAACTGCTAAGTCCTGAGAAAACAGATTCGGTTAGCCATCTTTAAATGCAATTTCTGAGAAATATGCCCCACCAAAATTTGAAATCTTTGCATGGTTAGAAAGAGCAAGTTACATAGATTCAAATGAAAGTGTTAGTTTTCAAACATAATTAGTCTAGCTTGATGGAAACTTGAGGCAAAGTAGCTATGTTCTGTCTGTTTTCAGAAAACTTCTGAAAACAGATTATTGCTTAGAATTTTGATCCAATCATAGAAATTAATCTAGATTTATTTGGATGTTAGTAGTGGCATGTCATGTTAGTATTGTTAGAGTACTGACATGACCAAGTGGTGTGACCTCAAAATAAAATTTTATACAGAAGATATAATCTGAGGAAATTGGCTAAGCAATAATTCCCACCACATGAAATAACAGGGATAGCCCTTTTCCCATGCAAATTCCTATTCAACCAGAGGCCTAAAAATAGCAAACTAAAATTTTGTAGCTAATATAACATGCCATCTTCACATAGATGCAGGCCATGATCCTTGTTGGACATATTTCCCATTTGAAATAAAAATGACAAAGGTGTTAGTTTTAACTGAAAACTCAGAAAGGTTATATTGGTACCAACTTTGGGAGATGCTTCCCAGATATTGGTTTAACCAAAATTATCAAACTAAAATGTTATTAAAAGTATATCAACTAGTGAACCCAATACCACTGGTTTGAACCCATTTGATGTTGTGGTCAAGTCAGAATGAAATTATCAAATCAGCTAGTTGTTAACACTTAAAATGATACAAACTTCTGTCAGAAATTTGATTAGAATTTGAAAACCAATAACTTGAGATCTAAGAATCTAAAAATAGAAAATGAAAATGTTCTGGAAAGCTTATGAAATTATCTAACTCACTAAAGTGGTTTCACCCCATTTAGATTAATAAATAAATAATGATATCCAAAATGCAACAGAAGGTATAAAACCTAAACTTGTTTGTTCTGATACTCTACTAATCCAAATGAGGTCAAACCAATTTTGTTAGCTCACATTTAAGAAATACTAGTTACCCCTAAAAGGATTTAATTTTTGAATACAATTAACTTGAGTTGTAGAAAAAACAAGAAAACCAACATTCTGGACTAAAACATTTATGCAGGGAGTTTAATAACTCAAATTGAATTAAATCCAACTGGGTTGTTTCCTATAAATCAGTGGCTATCTGTGGAATTTTAGTTCACATTTTTGTGACCAACGGAACAAAAGTTATGTAATTAAACATGAAACCCTAGTTTCTGCCATAATTGTGACACAATTAAATAATAGATAATTAAATCAAATTGAATTCAAATTGTGTGGCTTTGTGTGTGCAAAAGCTATGTGTGATGCTTAAGAGTTGTTGTGATGCTTGATTGAGTAGTTTAATAATGGCATGTATTGCTTGTTTAATTGATGTTCACTTAATTTGTGTGAAAGAGATGTTTGTCTTGCTTATTAAATTTGGTTGTCTCTAGGTTGAATACTAGCTTGGGTATATAATAATATCTCTACCATAGCTTGGTAAGATATTTAGAATTACAGAAAATAGTTGGTAGCTTAACTTTTGTCTGAAGTATTTCCTTTTTAAATAAAAATGCTTAATCACAACTTTAACCATATTTTTATAAACATGAGTAGTGAGGTGACTGCCAAACTTGTTTGTTAACTAATAGTTTTCCCTCATGATTGTTGTTTGTTAGTAATTGCTTGATGATTGTTGTTGGAGTGTCCTACTGTGTGTTGATTGTGTTATTTCCTTTTTGCGACGCTAGATATAAACGCTACCTGGACGATATTGGAAAGGATTTATTGGAGAAGAATCAGAGTTATTTATTTGATCAGTGAGGAGAAGTCCAGGGACATTATGCTGAAAACAGGCAAGCTACTTCGCTGAGCTTGCATTTACATACCTCCAATTTAATCACATGCAATTTCCTAAAGTAGTGGTATTGATTTTCTGAAAAACCCTTTTTACAAAGGATATGAAAACTGCTTTATCACCCTATGTAGAATGTAGAGTAGATACTTAGGACTATAGGATGGGAAAAATATGATTTATTCCAAACTCCTTTTTTTAAAGTACCTAGTTGATGATGAAATGCCGAGTTATCGGTATGGAAGTGGAGAAGTGATAAATGGTGATGTTTATGAAAAATGCACATTGTGTCCTAGTACTTACGTCGACCAGCCGATAATCTGTGCGACCACATCTACCCAAATATGGGAACGGGCGTAGTCATATAGTTTGCTCATATTAGTATGGGATACCTCATCGACGGAGATGACTCCGTTATGCATGAGGGGAGGGTCATTGCGACCTAACCCCTGACCCGGGTCTCGGCAATCTGATGGATTGAGGGATTGAAGACGCCACCTTTGGGTCGCCGGAGAAAACTACGAGTCCTCACATCTAGGTTCCTCGACGGGGGATCCTGTACTAGGTGTCGGAGGAATGATGAATTCGTAAGGGTAGGGTCCTATACTAGCATGAGCAAAGGACAGGCTATGGTCGGTAGCTCAACTTCGCATACACCTTGTATGGCGGGACGTGGCAGACACGATGAGTTACCGGATGGGTGTGGGAAAAGCGTGCTACCTCTGCAGAGGGTAAAAACTATTCGAATAGCCGAGTCCTCGGATATGGACAGTTGGGAGGCCCTACTAGACCATGTGCAAAGTTTTACAAAGATGTGCAAGTTTTGGAAAAAGGTTTGAGATTTGAAAGAGAAAATGATGTGAAGGATGTTTTATGCAACTATGCCAATGTGCTGGTATGAGTTGTTGGAAATAATTGGACCATGATGAGACATGGTCGGGAAAAAGGAGGAGTTTTGGATAAATAAACAAAATGGTGATTTTCCAGGAAAAACGTTTTTAAAAAGGGACTTCTTATTTTAACAAACAGCTATTTTTCGGGAAAATTGTTTTCAAAGAAAACTCCTTACAAAGACAGTTTTATGGAAAAAAAAAAAAGAAGAAAAGGGGAATCTAAAGCCTTCTTTCCTTTTCCAACAAAGGCTATAGATGTTTTCGAAAAATATACAAGGGTCACGAAAAGCTATAAAATTCTTCTTGTTTTTCTTAAATAAAGTTATACAGTTTTCAAACACAGTTTTATTAAACAAAAGTCTATCCTTCTCTTTTCAACAAAGATATAGAGATCTTTTTCAACAAAGATATAGAGATCTTTTTCAACAAAGATATAGAGATCTTTTTCAACAAAGATATAGAGATAGAGTCATAACTAAAAGTGCTATAGGCAACAACTTAAAATTGGTGCATACTCAGTAGAGGAGTAGTTTGCGAGTACAATTCCCATTGTACTCATAATGGTTTCGTCCCTGGCTATTGTCTTAGCCAGATTTTAAGGAAGAGCATCTTGAAGAAGGAGACGGAATTGACGTCAATGCGAACTAGGGCGCTTCCCAGTCAGTTGCCTGTAGGGTTAAGGCGAATGACTTGGGCTCCACGTTGTTTGGTGATTTTCCGCTGCAAGTACCTATTGAAGAGTATGACTTCAATCAAGTAAGTATATTCCTTCGGTAATTATGGATGTTCCTTGATTACCAGTTTGATTGTGCTCAGCGACACACTGATCATGGGATCGCTGATGTAGGCACAAGGGTATTTCGGACAGCTAGTCCGGGGTCCCCACATTTGACCCATCGCGCAGAGTCTTGAGCTTGTCGAGATCGAGCTTCTCGTACCAGGATAGCACGTACATCATCGCCTCGTCTGCGCCGACTCGGGCGGCGGATGATCGCCAGTCATCAAGCCTTGCCTCGGAGGCCAGCAGGCACGTGGCCAGCTCATCAACAACCAGAGGGGCCTCGCACCCGGGCCAGAGAACGTTGTAAGCTCGGATGGCAGCGGTGAGGAGGTTCATTCCGATTGACCTCATTGGGACCAAGCGAGCCTTCAGCGCCACCAGGTGGGCGTCCATGTCCCACTCGGACGAGATTGGGCCACCTCGGATCTCCTCGAACCGGTGATCCGCAGCGCTCTTGTCCGCAGCAGCCTTTGTGTGGGGGAAACGCTCTGAGTAGGGAATGGCTAGCGCCAAAATAAGTTACAGATGAAGAAAGATGCTAGAAGGAATAAAGGCAGAAGGGGAGGGGGCTCACTGTCCATCTCGGAGTTGATCTTGGAGATGTCCACCAGCCACTGTGCGATCTTGGCCTTCAAAGTTTTGAGCTCGCTCTCGGCCGAGGTAGCCTCAGACTTGGATTCGGCAAGCGACTCCTTGAGTTTCCGAGTTTCCTCGACTCGGAGCCGCTTTTCCTCGGCAGCGCTGTTTTCCGACTCGGCGGCTCGACTCCGAGTTTCCTCCAGCTCGGCCTTCAGCCGGGACACCTCCTCCTGTCCTTTCGTTAGCTCGGCCTGGTGAGCAAGCTCGCGCTCCTTATGTGCGGCTGTGCCGAGGTAACAAGTGTTAGAATGAGCAAATTGGTGCAAGTATAAGTTGGAAGGCGAAAGTATGGCTTACTCTCGATTTCCGAGATCCGCTTCTCCAATCCTTCGGCCTTGAGTGCCGAATCAGACACTTGGTCTAGCTTGGCCCGGAGCAGCTTAAATTTGTCGGAGAGGCTTTTGTGAGCCAGCAGGAGCTTGCGGTGCACATGCGTGCGTTTGGTCATGCAAGTCTGAAAGGAAAAGATGTTAGAATTATTGATGAAGATTCAGGCCGAGTTACCCTCACTCGACCGAGTCAGCTTTACTCGGCCGAGCCACAGTCACTCGACCCGAATCTCGGGGACTGGGGATGGATAACATATAAATTAAAGGAACAAACCGAGTCATCTTTACTCGGCGTAACTTACCGCGGCTGCTTGGTCGGCTGCGAGAAGGGCGGCCTTTGCGGCATGCATCTTTTGGCCAACCAGACTCGGCCCCGCCGGATGTTCTGATACCTGGCCTGCTGGAGATCGCGAGCTCACTTCGCCCATGTCGACGGCGTTCCACTCCGTATTGTAATGTTCAAGGGAGCCAAGGATTTTCCCGCTAGCAGTTCGCACCGGGGCATGCACCCAGTCAGCGGGCTGAATGCTGGTTAAAGCCACTAAGGGTATCCCTTGACTCGGTTGCACAACCAGCTGCCGTTCCGGATTAGCCGACACCGTTGTCACCGGTGCCTTTCCAGTTGTTACCCCCAGTTGCAGGAACTGGAGCCTTGGATGTTTGTGGCCGCGGCTGCGGTTGTGCCGGTGCCGGTGTTGGCTTGGCCGTCGGTTGTGTCGGTGGCGGTGTTGGCTTGGCCGTGGATGTCGATGTGGATTTCGACTTAGATGGCGATGGCCGTGGCGGTTGTGTCGGAGCTGGCTGTGGCTGCGGTTGCGGCTGCGGTATCTCTTGTTGCGGTTGTTGCTGCTGTTGCTGTTGCTGTTGCTGTTGCTGTTGTTGTGGCTGTGGCGTTTCTTGCTGCGGCTGACTCGGATGTGCCGAGTCTTCTGGGGCCGCAGTCTTCTCTATTTTTTCAGGGGCCGACGTGCTGGCCCCGAGATCCATGGTGAGGGCGGTCGCTTCCGACTCGGTGTCTCTAGTTCCGGATCCCGGAACCGTTGGAGGCACTGTCGGGCTGGTCCATGGCGGACTCGGCAGCCTTGTGTCGTCCGGCCGAGGCGGCGTCGGAGTCCTGACAGGAACCGAGTCAGTGGGCTCGGTTGGAATCTCCAGAGGAGTGGAACTGCAAAGCAAAGAAGCAAAGTGTGTTGTCAGAAGGAGAAAAGTGTGGCCGATCATAAAAAGTTTATGTCGGTAAGAGGGGAGTCTTACCCCTTAGTGACTGGGCACTCGCGGCGCTTCGCCGCAGTCTTTACTCGCTGCTTCTTCTTCACGGGGGCGCCGGATGTTCCGGCACCGGCGGACGCGGCTGCCGGCCGTTTCCGAACTGCGCCCTTGGGTCCCATGGCGAGGGGTTCCACCTCGAGCACCTGGTCGTCCGCGTCAGCTGGGGGCGAGGGCACCGGGTAAGAGAATGCAATTGGGAGAGGATCATGTACCTCTAGAATTTGACAGTCGTCATCATCATCCGACCAATCTCGGACGCGAGCCTTACCAGTGACAGGAACTGAGCCGACATCAGGGATCGGCATGTTGTCTTCATTATCCGGGTCCTCCGAGTCAGCTTCGACCCGGTCTGGACCCCATTTGGCAGCAGGATCCGGTCCGTCCTCCCTCTGCTGCCGCCCGAATCGCTGCACGATGGAAACCGAGAAGGACTAAGGCCGAGGGAAAAAAGAAGAACCGACCTAAGAGTTACGTGCCAACAGAAAATTTGTGTCGGCACAAGTCATTTACCTGGGGCGGAGGGTTGCTCCGGTTGTGAGGTTCTTTACCCCACTCCCACGTCTCCGTCATCCTCGTCCGAGCTATGGCCTTGACCCGCTGCCGGATCTGGGCCTTGGTCAGCTCGACCGTGCTTATCCGGGTCGGATCAAGAGGGCCACTCATGTGGCAAATCTTGTGGACTCGGCGCTGAAGAGGTGAGACCCGGCGGCTAATAAATGTCGCCAACAGATCGTCAGCAGTCAATCCTTCTGCTCGTAGTTGTCCCACGACTTCATGGATCTGGTTGACCTCGACCTCTTTGTCGGTTGGATTGTACCCCCAATTGAGTTGCGCTGTAGGGGGGCCGATGACGAAGTCCGGCAAGTTGATCTTATCGGCGTCGGTCGAATTCTTGACATAGAAAAAGGAGCGCTGCCATTTCCGGCATGACTCCAAGCCGTTGATCCGGGGGAAGATTGAGCCGCGCCGAGGTGTGACCGTGGCGGCCCCACACTGGGTCATCACCTTGGGGGCGGCCGGGTCAGCAGGATTCGGAACAACCTGCTTCCGGAAGGAGAAGTACTTTGACCACGCGCGGACGGAGGCCTTGAGACCGAGATAGCCCTCGGTGAAGGAGACGAAGGAGGATAAGGTGGTGATGGCGTTTGCGGGTAAGTGATGAGGTTAGAGACCAAAACTGTCGAGGAAGTTTCGGAAGAACACGCTGGCGGGCAATCCGAATCCCCGCTCGAAGTGCGCGACGAAGACGACACGTTCGCCTTCCTTGAGACTCGGCGTGGTCTCGGTGCCGGGCATTCGGCACTCTACTCCGGGCGGGATCCGTCGAGTCCGGACTAGCCAATCTAGCTCGGCTTGTCCGACATCGGAACCTTCCCAGGAGGCCCGAGTGGATCCCTCCACTGTGGTTTCTTCAACCGAGTCGATCACCTCGAGGGCGGCGTCGTCCGACATATCGGCGAGGGATACCGAGATCTGCAAAAAGGTTCATCTTCTGTGAGTGGTGTGTGCCGTAGGGAAAATAGAAAGAAAAAGGAAGGAAAATACGTGAAGATGCGAACAAGTGCTAGACCCAGAGGAGAAGCAAAGGAGAGGAAAAGAAAGGCTATGGCGGCTAACCCGCCGGCGGCCCACCGCAACCGCGGCTGCGAGGTCACCGGCGGCGAGCGATGCGTCGCCGCGGTGAAGAACAAGGGCAAGAACAAGAACAAGAACAAGTGAAGAAAAAGGGGATGCCCGTAGATGCAGGGCGCCAATGCGCAAAAGGGGAAGAGGAGAAAACCTTACCGCGGTGTCGGGGTGTGCGACGGAGGCGCTGTGCGTCGGGGGCGTCGGCGTCCGGCGGCTCGTCGGCGTGCGCGGACCTGTGCGTGCGGCGGAGGCGGCGAGCTCTGTGTCGCCGATGCTCTGTGCGCAGGAGAGAACGAGGAGGACAAGGAAAAGAAGAAGTGAATGCGGGGAAGGGGAAAGATTTGCCCCGCTCCCCCTATTTATTTACGGCGGAGGAGATCGTGCGTGCGGGATCTACTGCGCACGATCTCGTAACGGACGGGGAGTTACGGCCCCACGATCTGTGGCACGATTCCCCTTGCGGCTTAACTGCCGCACGATCTGCCCCACGATGGGCCACAGGAGGCCAACGGTCTAAGGGCGGTACACGCGATCGGGCGAGACCCGAGGCGACGCACGCACGGTCAAGGGCGCACTCAAGTGCTTACGTGGGCACAGTGGCCAAGACGACCGACGTCACACAGGTGGCACGCATGCCTGTGGCACGTCCATCCGTGCACAAAGACCGAGGCGTCAAGCAGAGATGCTCTGCCACGTAGGGAACCGACGACTCGGAGGAGTCATGGGGTTTCATCCTGTAAGTCGGAATGAACCGACGTAATATGAGATATCAAGTTGGGATACATAGTGTTTTCCAACGTATGAGTGTCGCCGGCATATGTTATGTCGGGGATCAACTAAGGATGCTGATTTCGGGGTAAACCTGCCGTGGCCCTCCATCCGAGGCTGCAGGACCGCGCCAGCTTCGGGGACTAATGTCGGGGGGCAACCCCCGGATATGGGCAAGGCGTCGATATAAGGGTTGACTCGGTGTTGACCGGGTCACTGAAACCGACATAACTGTACCGGCATACTCGGGGCTGGCCGGGTGAAGACTAACCGACATAGTGGTATGTCGGATCATGCGAGTTATATGTCGGATCGTTCTCTGTTCTTCTTGTGTGCAGGGAAGGCGAAACCGAGTTACAGGGAATTCGGCATGCCTATGCCGGGTGAGGATGCTTACTCGGGCCATGGTCAAGGCGCAGGTCTTGTCCCTACAATCACGGGTCAGGACGCAGAGCCACTTGCACGATGGGACGAGGCCACTTGATCAGAGTGATTGACCTCCATGCCGCTGACCGAAGCGGTACCAGGGAGCAGTGCAGTGGAGGAGACAGATGGGACGTGCCACGGCGTGGTGACGCAAGCGGTCAGAGGACCGGGCGTGGCTACAGTCCGGGCTACGCCAGCACTGATGTCAGCCCTAACTTGTGCCCTGGGCTTCCCTTTATAAGGAGCACCAGGGGCTCCTCTTACGACGACGCGAGCACGGGTACTTGCCTCACGCATATACACAAACCCATTCCTTTCATAGGCAGTAGAGAGCCAGAGAGAGCTTCCGAGACTCGGTTGAGACCTAAACAGTGCTGTTCTTCCACCACAGCTCAAGGAGCAAGCTTGTAAATCAGTGATAGTCCATATATATCGATCATATAGGCAGGAGTAGGGGTGTTATCTCCTCTCGAGAGCCCCGAACCTGGGTAAATCGTGTGTGTTGAGTTCTTTGTGTGCGCGTTCGAGCGTACAAGCCCTCCCTGGGTGCCACCAGTGTCCATCGGCCCCACACATCAAGCCATCCTATGGCATCTGCCGTGACACCACCACGACAGTCGTCGAGCTAGAGTTGCAAGAACTATGGAACTTCGTGAACATACTCTTGAGAAGGTTATTGGTGATGTGAGAGGCAAAGTGTCCACCCGGAGACAATTGGCAAACTTTAGTGACCATCAAGCTCATATTGCCATGTTTGAACCGAAGAAAGTGGCCGAAGCTCTTGAAGATCCGGATTGGTTGCTAGCTATGCATGAAGAACTCAACAATTTCGAGCGCAATAAAGTTTGGAAGCTAGTTGAGAAGCCAAAGGAGTGCCGCAATGTTATCGGCACAAAGTGGATTTTCAAGAACAAGCAAGATGAGCATGGCATGGTTGTGAGGAACAAGGCTAGATTGGTGGCTCAAGGGTACTCTCAAGTTGAAGGCATTGATTTTGGAGAGACCTATGCTCCCGTGGCTCGCCTTGAGTCCATCTGTATCCTTCTTGCTTATGCATCCCGTTATAAATTTAAATTGCAACAAATGGATGTTAAAAGTGTCTTTCTTAATGGTCCCTTAAAAGAGTTGGTGTTCGTTAAGCAACCCCCGGGGTTCGAGGACCCCAACTTCCCTAACCACGTCTACAAGCTTGATAAGGCGCTCTATGGACTTAAGCAAGCACCACGTGCGTGGTATGAGCACCTTAGAGAGTTATTGTTAGACCGTGGATTTGAAGTTGGGCAAATTGATCCCACTCTTTTTACTAAGAGGGTTAAAGGGGAGCTTTTCGTTTGCCAACTATATGTTGATGATATTATCTTTGGCTCTTATAACAAAGCTTTTAATGAAGAATTTTCAAATCTTATGACCGATAGGTTTGAGATGTCTATGATGGGCGAGTTGAAGTTCTTCCTTGGATTTGAGATCAAGCAATTGAGAGGAGGGACTTTCATTAACCAAGCAAAATATATTCAAGACATGCTCAAGCGGTTTAATATGGTCGATGCTAAGGAGAAGAAGACACCCTATGGATACCAAATGCCATCTACAACTTAACCCAAAGGGTATAGATGTGGATCAAAAGCTCTACTGCTCCATGATAGGTTCGTTGCTTTACCTTTGTGCATCTAGACCCTATATTGTGTTGAGTGTAGGTGTGTGCAAGGTATCAAGCGGCTCCTAAAGAAAGCCACATGTTGGCAGTCAAAAGAATCCTACGATATTTGGTTCATACCCCAAGTTTTGGTTTGTGGTACCCAAGGGATTCCTCTTTCACTCTTCATGGGTTCACGGATTCGGATTGGGCCGGTGATCAAGATGATAGGAAATCAACTTCCGGGGCTTGCCAATTCCTTGGTAGGTCCTTGGTGAGTTGGTCTTCTAAGAAGCAAAATTGTATTTCACTCTCCACCGCCGAAGCCGAGTATGTGGCCGCCGCTAGTGCATGCACTCAATTGTTATGGATGAGGCAAACTTTAAAGGAATACGGTGTCAATTGTGACAAAGTGCCTCTTTTGTGTGACAATGAGAGTGCTATCAAGATCGCCTACAACCCGGTGCAACACTCAAGGACCAAGCATATTGAGATTCATCATCATTTCATTCGAGATCATGTTGCCCGTGGAGACATTGAGCTAGCATATGTGCCAACCAAAGACCAACTTGCCGACATCTTCACGAAGCCACTTGATGAAGCAAGATTCACTTATTTGAGGAATGAGCTAAATATCGTGGATTCAAGGAGTTTGGCTTGACCATCTTGCATACACACCTATAGTTTCAACTTCTATCTTGGTTTAGGTGTAGGCATGAATTTAGGGGGAGTGTTGTCCTAATTATTAGGGCTCTTCCTCCCCCCATGATGCCTATATTAATGATTTCATTTGTCTACTCTATATTCAATTTCATGAATTGTGAGCTTAAATGATGAGTTTTGAGTGAGAACCCAAGATATATCTTCGCGGTGTCTCACTCTTCTTACTCATATATGGTGGCCTAGGCCACCGACCTCCTCGGTGAGGAGTTGCCTCTTATTTGGTGTTTATTTGGCTTTTCTAGACCTATATGTGTCACTATGTGTGTGCAATGGAAAACACTCATGTTTGGCTTTTCGTTGTTGCATCTTGCAAACGTGAGTGTAGTACCATACTATGACAGTTTGATCTCTCATCCTAAGCCCCATCTCTTCCCTAAAAGCCATTCCATATCTAAAACTCTAAATTCCCTCTAAAACAAAATATCTAGTTCTTTCTGTCTGGAGCGGAACTACCGGCCGGAGTACCGGTACTTCCGGCCTCGCGGAAATTTCAGCGGTTTTTCCCGTCTGAAAATCCCGCGCGGGCGGAAGTACCGGCCCGATCGCCGGTACTTCCGGTGCGGCGGGGTTGAGTGACTTAAGGCACGGGCCGGGAGGGAAGAAAACCTAACTCCTTCTTCTTCCTCCCGCCCCCTGCCCTAACCTCTCTCTTCCTGCAGCCGCCGGCCAATAGTGGGGCCTCTTGTCGTCCCTCTGGTGCCCCTCCGTCAGATCTGGTCCGTGGGAATCGTTCCCCTCGACATCCTCCTCCATGGCATCCGGTATTTGTCCTCTCTCACGCTCATTCTAGGCTTCATTAATTTGAATCTAGATGTGATGTAGGATAAGACCTAGATGCACGATTGCTTAAGTTCAATCTCTTTTGGAGTATGTTTTGGACCGGTACTAGATGTTGTTAGTTGTCTAGAGTAGGTTTTTCATGTAGATCTTGGAGGAATCTCTAGTACCTAGTGAAACCCTAGCTCCTCATCACTCTTGGGCTCTTGTGCTTGGGTGTGTTGTGGGGTGTCACCGGGGTTTCCCTCGGTACTATTGGTGTTCTCAAGATTCACATGGCCTAACTACTCTTGACAACTACGTTGTTTTATTGTGAATTTATTGTCTCTTCTAGTTCCCTCCCTGCCTTTGTGCTTACCTCTCAGGTTGTTCCTCCTCAGCTTCCGCCCGCAAGAAACAGCGCACGGTTGAAGAGGATATGAAGAAGAGTCCGAGGTGATGCCGCAAACAAAGTCAACCCGGCAAATCAACCTTGAGAAGAAGAAAGCTGCAGCCGGCACTAGTGGGACAACCAAAAAGACAGTTGTAAAGAAGCCCAAAGTTGTGTCTTTTGCCAAGATGCCCGACAAAGAGTATCGTGAGTACCGGGAGAAGAACCCCTATCTTATCCCTCGTCAACCCAATGTTTTGGATCCCTGGTTTTACACAAATGAGCAAGAGACCGTCTACAATCAAATTTACACGGGGCAAAGGAATGCGGTGGTTCTCCAACATCGCCTCAATATCCCTCACATGACCTCCCCCAAGTATCAAGCGTACTTTGCCAAAGCTTATAGCATGTGTGAAGAGTTTGGACTGCTCAAGATCATGACACAGCACCAAGACTACAATGAAGAGCTGATTTCACAGTTTTATGCCACCGTCCATGTGGGGAATGAGAGCAATGCCAAGCTGCACTGGATGATCAAGGATGAACATGTGGAGTGTCGGTGGTCAGATTTCTGTGCTCTGTTGGAGTACCCTCGTGTCCAAGGCTCAAATGGGTGGACGGTGCATCATGAAGGCCGCGCTAGTGGCAGGGAGGTACTCCTTCCCATCACTATGGAAGGTGGTACTCCCGGTCAGTCTGAGGATCTTCTCCCTACCTATGAGATCATGTTCCGTATCTTCAGGGAGACACTTACACCTCGGGTGGGTAACTGGGATCAAGTGCATGGTTACTTGATTGATTTGCTTCTTCAGTGTCACTTGAGGAAGGGGTCCGGTGAAAAGCTTGATGTGATGAATGTGATCTTTGAGGAGCTGTGGTTTGCTATTATTGACAAGAGGGTTCCCATCTTTGCTCCCTACATCATGAAGCTTATTGTTGGTAAGTGGGCTTATACTCACAATCATGAGCGCCTTGACTTTTCGGTGCCTGTGGTTGCCCATCTTGAGAAGAAACTCCGCAAGAAAAATCATATCCTCCCTAAGGACCGCACTATTTCCAAGGGCACGAAGATGGCTGCTGCTCCAGTTGAGGAACCGGGATGGTTTCAAAAGATCAAGCTCAAGATCCGTGAGTCCTTTTGCTTGGTGGATGACCGCATGTATGATGCCCATGTGCAAGAGAAGAAGAACCGCTCCCGCCAAAAACAGATTATGCGCAAGCTTGAGATCCCTGTTTCAGATGGCTCTGAGGAAGAAATCACCCCCAAGGAGACTTGGCTTGCTCAAGGACGTGTTGCTTGGTCCGATGGAGATGAGGAAGAGGAGGAGGAGCATGAGGAGTGATCCATCTTGGGACGCTTAGTTTCGCTCCTCCCTTTTTGGTGTCTTGACGCCAAAGGGGGAGAAGTGTTAGCATAGTTTAGCTTGCGGGATTTGCATGGGTTGGGGCACGAATTTGCCATTTTCAAATTTGTCTTCCTTATAACGTGTCCCAAAGTTGAACCTTTTAGTTGTATTGCACTTTAAACTCTATGCATGATGTGAGCATGCAATCGTTGTGTTTGTGGAACTTATTATCGTTTGCTAGCTATCTATCTTGTCTCTCATATGGTATCTATTTGTTTGATATGTGCAAGGTTTCCAAATGATAGGGGGAGCTCCTTTAGGGGGAGCCCGTTTATCTTTTGGAAACCATCTTTGCAAATTAGTTGTATTGTCGTCAACACCAAAAAGGGGGAGATTGAAAGAACATGTGCCACCCCCATGGGTTTTGATGTTGACAACAATACAATTAAGTGCTCTAATGTTGAATCTCAGTTGTGCAGAAATTTCAAAAGAGTCGTCACGAAAAGATGTTCAAGGAGGTATTTTCAGTGTTTACCGGAAGTACCGGTAAAGTCACCGGTACTACCGCTGGAAACTTCCGGTGGCACTTCCGGTGGCATATCCGCTTATGAAAATCCGCTTCTAGAATGCCCCGGAAGTAGCACCGGTACTTCCGCTAAACCGGAAGTACCGGCGTGCTCAGCGGTACTACCGCTGGCTACTTCCGGAGCCACTTCCGGAACCAGTGCCGCTGCGCTCCTGTTATTTTCCGGAAGTTGCACCGGAAGTGAGTCCGGCACTTCCGCTAAACCGGAAGTACCGGCCCTCCTGGCGGTACTTCCGCTCCTGCGGAAATCTGGGCGCGGCTGAGAAGACCGTTGACTGAAGGACGCTGAGGACCGGAAGTACCGGCCCTCCTGGCGGTACTTCCGGCGATGCGGGATGAGTGCCCTCCAACGGCCAGAAGATGCCTTCCAACGGCCAGTTTTTGGGAAGGAGTATAAATGCTCCTTCACCTACCTTGGAAAAGATAGCGTGTTCATTTCTCTCACCTCCATTAATGCCTTAGCAAGCTCAAGCTCAAATTTCATAGATCTCCCAATTCCTCCACCCAAACTCGCTGATTCTTGGAGGATTGAAGGAGAAGGCCCCGATCTACATCTTCACCGAGCAGTTTTCCTTTCCCCCCTCATTCTCTTGAGGGATCTTGTTTCTAGGGTTAGCTTTGTGTTACCCTAGATTCTTGTGCTCATTTGTTATTGTATTTGTGACAGTGTTGTTGATTTGGGAGCCCCCAATTCAGTTGTGGGTGTGTGCCCCAAGAACCGTGTAAGGGCTCCGGATTCCGCCTTGAAGGACTCCGATAGTGGAAGGTGAACCAAGCCTTTGTGGCGAAGTTCATCGGAGAATAGGGTGAGGCCTTCGTGGCGTTGAGTAGGCCTTTGTGGCGAACTCACACCCCTCCAACGAGACGTACTCACTTAACAAGGAGGAACTCGGGAATACACCCTTGTCTCCGCGTGCTTCCCCTTTTTTTTTGAGGTATAAGGACTGTGAGGCAAAAGCCCCACAGTATTTTATTTCATGTGGACCAAAAAAGTAATATGTACAGGGATATCTACAAACATCTACCTCCTACTACCTTTAAACAAAGATTACAATAAGCTGCCTATCCAGGCTAACAAAGCTTGTTTATGCTTAGACTTAATTCTATGCTCAAGCATAGAAATATCATGAACAAAACCCCTCTTCCAGCCTGCAAAGCTGGGCCTTTCATCTTCAAAAATCTTACCATTTCTTTGCTTCCAGATGTTCCAACAGGCCAGAATAACCACCTCCATAAAAAATGGCTGCTTGAAATCCTTCCTAGCCTGAACTGCAGCTGACTGAATATCCTGTCCCAAGGACCAATCTATTTGCAAATATGTCCAAATTCTGTGACTGAAATTACAGACAAAGAACAAATGCATCCTGTCTTCATAACTTCTATTGGGACAAAGTACACAGTGATAGTCATCTGTCACTTGCCAGTTCCTCCTTTTCAAGAGGTCCTTTGTATTAAGCCTGTCATTGAGCAGAAGCCAGGCAAAAAACTTGGTCCTCATGATACAACTCGACCTCCAAATCCACTTAGAGATACCCAGCCCAGAAACCTCAGCATGCAAATGCTTGTAATATCTGGCCGAAGTATACACTGGGCCCCAAACATAAACCCAAACATCTCGATCCATAGACAATGGAGAGGCCTGCATAGCTGCAGATAGGTCCACCAATTCCTGATATGCTTGTGCAGACAAAGGCAAGTAAAACAAAGAGGAGAGATCCTCTGTCTCATATACTTCAGCTGCCGATTTTAAGGGGTCCAACACATAAGAGAATAATCTTGGATACCTGTCTGCAATGGTCTGACAGGAACCATTGAACAACCATTTATCAGACCAGAATAAGAAGGAATTCCCTTTTCCAGGTTGTACCACTGAAACAGCTCTATAATCATTAACCAATTTCATTATATCCCTCCACCAGAAGGAACCACAAAGTTTTTCAGCATGGGGCACCATATTCTGATAATGACTAAACCAAATCAACTGCACCCATGGCACCTCATAGTTATTATAAAACTTATCCAGATGCTTCAGCAGCAAAGCCTCATTCTGTCTCTTGAAGTTAACAATGCCCACTCCACCACTCATTTTGGGCTTGCATAGCATATCCCAGGCAGCTAAAGCTTGTTTAGGAGTGTCAGAATTACCCCTCCATAAACATTGTCTCAAAATTCTATCCAGTTGAGCAATAATCCCTGCAGGCAACTGAAGAGAGCACATGAAATACACTGGCATAGAAGACAGGGCTGATGATATCAACTGAAGCCTGGCCCCTTGAGACAGAAAACAAGAAGTGGTACAAAGCCTCCTTTCCAACTTAGTAACAATAGGCATTAAATCTATAATTTTAGGCCTGGTTGTTCCCATTGGCAATCCTAAATATGTGAAAGGTGGTGATTCCACCTTACACCCAAAACCATTGGCCAAAATCTCCATCTGAGCAGAGTCCACATTAATAGGCACCATTGTGGATTTATGAAAATTAATCTTCAATCCAGTGGAGACCGAAAATTTTTGCAACAAACTTTTTACAGCCAAAACCTGCCCTAAATCAGCAGGCAGAACCAACAATGTATCATCTGCATATTGCAAAATTGGGAAATCAGGATCATTTGTTTGAATTGGCAAACAAATTTCCCCATCCTGCATCAACTTGTTCACCACAACTTGCAGCAGCTCAGACCCAAGCACGTACAGCAAAGGCGACAGAGGATCGCCCTGCCTGACTCCTCTTTTACACACAAATTGCTTTCCAGGAACTCCATTCAGAAGAATAGAGGAAGTTCCAGAAGGCGTGCTTCCCCTTTCGGTTACCTCTTTCCCTTTGTAGCCTTTACTTGTATCGTTAATTGCCTAGTTGTTTAGTTTGCTTCTCATATAGGTAAATTCACCGTAGTTGCATATCTAGATAATTTACCTTTGTGCTAAGCCTTAAATTGAAAAATATTAAAAATTGGTGTAGCACCTATTCACCCCCCCCCCCCTCTAGGTGCCCATACGATTCTTTCAGATTACAAATATGAGTGTAAAAAAAGGTGTTTGTACTTATTGGAGAATAATCATAACATAGTGTTGGATGAGCATCAGGAATATAAATGCACGCACTTATGTTGTATTGATGCATAAAGTTGCTATAAAAATAAATAATTATTTGTTCATTAGTTTTCTATAGCTTTCAGGGATGGGTTCTTCTTTCTTTAATTTTTTAGAGAGAGCGATAAAATTGTGTTGAGTGGCATATTTTTCATTATGATTTAACTTACTCCAAAATGTATCCTTCCGTTGTCTACAACAAAATAATTTTTTATTTTGGTGGAAGGCATAATTTTTTGGTATGCTCATTGTATCTGGATCTGCTAGCTAAGGTTACATTTTTTTGGAATGAACATACAAAAAAAAGTATTTCATAATCAATGGCGTACATGAAGTAACAAATCAGTAGGATATGATATAATGAAAATTATCAATATGCAGTTGCCCTACCGGTCAACATGAGTTCTTTTATTCACTTTGTAATTTTTTTGTTATAATTTCATTGAAAAAGTTTCCTAAATTTTGAAATGTTAGTCGAGCTCCTGGGAAATTTAATCGCATATGATGAACCCAAAATATTTGAGAATCGGTCTGAAAAGTCTCTTGGTCAAACAAATAAACCAACATGGTTCTTCATAAAACTGTTGATCTGTTAGACCCTATATATGATGAAAATACATGAACCTATATATGATCGTACATGTGCATAAAATCATATGGTCGTTAATACGATGTATCTTTATTATAACTAAACGTTATCGGCCGAGAAATGACTAATTGATATTAGTAGCTATACATGAATGCCATGAGACAAGAGGTTTATTGTTTAGGCATTAATAGATATGTTTTTAAATTTAAATCGATCTAAGATAATCAAGTATAATGTGAGTTTTAATAAGTACATCCTAGCTTGCAATGTAAATACAATTATAACCCTGCTATACGTCTAATGATCTGTGTATGATTTCTATCCGACGTGGCCAATCAAACCGACGGACATGGGTGGCTACAGGCCTACAACACTTAAACCGTCGGATACCCACATCGGACAGAAATCCTACGAGAAATCATCGTAAGTGCAGCAGTTCCGATACAATTATTTACACATGTCTAATATTACCATACACAAAAGGAACCATTTATGCGTTAATTTATGGTAGCATTAATTGTTCGCCCATAAATTAAAGAAGATTAAAGATGTTTTCCTTAAAAAAAAACTTATAGTGATTGTAAAACTTTATAAATTTGAACGGAGTAGTATATGTTGGGTTTCGCCTATCACATCAATAATCACGAATAATAAACGACACAAAAAAACTTGTTGCCAGGGGCGCGTGTCGCGCCCTCTAAATCTGCTCTTTATTTCTATTTTCTCGGTACAACTCGATGTTACAGGACCTGCATATATATATGCACAACAACCGACCCTAAACCACCTAATCCTTCTGCTATACGAACTCATTATACGACACGGACTACACCAGCCAAACCGACTAGTAAACTTTCCTATTTAGCTAGACCTGCTAGTATAAGCTAACAAGAGCAGCCTAGTAGTACTTGGACTCACGAACGATCAGCCACCATAGATAGAGAACTAACATATGGATGCTAATTTCAACTCACATAACCTAATTAAACTCACACCTAATTAAGGCAAGATTATAGCTAACAGTATAAGTCTCCACAGTGTGATGCAAATATCTTTTACATACTTTTAGACATTGCCCTCGCAAAGGACACCGTGCTAGTTGATAGATAAAAGTGCATTTGTTCTCATTCATTATCTAGGTGTATAAACAGTTGGATAATGTTATGTACTTCAGAGAAAATAGTAATATGACTTACATATATTAATGTATACATAAAACTGCGTAGCATGCTTACCTTCACGAGCTAAAGTGAAGTCATGATCATAATCTTGAGCAGAAATTCAAACACAAGTCAGAGGAGGCACTGTCGACACTCAACTGGAATTAGCATTGTGTGTACGTGTCTTCCTCATGTGCTCAAATCTCAATACTGATGGTACGGGCTGCTGTTCCGGTGCACGCCGTGGGCGCTCTGAGCTCGTACCGGAGCACCTTGAGCACCGAGACTTCCGCATTGGGCAGCTCGTCCCTAGTGTGTAGCCGTCGCTGCAGTCGGAGTCGTCGAGGATTTGCAGCTACAACAGTTCCAGCTGCTACTCACCTCATCTCTGTTCGCGCACACATCAAAGCTCCAAGAAACTGTCCCCTTCTCGTTCACATCAAGAAATCGATCCAAATCAGCTGACCCCTGTGGACTCCTCTGGTCTCCTCTGTCTCCAAGTCCACCAAATCTCCTCCTCTGGAGTCTGCACGAGTGGATCACGCCACGACCTACCGCCGCGATAACTCCGGCCGTCTCTACAACACCCCGAGACAGTCAGCTTTTGGCGGCTCCCGCACGTCCTCTCCTGATGCTCTGATATCATGTTGGTTTCCATACACACACAAAAATTTGGTGAATTCTGTGTTCAGAGTTCAGACGATAAGGGCGTGTTTGGTAACCCACGCCCTACCCAAACAGGTCGAAGACATGCAAAAACGGGACATTTGGTACCTCACGCAACGACTTGGCCCGCACGCGCACGATGTTTAAAGCACCCCTCAGCCAAGCCCGCTGGTAACGCTCGATTCGGCCGTTTTTCCAGAGCCACCTTCAGGCCAGTACAGTAGAGCCAAAAAGCGAGCGCGCGGAGCCGCGGCGATGCAGCCATGGAGCTGGCGGGAGACGAAAAATTGGGGCGGCCGTATGGCGCGCACGATACCCTTACCCCCCTCTTTAGGCTGTCACCGGAAGCGGGAGAAGATAGCAGAGTATTTGTGCAGCGTAGATGGCGGCGGAAGCGGCGGCGACTTAGATCTTGGTTGCCGACGGCGACCTCCCAGATCTGCCTCTCCTCCGCCTTCTGGATGATGACGGCGACACCTACGGCGACGGCGACAAGGAAGATCTGCCTTTCCTCCGACTCATCGACGACACCGATTGTTCGGTACTCCCTTCCCCCATGGCGGTAAGCTCTATTCCCCCATTGGTAGGTCTTACATGCCGGCGATGTAGGACCAAGCGTTCCTACTGCGTGCATCTTAGTTTAGACCGTAGCAGCTAGATTTCGGCTGTATTCTTATAGTACCACCTTGATTTCACTAGGACGGAGAAGCTCGTGTGCCGCTCATCGTTCAGGCTGCAACACTCATCGCTGTAATGCAGGCCTGGCTCCTCTTAGTCCACCATAGAGCAGTACGGCGCAATTACAGGGGTGTAATCCGTTACGGTCCATTGTTTCTCCGAGATCAGGAAAGGATGGCCGGTCTGAACTACATCTACAACAACGAGGTGGAGGCCGTGAACATGCTGCGAATGGGCAGAGCTCCCTTTTGCAAGCTAGTGGAGACGTTCCGGTCCAGGGGGCTGCTGAAAGATAGCATCCACACCTCTGTAGAAGAGCAAGTTGCGATGTTTCTTCATATTGTTGGTCATAACCAGAGGTTTAGAGTGATTCACTGCACATTCAGGAGATCTAGCGAGACTATATCTCGCTATTTCAAGCAAGTGATTCGCAGTTGGAGAGCTCAGAGATGAGATGATCAAGACACCTTCTGGCCAAACTTCTAAGAAGATTCGAGAGAGCCACAGTTGGTATCCATATTTCAAGGTGAGCAATTCCAAAGTACTTCGTTGCACACATTACACATTGTCCATGTACATAGTCTAACATGACACAATGTTCATGGCAACAAGACTGCATTGGTGCAATTGATTGCACTCATATCACTGCTAGAGTGCCAAGGTCAGAAGCTGCTGCGTACAGGGGTCGAAAGCATTACACCAGCCAGAATGTGCTTGCTGCTGTCGATTTCGAGATGAGGTTCACATATGTGCTAGCTGGTTGGGAAGGATCTGCCCATGATGCAAGCATCCTTGCTGACAGAGTCGACCAGATGGGATAAATATTCCGGATGGCAAGTTCTACCTTGTAGATGCAGGATATGCTTGTCGCCCAGGTGTTCTTCCACCCTTCAGGGCTACCAGGTACCACCTCAACGAGTTCTCCTCAAGGAACTATCCTAGGGATGCCAAGGAATTGTTCAACCTGAGACACTCTAGTCTTAGAGCAAGTCTAGTAGAGCCCTCAAACCCTCAAACCTCTAAAAATAACTGCTTTTTTACAGTTTTCGGCGAAAAAAACCCGTAGACTAGAACCCCTAAACCCTCAAACCTGTAAAAAATTTTAGAGGTCCAACCCTCAAACTTGTTTCCAACCTGTAGAAGTGAGGGTTGGGAGGAAAAACTCCTCCCAACCCGCACTCCACATCCTCCCACGCGCGGGAGGGAAACTTCCGTCCCGCCGCGCCCGCCCCCGCACCCGCCTCGCCCGCCGCCGGCCATGGAGACGTCCTCCGCCGCCGCCACGCCCCCGCCCGCCGCCGCGCCGGCCGCCGCGCCCGCCCCGCCCGCCTCGGCCCCCGTCCCTGCCCCCGCACCCGCCGCCGCCCCCGCACCCGCCCGCCAGCCGACCGTGGCCGACGTGGTGGCGGCGACCCACGTCGGGGCCAAGCGGCGGCGGGCCGGCCTCGCGGCACCTCCTCCCGCCTCCCCGGCGCCCGTCCCGGCTCCCGCCCCGGCCGCCGCGCCCGCCCCGGTGCCCGCACCCGCCCCCGCCCCCGCCCCGAAGAGCCGGCCGAAGGCGCCCTCCCGTGGGCCGCGGGGGGCTTCCTCGAAGGTGGCCGGATCGTCCCTGGCCGTGAAGAAGCCGCGGAAGAAGCCCGCGTCCCCGCCCGCCGCTGTCGCTGAACCTCCTCCCGCTGCGCACGAGGTGTTCGATGAAATGCCAACCCCATCCTCGTTCATGGACCTCCTCCAAGACGCGGAGGTGGACCTCGGGGCTCCGCCTCTAGAACCCTTTAGGGTTGGTGACGACTTGGAGGAAGATGAGGAGGATGAAGGGGATGACGAGGAGGAGGTGGCCGAGATAGGGGAGGAGGCATTCACCACCGCTTCCCGCCCACACGCGCGGTCGACAAACTACACCGAGAAGGAGAACATGATGATGTCCAAGAAGGACATGGATGAAGACCAATTGCAATGGTGGAAGGACTACAAGGAGGACATTGCGGAGAGGAAGAGGATGTTCCGTGGTGCGTCCTCTACTTTTCGAGGTGACACTCCGATGAGTAGTTGTGGCGATGGCGGTGTGGACGACTCCACCGGCGCCTATGGAGATGCTTGATGGAGCCCACATGTGGTCTAGGAGATGGCGCCGAGGTGCAACTTTTTGGTGATGGTGCCGATGAGAGGGGGAAGATGATGATTTTGTGATGTAAACTATTAAACCATGCATCAATGATTGTCATTTGGTAGTTTGTTTGGAGGTTGATTGTGTTCTTGTAGTCATAAATTGTGAGATGTCAAATGATAGATTTAAAGGTTGGGGTTGAGGCAAAGACTAGAACCCTCAAATCCAACCCTTAAAGCAGTTTAAGGGTTGGGTTTGAGGGTTCTAGTCTTTGCCCATGTTTTTCAACCCTTAAAAGTGCCAAAAACTGGCACTTCTCAACCCTTAAAACTGATTTAAGGGTTTGAGGGTTCTACTAGACATGCTCTTAGAGTTGTAGTTGAGAGGGTATTTGGTGCTCTCAAGAACAGATTCAAGATCCTTGATCAGAAGCCGTTCCACACTTTCCCCACCCAAGTTAAGCTGGTTCTTGCATGCTGCATTCTCCATAACTGGATCTTGGAGTGGGGTGTTGACAAGTACTTCCCGGAGGAGGAAGATGTTACACCTGACACCGATGATGATGTTGGACATGGTATCGCCGCTAACGACCAAGAAGCGTGGAAGACCTTGAGGCAGGAGATGGCTGACGCAATGTGGGTCGCGAGAGGTGACACCAGGATCTGAAGAAAGAAGATGGAGCAGTACCAGAAGAAGAAGCAGAAGAGGAGGAAGAAGGAGTTTGCCACCTTTCGACCACTCCCCGCCTGAACTACCATTTGCTAGTATCTAGTTAAACTGTGATGTCGTGATGAACTACCATTTGCTAGTAGCTAGGTGAACTTTATGTCCTGACGAACTACCATTTTAGTAGCTAGTTGAACACATGAGCAATCGTGGTGGTAATGTCACCACTAGTGAGAAGTGGTGAGTGGAAGTAGCTTGGCTTAGCAACCAAACACCATGCATTTGCAGCTGTGAAACTAAAACAGCCACCAAACAGCGTGGCCTCAAAAATTTGCACCCAGCCAAACGGGTCTGGCCAGAAAATTGTTGGCAACCAAACGGGCTGCACAACATGGCTCAAGCCACGTTTATTCAGTGCCAGACCCGCCAGGGCCAAGGAGACGGGAAGGCCGAAAAAGGTCTGAGCAACCAAACACGCCCTAAACAGCTGAACTCTTCTGATTTCTCTTCTCTTCTGCACAAAGACATGATGCCCTTTAGAAAACTTTTTCACCACAACCTTCTAATCTCTTCTATTGTCCTACAGGGCCAGCCACATGTCAACATATAGTTTACCTTTAAGCCTGACGCATCCCCAAACACATGCAAAAGTTTTGTAATGACACTCAAATCCTCATGCGTGGGACGCATGAATAACGTTAACACCAGTACACCACATCGTCTACGAAAATTATTAATATAGTAGAGCACCCTGCGATAGGACTGAGTCTCCTTAGCCGCCTTGGAGAACAACTGTCATGAGTCATGAGTCATGACCACCATAGCCATCACAAACAGTATAGGGGAGACATGATGGCCTCTGGCATGTAGGAAAGTTCTTCCACGAATACCATTGACCACTACCTTCGAAATATCAGACGAAAGAAGAAAAAACGCAAACCAGCAAATGCAACACGGAGTAAAACCAAACTGATGGAGCACCTCAAAAAGAAAGGATCAAAACAGGAAATCAAAAGGTTTTGAGATATCTATCTTAAGAAGCACCAGGGCCGGCCCTGAGGGGTGGCAGGGTGGGCGGTCGAACCGGGCCCCCAAAATCTAGGGGCCCCCACCTAGATACGTATGTCTATAGATTGTAAGCCCAATAAAAAATATTTTTACCTAATGAGCCAAAGAGCACGCATGTCGGAGAAGTAAGGTCGCACGCAACGCACGCACAGCGGCACAGGAAACAAAGCAGCAAAGCCATCGTCATTCGCTGTCTTTCGGTCTTCCGCCCAAATCCTGTCCAGGCGGTCACAGGAAACAAAGCAGCAAAGCCATCGTCATTCGCTGTCTTTCGGTCTTCCGCCCAAATCCTGTCCAGGCGGTGACCGCGATCGGCAACGACAGCGATGCGATCCCCAAGCGACAGCGAGCTTAGCGGTGTGACGCTGTCCCGATCGGCGATCCCCAAGGCCCAAGCGGCAAGCGGTAGCTGGTGAGTATTTTTCTCTCATCTGATATCCTAGGATGAGTTTTGCCCTAAGCCCAACATTCTATAAATTCAGCTAGATTTTTTGGGCATCGTCTAATATCCTAGGGTCAGGGATATGACAATATAAATTTTCATTGTATGATATCTATATTAAGGGCCCCAAATTTTAGTTTCGAACATGGCCCCGAAAATCTCAGGGCCGGCCCTGAGAAGCACACCTTTTTCTTGCCACTTTCTTGACAAGTAGGAAATTTTATTGTGCATATTCCTTATACTTTGATAAAAGATGACTGATTAGTTCTTACAAATTCTGCCAATCTAGGCCTTACGCGGGCAGCTAAAAGCTTAGAGACGAGCTTATTACTTGCATTCCAAACAAAACTGACTCTATGAAGATTGGAGCTTGTCGTCTATAAGCTTAGTGCATAACTTCACTAAGCTCTCATGTAAGTGTGTTGTACTTGTTGGATCTGTACGTACTGGAATGAGTTGCACAGCGTGCGCTGGCGCTCCGGAAACACATGTTGCTGGAGCTAGAAACTCAGCGCGACACCGGAGAAGGAACATGTATCCACGAATGATTTGAATGGCTTATCTTTGGACGAGTGGAAACCTCGAGAAAGCTCCTGCGACTGCCGCGATGGCGACTATGGCGACATGCCGGTGATTGGCGCTGATGCCGTTCTTCTTCCTCCCGTTTCTTCCTCCAGTTTGCAGGTTCGATCCATCTCAGCTCTCTCCCCCGCCCCCTGGTGACTCCTGTCCGGTTTTCCCTCCCCGCATCTGTATTGTCCACACACAAACCCTAGATCTTTGACTGCTGTAGCTGTGGACGATTTCATCCCCTGCACTAGTCAGTCAAATCCCCTTCTCTGTTCCCATCGTTTCTCATCTAGGAGTTGACCCAATCTGCACTTCGGCTCTCCACAAGCTCGCCCCGACGAACCACTCCCTTGTTGGCTTTCCGTACAGAGGAGCTCTCTCCTCCAGGCCAGGAGCGGATTGCTGCAACCCGACCCCTAGGAGCCCCAATGAGAGCAGGGCTGGATCCCGCTGCTGGTGACGCTCGCACAGTGGCTCCTCCAACTGCAGTCTTGAAGTTCATCGGATGGAATTGCAGGGGTAAGGGTAGAAGCCTTGCAAACTCTAGAAAAATGGAGTATTTGGCCAGACTGATGTATTCCACTGGTGCTCAGGTTACTTTTGTTTCTGAAACTAGATCATCTAAATGTACTGCCTCCCAGTTGAATGCTCGTTTTAATTCTGCCGCTAGTTTTGTAGTACCTTCAAAAGGTCTCTCTGGTGGTCTTTGGTTACTATGGAGTGATGAAGTTCTTCTTTCAGTCAAGTTCTCTAATAAATATCTAATCATAGCTCTAGTTCATCATATAGCTACTAAGGTAGAGTTTGTGCTAGCTTGTGTCTATGGGGATCCGCATCATTGTAATACTAGTATGATTTGGGAACATGTCGCTAATTTTGTGTATGAAAACATGGGTAAGCCGGTAGTGTGTCTAGGTGACCTCAACAACATTATGTGTGATACGGAAACTACTTCGGCAAATGTGAATTATAATCGTATGCGTGCTTTCAATGATTGTGTGAAACATTGTGGTCTTGTGGACATGGGGTTCAGTGGTCCTGCTTATACTTGGAGCAACAAACGTTTTTCCTCTATCCCTGTCTTTGAAAGGCTTGATAGATGTTTAGCTAATGCTGAATGGTGTGATGTTTTTCCTAATACAAATGTCTTTAATCTTCCTATTATTCTAAGTGATCATGCACCTATTTTGGTCTCCACTGAATCTAAATGTCACAAGCCGAAGCTAAAATTTAAATTTGAGAATTGGTGGACTATGGAAGAAGATTATCAGGAGATTGCAAAAAAGGCTTGGCATTCTACAAAAAATAAACCTTTTTGTTCCAGAACCACTAACCTTGCAGGAACTCTTAAAAGGTGGTGTAAGAAAAAGAAGCCTATCCAACAACAGTTAGATACTTTGCAGGAACAAATCAATATCATCCAAAATCAGCCTCCCGAAGAACAGGATCACACTCTTGAGGCAAATCTCATTTCTCAATATGAGAATAGCATGACCAAGCTCACAGAGTTTTATAGGCAACGTGCCAAGAAGCATTGGGCCGTCAAAGGTGATAGAAATACATCTTTTTTCCATCATGCTGTCCTTAAGCGTAAACGGCGCAATAGAATAATATCTATTAACAATGCTCAAGGAAATAGTTTTTATGATCCAGTGGACATTGCTCAAGAATTTGTTAGTTACTTCAAAAATATTTTTCAATCTATGTGTCCTAACAATGGAAGGCAGGTTCTCCATACATCTCCACCTCAAGACTCGCAGGACTTTACCTATTCTATTCCAGATAAACAGGAACTATGGGAAATCTTGAAAGCTATGAGAAAGAATGCCTCACCAGGACCTGATGGATTTAATGTTGGCTTCTACACATCAGCGTGGGAATGGATTGGTGAGGATGTCACTACTTTGGTAAGATCCTTTTATACTACAGGTATCCTTCCTCCTCAAGTCAATGAAACACAAATAGCTCTGATTCCAAAAAAAATGTTTGTCTTGTGCCCGCTGATTTTAGACCCATTAGCCTTTGTAATGTTATTTACAAAGTCATTGCTAAATCCCTAGCGAACCGGCTTAAGCAACACCTACCTGATTATATTCATCCATCTCAACATGCTTTTATAGAAGGTAGGCGTATTAGTAACAACATAATCATAGCTCAAGAAATAGCCCATTCTTTTACTCTTAAATCCTGGAATTGCAATGATTTCATGCTTAAGATTGATCTTGCAAAGGCTTTTGACAGAATTGAATGGCACTTTATAGTGTCAGCTCTTGCTCGAAAGGGGTTGCATGGTCATTTCATTAATCTTATACATGCATGCATCTCTTCGCCTATGTTCTCTGTTATTATTAATGGTCAGTCTTTTGGAAAATTCAAAAGTTCTAGAGGCATTAGGCAAGGATGTCCCCTATCCCTACTCTTTTTGTCCTTGCAGTGAATGAACTTTCTCTCTCACTTCAGGAAGAATTACAAACCAACCACCTGTCAGGTATAACTCTTGGACCACAATGTCCCCCCATTCATTCCCTCATGTTTGCTGATGACCTTTTGGTTTGTGGTAAGGCTAATATGCAGGAAGCTTCAGTTATAGCCCAGGTTTTACGAAATTTTTGTAATCTCTCAGGTCAGCTCCCAAATTGGAACAAGTCAGCCATCATGTTTAGTCATAGTGTGGACTTACAAGTTAGGCAACAAATCAAAAGTATCTTTCCTGTTCCTGACGTTGATAATTCCACCATTCATCTTGGGCACCCTCTCATCCTCCCAGCCAAAGATAGAGCTGCTGCATATAACTTTGTGTATGACAAATTCAAATCTAAACTTAGTGCCTACAAAGCTAACAGGTTGTCACATGCGGCAAGACTTACTCTTATAAAATCCGTCTTTGCTTCTATACCGGTCTATTATATGTCAAATATTCTTTTCTCCAAAAAGTTTCTGGCAAAACTAACATCAATTATTAGGAACTTTTGGTGGACAGGAGTTAGAGAAGATCCATCTACCAGGGCGTTATGTCTAAGAGCTTGGGCTGATATATGTACTGAAAAAAAGATAGGTGGCTTAGGTGTTAGGAATTTACAAGCTATCAATCAGAGTCTTATTCTTTCAGCTGCTTGGAGATTAGCAAAGGATCCACAAAGCTACCTCTCTCTCATCCTCAAGGCCAAATACCACAGTGATACATCAATTTGGAGAGCCAAACACAATGTACCCAAGTCAGCCTTCTGGACAGCTATTCTAAAGGTAAGACCTCTTCTCATTTCTGCTTCCTTTTATCAATTGGTAGATGGCAGTAGTTCAATATGGAGTACTCCATGGTTTTCTGAGTGGCAAACAATTTATGAAAATCTGATAATCCAGCAGCCACATTACTCTTATCCAGCTATTGTTAGTGATCTCTGGCTTCCTAATCAGAAAACTTGGAACATCAATCTTGTTAAAACCTTGTTTCATCCTCATACTGCACAAGCTATACTGCAAACGCCTATTGTTAACACTGTTGGACAGGATATGCTGGTTTGGAAACTAACCCCTGCAGGAGACTGCTCATCAAAAAGTGCCTACAAACACTGCTTCAGCAATCTAGCGCTACCAGCAAACCAGCAACCAAAATCTGTTCCTCTACAGGTTGTAAATCTTCTCAATCAGGTTTGGAAGGATAAACTCTTGGAGCCAAGAGTTCAAACTTTTGCATGGAGGCTACTTCGCCGAGCACTTCCAACTGGTATGCGTGCAAGTAAGTTTTCGAAGCATATTAGTGAAACTTGTGCCAGGTGCGGCAACCAAGAGGATGAAATGCACATGCTTTTTCTATGCCCCTTTGCGAAGGCCACTTGGTTCTCCTCTCCCTGGTATATTAGAACAGAAGTTTTGGCTGAGCATAATCATTCCATTCCACAAATGGTTAATGTTTTACTGAATTCTGCTCATCCACATATCAACGTAACCAGTTTATACACTTTTTTGTGGTGCCTTTGGAAAGCAAGGAATGATGCCCTGTTTAGCAGGAAATTTTGTAAACCAGTACAGGTATACCCGGTGGCGAAAGCGATTTTACTGGGCCCGAAGCTAGAGGATGCAATGCCAGGACATGATCAAAACTCAACAGCTATTGGTGTACAACAGCCAATAACCAATCAAGAACCATCTTTAGCTGCAGGTCAAGGAATTTTCTGTGATGCGGCATGGACAAATGAGGAAAATATGCAATCTTCTCCGGCAGGTATTGGTGTTATCATCCAACTTGGAGAAAATGAGCACTGTCAGCAGCTACAGGTTTCGGCTTTGTCTCCTCCGGTGTCATCCCCTCTCCAAGCTGAAGCTTATGGGCTACTCCTCGCCACAATGTTAGCAGATGCTCTCCACATCCCAGAACCACAATACTATACGGATTGCTCTGTTCTTGCAGTGGCAGCAGCGTCGAGTTTCATCTTCAAAGTCAATTGTCACTGGAACATTAGACCCATTCTTGCTTCTATTCAAGCATCGCCATCTTTCAGCCACACCAGGGTAGCACATACCAACAGGTGCTTTAACATCAAAGCGCATCATCAAGCAAAGTTAGCGATCAAAATTAAAAGCAGGCCTGTAGCTTTCCGTTGTCTAGCTTCAGATACAGGTCCTTGTATTGTGAGAAATGTTCTCGCCAGGTCAAGTGTGAGCCCTTTCACACTACTCTCTGTAAAATGTTGTTAATGGAATAAAATCTTTGTTGTTCAAAAAAAAAAAAAGAATGGCTTATCTTTGTATTCCCGTGGCCTCCGAAGCCCACAACCCAAGAAGCAAATATTTTCGCCTCATGTCCAAAGGTCAGGTTCAAAACATAGTAGTGAATTCTTCTTTCTTCTTCTCTGTTTTTTCGGAATGCAGAACATACTATTATGCGATAGCATCATGTTGGTTGTATGCTACTTTATATATCACATGACAGATGCACACAACCCCATGCTTTATTGGGTGAGGGTTACTTATTAATTGTCTCGTGGCAGCTGGCGGGGAGCATGTTGTTTCATTGAGGGTCAGTTTATCATCATGTGAGGTTCGCATGTTTGAGTTTATGAAGCCTCTAAGTTAGTCAGCGTGGTTAGATTTCAAAATACTACTTTGCAGGGAGATCATCCAGAAGAAAAACTCGAGCCATAAATGATAGATAAAGATGCTCGCGCCCCCACGCGACGGTGGCCACTGTCCTTGGCGCCGGCCTGGAGCTTCAACCCCACCTCACTGCCGCTGCCGAGGCCGAGCTCCTGGAGGTCCAGGGCATCATCGACTCTACTGTGCTCGCCGCCGGCCACGACATCCGCTTCATGGCCTCCGGGGGTGCCGGGCGGCCCCCTTCTCCTCCCGGGCGGCGTACCGGATGCTCGCCCCGCCTCGCCCCGTGGACCCCGACGCATGTACCTGCTGGGCTCTCCCCATCCCTACGAAGCTCAAGATCTTCACCTATCTTGCTGCCATCGACAGGTTGAGCACCTGAGCCAACCTGTTCCGCAAGCATTGTGCCCCCTCCGCCTCCTATGAAGCCTGTGGAACTGAGGAGACATGCCACCACCTCCTCTTCGCGTGTCCTTCGGCTGCTGCTGTCTGGCGCTTGATGGGAGTCCCGCCCCAGCCTATCGATGGCTCGCTCTGGGCTGCGGCTTCTCCTACCCCGGTCCCCCTCCATATTTGGCGGTCTGGTCTTGCCGCTGTGCTCTGGCAAATCTGGAAGGCGAGGAAAGATCTTGTCTTCAACAACAAGACGACCACCCCGGCCGTCATCGTCCGTCGTGCTGCCGCTGACCTCCTGCTCCGGAATGGGCGTTTCTGTATGGATGATCACCCCCCTCTTGAACGCCTTCAAGCGTTCCTTGTAAACAGAAGTGTGTAGTTCGCCTCCTTTTTTTGCTTTTTCCTCCCCTCCCCCCCCCCCCCCCCCCCCATGTTTTTCTCTGAACATCATTTGTAAGGCCAGCAAAGCCCTCTTTTCGGGTAATCAACAAACGGTGGGGTCCCCCCCCGGTCTTCGTCGAGAAAAATAAATAAATAAATAAAGAGGCAATTTTCTTTTTCCATATCTAGGTACATAAATAGTTGGATAATATTATGCAGTTTAGAGAAAAGAGTGATCGGATTTTAGATATAATATTGTACACATGAACAAAACGTTGTGGGAGTAGCATGCTTCATAAGCCAAAAAGAACACCTGATCATAATCTTGGGCATATATTCAAATACAAGCGAGAGGAGGCACGATACAAACTTGAAATTGGCATGGATGTATGTCCTACTCATGTGCTCAAACCCCAATCTTGATGCGTACTCGGTGTTGTTTTGGTGCCAAAGCCTCGGTGCACTTCTTGAGCTCGGGGCCGTGTACCCTGTTGCGTGTTCGATCTAACAGCCCCATGGGTTGTCATCGCGACGCAGCTGTCAGCCGCTCGACGTGTATGGCCACCGCAGCCACGGCAGATGGCCAGAACCAGAGAACCGTAGTCTAGCAGGCTCTGCTCGGTGACTTAGCTCGCTAGCTGGGCAGAAGCCGAGTCGCCTTGTTGGATTCGTTGACGCCGAGTCGCTCCATGAATTACTCGAGGAAGGTGCACGCCTCGGGCGCGCTGTGCACATACAAGAGCGCCTTGAGCAATGTGACTTCTGCATTGGGCAGCTCGTCCCTGCTAAGGATGGCAATTTTACCCATGGGTACGGGTACCCGCGGGTACCGTATCCATACGGGTAGGGTATGGGCACATTTTTATACCCATGGGCAGTACCCATACACTACCCATCAAGTCGTGGGTAGGATATGGGTATAGTCATATACCCATGGGTATACCCAAACCCTACCCATTAAGCAAATATGTCACTGACCTCCATCATATCTTCCACATCTAGATCCACTCAATTCTCTATTTCTTCAACAACGGGGGGTTGGCAGCAAGTAGGAGCAGAACAGGCAAACGATAGATCAGTAGAGCGAAAGAGAACACGATTACGATGTTGCGACGCACGATACACTATGAAATATTGTGTACTGTTGATGTACCCAATGGGTACCCGGCTGGTAAAGACACCCACCGGGTATGGGGACGGGTAGAGCTTTATACCCATGGGTACGGGTATGGGTAGAGTTTTGTACCCACGACCTATATGGGTATGGTATTGGTCTACCCTGCCCATACCCTACCCATGGCTATCCTCAGTCCCTGTAGATGCAGCCGCCAATCCAGTCGGAGCCGTTGAGCATGAGGCGGGTCTCCTGAACGAGCTCGTCTACTCAAGTAGGCAGGTTTCCTCGCAGTTCGTGCTGACGAGAAGCGTCACGGCGATGAGAGGAACAATACAAATGGACTCGCCTAGTAGCTACCTAACTCAGCGAATATGAAATTGATGAATAACCGGTAATAGAGTAATAAGCATTACCACAAGCAACTTATATATGAACATTAATCTATTATATACTAAAAGCAATATACGGGTTTAGAATAGAGCCACCACGTTGAGCCACATCATCCTAATTAATTTTAGTGGTTAGATCTAAAATTTATGGTTAGGATTTAAAACACAACTGTGAGATTTATGTGTAACAAATATGACACATCGGAGTTGGACCCAACACGCCTCAAATTTTAATTCACGTACACCCTGAGTACTAATCCATTTACGTATAACTAAGTTGGACCCAGCAGGCCTCCAATCTTACCCGGAGAGTACGTGTTGTAAAAAAAAAATCACGTTGTTTTTCCAAGCCGTTTTTCATGCGTGTTATGCCTTTGACCGAGAGATGCACGGAAAGACACGTACGTATGTAGCGGGCGTGTTATAGCTGGAGATTAGCGTGCCTTTTACCGAGAGCTGCAGAAAAAAAAAACACACACACACATATGTAGCAGGTAAGAAGAGGCAGAGCGTCGAGACGAGCACCATTCTACTCACGGAATGATGCACAAAAGTTTGACGATTATGCTAAACAACATAACTGAGTCAGTCCGTTGAGCTCCGGGCTGAATTTGCTGTAGTCCTGTACGCGAGCAGGTTCCACGCGGGATACATGGGACGGAACGGCTAATCCCGCCGACTATAGATGGGATCACATAAATTTAATAAACGGGATCTGTTGGCAGGATGGGACGCGGGATTGACGGGTTGGCCCATCCCACTTACATCCTTAATCTCTCCACTAATATCTTGATGTAATATATTTTTTATGGAAGTATCTATGTTATTTGAAAAACAGCCTCGCGCAAAAAAACAAGATCATAATCAAACTTAATCTAAATATAGACATGAAAATAAAATGTTACTTAAAGATACGTACAAGACTATGTACCAAGTTACATATATGTGAGTTGTGACCTGATCAAAGTAGTTAAGCTATATTAGCAACATATGGTTCATATACCCTCACGGCAACGACAAAAGTAACATATAATATGTGTACAAAAATGATGATGTAATTCAACGTGGACTCTTTTGTTTTATCCAATGGTTATAACCCCTTAGATTTAAGAGAACGTCATACTGAATCCATTTTTTTAAGTATTGAAGCAAAATTACGATACTAATAGCTGAATGTTGACAGCCGATTATGGCAGAGCTTGGTATAATCGGATAGTGAGACTGCAAAAATAAATCATGTGGCGAAGAAATACAATAATTATGTGACAGTTTAGTTAAGATACCATGTAGTCATGTTAGCACGACATAAAAATTGAGGTGTCCATAATATAAAATAGTTGGATTGAACAATGAAAGATGTCAAGGAGATAGTTAAAGAAAACAGATGAAAACTTTACTACCTCTGTTTAATTGTAGTCCAAGATGTAGATAAATATATAGTAGTGATTAAACAAAATAATAATATCAATTTGAGCACACAAACTATTCATCATTCTCATTTTTTTAAGAACATATCAATCAAGATGGTCAATTTTACAACTTAACGGACTATATATGTGTCTAACGAATGTGCCGTTTTGGAGGCCAAGCTCCATGGTGCTCAGTCTAAAAAATATTCGAAATCAACAATTTTATGTTTCACAAGATTCGACAAAAAAATACATGTGTAAGATAATAATGAGATCTACCATAGTGAAAAAGATCAATGAAATTTTGTTGTATTTTAGCCTGGATAAAAAAGATGAATGTGTAGATCTAGATCGGTGAACAGTGCACAATTTCAAAAGGTTGAAATTTTGCCCGATTTTTTTGTGTGTAGCCCGTAATACAACGAATTTTGGAATGCGATTTTACACGATTGTATATCATAAGATTGTCTACCTCTAGCATTTTTTCTATTTTTTGAAACTTAAAAATGTCAATTTCGACTTTGAAGAAAACGAGCTCACGGGAGCTCGGGAGCCGTTTGTGTTTTCCGTGGTCTATCGTCATATATTATAATCCAGACATCAAATGCAAATATTTATGAATCGAAGAAGTCAATAAGAAAAGATTGATTTGGATAAGATAAACCGAAATACTCATTGTGCAGTTTAATCGTATTTGTCTAATGACATGTAAATTAAAAGTTTATGTCATGTATATATTTTATTATGTTCTCATTGACCTCCTACATACGAAAAAAATTACGTTAATTAATTAATCATATGCGGTCGTGAAGTTACAGGGTGGGTGTAGAATGATTATTCTACCCACCGAGAGTAAAATATCGCATCCCTGAAAGTATACATATACAAAATACTACATATATTCCCTTGAAATTTTCAGTTGTTGCCCTCGCATTTGCGAGGGCCACCGTGCTAGTTAAGTCTAATAAAGTGATAATTTTTCACCCCAAACATTGAAACAAAGTAATCTAGCTGAGAGAAAGGAATGCAAAAAAAAATTATCCTAACTTTGAGCATCGCCTGATCCTAATTCAACAGTTTCCAGATATATATTCAACAGTACTAACTACTACTTATGTCTCCTAATACATGACGTTTTGGTGAACTGTTTTAACCCATCAAAACGTCTGATCTTATAGCAAGAAAAAAATATACATCTGGAACAACCAATCCAGGCAACATCATTTAATTATAAAGGTACCTTGGCCCTGGATTCACAACATTTTTAATTTGAACATCCTTTAAACGCACACTTGTGAACTAGTTACTGGATGAAGCAATGAGATGAGGATAACATGTACCAGCCCATTTGTGCACTACGTTAAGGTGTGTTTGGTAGCTCGTATCTCCCTGACCTGGCTCTCCCAATAGAGACATGCTGTCCTCAGCCGGGTTGGGCTGAGATTCTTTTCAGTGTTTGGTGACCTGTATAACTTGGGCCGGGTCGGAATGAACTACTGTTTGGTAGCCTATATGTACAGGGCCAGGCTGTGAGTAGGGTTCCGGAATTATAATTACAAACAGGTCCAATTTTTTTACAGAAAGAACCTTGAACAGAAATACAAAAAGCAATCAGGTCCAAACAAAAAAGCAATCGAGTCCTCCGGTGCGGTGCTCAGCTCCGGTGCTCGTCTCCGGCGGTCCTCCGGTGGCGGTGGTGGACCTCCGCGGTGGCGCGACGAGGTGGCTGTGCTGCCCGGTCCTTCCGGCGCGACGAGGCGGCCGTGGTGCGACGAGGCGGCCGCGGCAAGACGAGGCCGTGGCAAGACGAGGCGCCAGCGCGACGAGGTGGCCGTGGGGCTCGTCCGCGGCGCAACGAGGCGGTGGAGGCGGCGAGGAGGTGCGGAGAAGGCACGGAGCCAGCAAGATGGTGCGGAGGAGGCGAGGAGGCGGTGGAGGTGGCGCGACGCACGGGGAGAGAGAAGTCCCGCGGGGGGGGGGGGGGGGGGGGGGAATGAGGCCGATTTGGGCTTGGGGGTTGCGGGGCGAGCTCGGGTGGGGCCCATACGCGGGATGTTTTCTGTATGGGTTCGGCCGGGCTGAGGAGTGAAGCTCGATTCAAGCTTCACAACCCGGCCAGGCTGAGGAGGCCTTTTCGCATGAGGTGGGTAGGGCTGAGGGGGCAAAACCGGGTTACCAAACACCCAAAAAATTGGTGGGCAAGGCTGAGGGGAGATTTTCTGGGGAGGAGCGGGCTACCAAACACGTCCTTAGTGAATGACCTGAATCCGCCAAGTCTCCCTATGGAGCTAACGCACAACATCTACGAACATGCATTCTCACAAATAGATACAGTGTGTTCCACTAATTAGACAACGTTACATGAGAGCAAGGACCGTGAATGCAGGTACAATTTGTGCAGGAATTGATTGGATTCCTTGCGAAGATTTTGTCGCTGGCGGTGGCGCCAACCTGGTGTGCGCATTGATGCATCGGCTTTGGCACACGCAACCTGGTCAGTTTGCGGCCGCGCCGGTAGAGAGGAGGAAGGGGCACACCGCGGAAAGAATGCATGCGGGCGGCGTTGAGTCTTAGACGCGCAGCGCGGAGGTTGAAGCTAGGCGACGGCGTTAGCTCGCGTAACAATTGGGCAGGCCCTGCTAGCGCTCCCAGATGTTTGGCCGGTACTACTCGAACATGCGAGGGCCTGCCGACGGGGCTTGCCTGTGCCTCCCGCGTGCGACCATCCGTGCGGCCTGCACGCCTGGAAGCAATCGAACGGCTGGTGCCTTCCGCACACTCAGCTCTGACTTTTCGTTTGAAAAAAAAACAGGCCTGTCCGCTGTTTGTATCCACGATTCCACGTACGTACCAGTTCCTTCCTTAATACTCGCATAGACACCATTAAAACTAAACAAAATATAAGAGAAAAGCTCATCGCGCGGGAACACAGCGCGGGAACACATCCAATACAGAGCTGCGCGCCAGATCTCATCTAGCACCAATGCAAACAGAAAAAGCGAGGCGGAAGTGATCTGTATTGTTTCAACTATACAGATTTCTCAACCAGGCCAAAGCACAAGGCGATTTCTCTCCTCTCCAATTGAACAACGTCTTCCATCCTTGATGGCTTCTTCAAGGATAAGTCATGGCGAATCACAGGTAATTCTGCCGAGTCTGTGACGACGATGAATCTCACACACCAAAATCTCACTCCATTCTTCATGATGGATCATAAGCAAATTCTTCAATTGCCTCTTCTTGAATTTCTTGTGCCGTCCTTGATTGCTTCCCATGCTGCAATAGAAAAGGTCAGTTTAGATAACCTGATTATCTAATCAAATACAGATGTTCATGTCATGTTGTATAGACTTTACTAAATTAGCAAACGAAGTATTAAATATTGAAGCAAAAGAATACATAGAGAACCGTTTATGGGATACACTACATCCTCCACTCATTGATAATACATCATAACATTGGCCATCTACAGTGGCCGGCAATCAGGAGGTCGTTGAGATAGTCACAAATGTGTATTGACTATTGAATTAATTGAATATTAATTGATATAGGATGTGGAAGAAACTGCAGCCCGATCGCTCTGATGAAAGGGTACCAAAGCTTGGCATGAAATTTCTATCAGAAGAGGAGGCATATACCTTGTATAACAAGTATGCTAACACTATCGGATTTAGCATACGAAAAAGCAGTGGCCATAAAGTGCCAAACTCTTGTACGATTCAACAACGGACATTTGTGTGCTCTCGTCAAGGTATGGGCTACATGTTTTTTGTTATGATTCCAATCATTTTTTATGCACTGAGAAAATTAATACAAATTATAGGCTATCGCGGGGATGATAAAAGAGAGGATACCTTCAGCTACAGCAGGCCTGAAACACGATGCGGATGCACTGCCCGTATGAAGATAAGCCTTAAAAATGGATTTTATGACGTGTATGAATTTGAGGCATCACATAACCATATTCTTGCTCCTGGAACCATGGCACACTTATTGAGATCCCAAAGAAAAGTAACAGAAGCGCAAATAGCGAATGCAGAGGTTGCAAAGTCTGTGGGTATTTCAAATAAGGCAACAATCGATCTGATGGCCAAACAAGCAGGTGGAATTGAAATCACATGTATACCTATTTACCACAACAGAACTATGCTCTGAATCCCGCACTGCAAGGGACCATTGGCATTGGGACTTCTAGCGCTGTGACAGGACAAAACTATGCTTTGAATCCCTCGCTGCAAGGGACCATTGGCATTGGGACTTCTAGCGCTGTGACAGAACACAACTATGCTCTAAATCCCTCACTGCAAGGGACCATTGGCATTGGGACTTCTAGCGCTGTGACAGGACAAAACCATGCCTTTCTCCATCAACAGAAGCCCACATAATAAATTTCTTATATAGAGTTTAGACGTCTAAGTTTCCATACTACATATTCTTGCCATGAGGTTTCTTTTTGCATCTCTTTTGTGTAATTGTGTAATATGAGACCTATGCATTTGCAAATTGCAAGTTCTAACTGAGCAATAATAATCAGTGTTCACGAACCAGCTCAAGAATTCTATTTTTAATTACAACGGAATAGAAGAAATCCCATAAATGCAAAATCTGCTTACCTCCGGTTCTTCTTGAGCTTGTGCCCGGAGACAAGGTAAGCGACGAGCACCTCCTAGCGCTCCTTAGTCTGCGCTATTTCTCAGTCCGGGGAGCTGGTAGCCATGGCCCGGCGGCGCATCGCCCCCTCCCACGCCGCCGCGAGGTCGACCCCTTGTTCTCCTTTCCGCGCAGCCATCTGGTGGGAGACCACCGGGGCCACCACCAAACTTGATGCGCCCGGGGACGCGGTTGCCGGGAACGGGCCGGCGCCGGAGGAACAGAGGCGCGGTCGAGCTCATCCAAATCGAGCTCCAAACTTTGACCCCGAGGTGGACGGCGGACCGGCGAGATCGGGGAGAGGAACGGGAGCACGGCCAGAGGTCGCACCGCGGCGCCGGACGGCTCAGCTTCCGGTCCTTCAGTTCTTGCTAGAGTCCATTTCAGACAGTGGAAGCTACGAGAGGAAGAAGAAGCAGTCAAAGGGGAAGGATACGGTCATACGGACGGGCGGACGGCGGCCATATTTCCTTTTTTTCTTTTCTTTGGAAGGAAAAGTCAGAGCTGAGTGTGCGGAAGGCACCAGCCGTTCGATTGTTCCAGGCGTGCAGGCCGCACGGATGGTCGCACGCGGGAGGCACAGGCAAGCCCCAACACCAAGAGCTGTCCGATCCTGAAGCTCGACGCATTAAACCTCGCGAGTCCATGACTATCAAACATGGAAATAAATTATATTCTAGCTCCTGACGTCTCCTAAGCCCGCGAACCGGAATGCTACTATTTTTTGCCATATGTCTAAAGGTATGGCAGTGAAATTGTTATCTCTTCCATCTTCTATTTCAGGAGATTAGAGAACATATTATCATATCATAGCCTCCTATGCGCTGTGTGTTCCTTTTTATACCACCATACTTTGTTGGATGAGGGCTATTTATGACTTGTCTTGTGGCCATTGAGCGTGTGGTTTATTTAAAAGTCAGTTTAACCCTTTTGTGAAGCTCTAGTGCTCGAGTTTATCAAGCCACAAAGTTCATAATTTTTTAGGGGTAAAATCAGGCGCTCTACATTCAAATAAAAAGAGGAAACGTATTTACAATAAGGTCCCGAGGGTAAAACAAAACCGAAATCAAGATTGTAGCCGAAGCTATCTAGGGGTCTGGTCTCTAGGGTCATCAATGTGGCAGTATACCCTCATCGCAATCTCATCACGGATGAGTTTCACCACCTCCGGCAAAAGAAAAAAAACGACTCGTTCCTAAAAACCCTCCTGGTTTTTTTTTTCCAGACACCACAAATGATGTACTCCTTCCTATCCAAAATAAGTGTCGCGGTTTTGAACTAGGTTTAATTCAAAACAAAGATACTTATTATGGATCGGATGTAGTAGGAGATAATACCACGTGTTGTCCTCTTTTGGTGTTTCCATATATCTTTTATTTAACCGTTCCACCGATATTGAAGGGTTGATCTGTTGTTGTCGTGGATGGGCTTAGATGCTTTGCCGTAACAATCACAGATTCATGCATACCACAGGCTTGAAAGAGGTTAGCATCAGCTTATAAATCTTAGGCCGCTAGTGCACACACTACCAGTCGCAAATTCCCCGTGTCGTGAGACAATGAAGAGACTACCGAGTGTGAGTATAGACTCACTATGCAACTACTAACAATCGCTACAATTCATGTCCACGATAGAAACACTCGGTACCGTTTATTGAACTCGATAGATTCAAATATTGTCGCCACTACTCTTTGCTTCCCTGACAACAGTGGGCCGCAACCATTTCGACGGTGGCAAGGGGGACGAGGGGTTGAGCGGACCGAGTTCTGTGGCGGTGTATCATTTAAATATACACAAATCCCATTATATAAATTATTTGAGAAAATATTTTATTGGAAACTGCTTAGATAATAATCAGATAGCCGAACAATAAACTGGTTTTTATTTTCTCTTATGAGAAACCTCATTCTAAGAGTCTAGTACAAGTTATCTCGTCACCAAGCTTGGCCAGTCTTTGGCGGCTTCTCCGGGAAGCTGCCCTACCCCCAGCTTCCTGGGGAAGCCGCACCAAAAATTTAGGTAGGCTTCTTAAGTAGTTTAGACTAAACCATTCGGAAGCCTACCTAAATTTTAAGTGCGGCTTCTCCAGAAAGCTGGGGGTAGGGCAGCTTCTCGAGAAGCCGCCAAAAGAACTGGGCCTTGATCGGTTTGTTGTGCGACGATCTTTCTTTGGTAACGTTGAATGAAGAACTCTTCCAAACATCTAAAAATGGAAACAAATTATCTTCTAGTTCCTGACGTCTCCGAAACCCACAAAAATGAACTACTCATATTTTGGCCTTGCATCCAAAGAACCTGTTCGAAACATAGCAGTGAAATTTCTATCTCTTCCTTTCCCCCTTTCCAGGTGGCAAAACGTATTGTGAGCTAATAGCTTCCTGTTCCTTGTATGACTCTTCTTATATCATTGTGGTGAGAGCACATCTACCATCTTTTATTTGGTGAAGGCTATCTCTCGTGGACATTTACGGGGAGCATGTGGTTTCATTCAGGGTCAATTTAATCCTCTTGTGAAGTCCTGCAATTCAAACTTATAAAGATCTAAAGTTACTCATCGTGATTAGTATCAAATATCAATTTATCATCTTTTATATGTTAGGTGGCTTCAATGCACATTTTTTTTTTCTTTTTCTTTTGCATATAGTTGCATTCCAAATACTACACGGGGTGGAGCTCATTTAAGGGTACGGTCCTAGTTGACAGATAAAATAGAATTATTCTTATTCCCTTTTTGGGTGTACAAATTTTTTGTTTTTGAAACGGTAACAAAAGATTTGCTTCAATCTATTAACTAAGAACGAGTTTTATAAGAAAGTAAACGAATAACAATATACAATCGAAATTACTCTCCTAGAATGAATTCACTCAAACGCTCGGCAGCCGCGAGCACCCAATGGTGAGCCTCCCTTTCGATCTTGCCAAAGACGATTGAAGGAGTCGCATGCTTATTTTGAAACACTGGCCTATCATTCACTCCATATCTCCCAAGAAGTGAGCAAATGTAAGGGATCTCAAGGCTTTGCATGCCGTTTGGTGTGGAGCCGTCCGACATTTTCAGCCAAAAAACTTGACAGAGCGTGCGTCGGCCATTGAGAGAGATCGAGGGTGTGCATTCCAAACTAATCTCACCTCTACGTGACCCAAACATTGAGGACGATGTCGCTAGCCAGGGTCTGAAAAGAAGTACCCTTGATAATAATCTTGGCAGAACTCAAATACAGGCGAGAGGAGGCCAGGTACGTCCACACGCAGTTAAAATTGGAATTGTCGTATTTCTTCCTTATATGCTCAAACCTTGAAGACGATGCGTATTGGGCGTTGTTCCGGTGCAACCGAGCTCGGCTGCCGTGTACCCAGTCGCGTTCATGCTCGTGGCTCCACGGGTTGTCCTCGGACATCGCCGTCGGACTCCAGCGCGTGGCTGGCATTGGATACGAGCTCGTCCAACGGTGATAGTGATGAGGTTTCAACCGACCCAACGACCGGCCTAGCCCTGGCCGCGGCCAGGAATCTGTCGAGACAGAGCACGGCGAGGTGCATGCAGTGTTCGACGCGAGGGACAGGAGCCACCCGACGAGGACAGAGCGCCATCTAGTCCGGCGAGGGAGCGGACTCCATACACCGGAGGTACGCGTGTCTTGATCGTAAGCGTCGGCGACTCGGCAGGCGCGACCACGGCTTATGGGTTTTGATGGGGAGAAACTACAGTATGAAGAAACTCATAGAAATTGTTTGGAGACTTCTTTTGAGATTCTCGAGTTTAGCTTATTTCTTATGTTTAGTTGCGAGATGTGGATAACACCCCTGAATCTGATATGTGTTGTAAATAAAACAATGATATCTTACATACGCTAGTATTTAGTAGAAATGAGTTAGAAATAAAATAAAACCAACAGAAATTTGATGTTTTTATTTACCAATTTTCACAACAAACCACCACACATAGCACATATTATAACAGACCAAAAACAAAACTGGATGTGCAGCTACGGTTCGGTATTACATGGACATATCACAAATCATAACCATCTGAACACTGAAATCATATGGGGATGGTATACGTGAAATAAAGGGAAGATCGATTTTTTTCCTTTGTGTACGTACACTAGTGGAAACAGGGGCTTCGGTTTGGCCCTTCCGTCCCGGTTCCCTTACGGACCGGTACCAATCGTGGCACTAGTCCCGGTCATTGGTCCCAGGGCGCCCGCCAGGACCAGTCCCGGTTCGTAGGGGACCTACCGTCCCGGTTCGTGTTACGAACCGGTGACAAAGGGATGCGGGAGGAGGCGACAGAGGTGGGACCAGCCCGGACAATGCACTGTCCCGGTTCTATTTACAGACCGGGACTAATGGAGTGACTTTAGTACCGGTCCTTGTTACGGACCGGGACTAAATATATTCTATATCATCTTCCACCCCACGACCCGGCCGTGGCCATTTTTTAGCTCCGGGTTCATCTCCATTTTCTTAACCCTTGCTCCTCCCAACCACGAGTTCGGCCCCTATTTTCTCCACCATTTGTCAAGTTTGGCGGCACCTCATCTACCCGACGGTTAGCACTCCGGTGTTCCTTTTTTAGCTCATTTTGGTGCTACTTAGCAAATTTTATTTTTCTAGTGCTAGCAAGGTGTTTGATGAAATGCCTAAGTAAGAGATTTCATTTTTTTTACATGCAATTTTAGCTCAAATTAAAGTATAATGTATTGGGTTTACAGTTGTCCGGTGACCATCTTTACCATCGTCGATCGCCCGCGCCATCCCGTCGCCGGCACCTCCTCGGTGAGTCTTGTTTTTATCCCTTTTTAACTTATTGATATACTTTAGATGCATGTATATTATCTTACTTTTTTATATGTATAGTGTGTCATGGTTTTGATATCCGTCCCCGTCGGTCCTCGTCCGGTCTATAACGATCCGGATGTCGTTGTTGAACCGGAAATTCCAACCGACCCTATCATCGAGTTTTTGAAAATGAAATTAATGATTTGAAAGCAAAAACTGGAAAGAAGTGAAAATCTCCGTCTCCAAACCCTAGAAGAGAAGATGAAATTGGAGCTCCATATTGCCGACATCGTCGATGAGCACAAGATCAAGATGGATGCAATGCGCTTGAAGATTAGAAAAATTAGAAATTATGCCATTCATAAAGAGGCTTGGTATCATTATGGTGTTGGTTCGATAGTTACCATAGTTGTGATTTTTATCGCATTTGTTGTTGGGCTTAAATTCTTTAGATAGTTGTATGTTAGTTTGAACCAATGTATGTTTGTGAGACTATATGTATTACATTTGGTTATTTGCTCTACTTTGGTTTGAATGTGATGAACTTATATATTAATTCACTTTATCACTGTTATATATTGAAGAAATAGTGTTAATGGTTTTTTATATTTTATTTATATAATGCAGATGAGTTAGATGAGTCCTACCAGATGACCGTATAAGAGCAATTGGGGAGGAGCTGGCGGGATTTCTTCTGATGATGTCATACCTGAAAATTCAGAGCACTATTATCTACATATATAAATGTACTATGATTTCATGCATGTATAATTAATGCATTTGAGTACTTTGTGTGTACGGAAACGTGACGACAAATTCATGTGTTACAATTAATTTGTAAGTGTGTTATATATATGCATCAACGTGTGATCATAGTACAATATAATTTATATCGACGTATCGACGTGTTTCCGAAACTATCCAAAACCCCGGCACTAAACACACACGACACCCGGTCCGTGCAATTCTGAAAAAAATTATAAAAGAAAAAAAAAGGCCTAACGGTAGTCCCGGTCCGTAACACGGACCGGGACTAAAGACATCCAGCCCGCGGGCTCGCCCGTGGCCACGTGGGAGGCACTCTAATCCCGGTTCGTAGCCAACCGGGACTATAAGGGGGGGGCTCTAGTCCCGATTTGGTAGTCCGGGTTGCCCAGCCGGGACTAGAGGCCGTCTGGAACCGGGACTACTGCCCCGTTTTCCACTAGTGGTACGTGAGAGCTGGCTAGCTAATCAATAGCTATCGTGGCTAATTGGCCACCTTTGATTTGATCGATCAATGCGTCCGCAGGTTGGAACGTAATACCCAGCTAGCTCCGTACGCAACCTCACGAGCGAGCGGCGCGGCCGGACGAAAGACGCGATACGGACATTATGCGGCGCATGCGGGTGGCATTTTCCTCTAAATAGAAAGAAAAACATGGGCACAATGCTATACCGGTTTGGAAATCTGAGCAGAAGCTTGGGAAACGTTCGGAAATCTGCTCTCGATCAGTTTCTCGGAATTGCACTGCAGTTGACTTTTATTTTAGTGGGCTTCTCGGTGCGGAGAAACTGGACTTCTTTTGAGATTCGATAGGAAAGCTATAAGCTGGGCTAGAAGTTTAAAAGAGGTGTGCCTGAACGCGGCGCGGCGGCGTTAGCTCGTGTAACAATTGGGCAGGCCCTGCTAAATGCTAATGCTTCAAGAAGTTTTGCATTTACCACGCAAACATGCTCAAAGATATCGCGTGAGGGCCTGCGAGCAACACCAAGAGCTGTTGGAGCGAGAAGCTCAGCGCGAACCTGTCGAGTGAACAAGATTCCATTTACCATCAAATATGGAAAGAAATTATCTTCCAGCTCCCGACGCCTCCCAAGCCCACAAACCAAACTACTACTATTTAATTGTCTATAGGTCATATTCAAAACTATGGCAGTACTGCAATTGTTATCTCTTCCTTCCTCTCTTTCAAGATTGGAAAAACGTATTATTAAGTGATTGCCTCCTATTCCTTGTATGTTGCTTTTTTATACCGCCAGACTTTGTTGGATGAAGATGAAGACTATTTATTAGTTGTCTTGTGGCCAGTGGCTGGGAGCGTGTGGTTTTATTAAAGGTCAATTTAACCCTTTTGTCAAGATCTAGTGTGCTCGAGTTAGTCAGACCTCAAAGTTCACAATTTTTTGGGGGTAAAACCAGCCACCAGCCAAATATAAAAGATGGTCCCGAGGGGCAAACAAAACATAAAAAAATATAGAAGTCGAAGCTACCTGCGGGGCCAGGTCTCTAGTGCCGTCAATGTGTACATACGACCTCATCGCGGATGATTTGCACCACCTCTGCAAAGGCAACACCTCATTCCTAAAAAAACGGTTTCTTCCACACACACCACAAATGACCTAGGAGATAATGCCACTTGTTGTCATCTTTTTCGTCTTTCCATTGATTTTGTATGTATTCATTCCACCAACGGTCGAAGGGATGATCTATTGTTGTTGTGGATGGTATTAGCTGGTTTGCCCTGACAAGCACCGAGTCATGCACCACAGACATGAAAGAGGCGGATAGCATCAACTTGTAAATCTTAGCCCCACAAAGAAAACTCGTACATTTTAGGCTTCTGGTGGACACACCACACCCAGTCAACATGAATATGAAACTATATGAGTGTTGTGAATTCCCCGAGTGTAAATCTTTGGACATTTTGGACAATGAGGGGACTATCGAGTGTGAGTCTGAACACACGGCACAACTACGAACACTCGGTACAATTCGTGTTGACGCCAGAAACACTCGATGCAGTTTATTACACTCGATAGAGTTCCTTTGGCCGGCCCCAAATATTGCCGACGTTACCTTTTACTTCCTGACTGGAATGGGCCACGACAACCTTCGATGGTGGCAAGGGGGCGAGGGGCTGGGCGGACTGGGTTATGTGACGGAGGCGTTATCGTCTCTTCACTCATATATCTTTTCTATTAACAAAGTTAAATAAAGAAAAATTCCATATATATATATATATTCCCTGACAAAAAGATTTCTTATTTACAAACTTCTTAAGAGATAATCAGATAGCCGACTAATAAATTAGTTTTATAGTTTTCTCAAAAACCTCATTCTATGTGTACCTACCAAAATAAAGTTATCGCCTTGGGTCTATTTGCTCCGCAAGTATCGCGTGGGAGAGCATGGATCTGACAATGCTTCACTAAGCTTGTGATAGCAATTCAATTTTGCTTCCTATTTTCTCCAGATTACGAATCCAGATTTTGATTATTTAAATTTATTTCTAAAGGCAAACATGATAGGTTCAATTTAATCTTCTTAATATTGGGTTAGAAATGAGGGCACTAAGAGAAGAGCTACTATAAACACGATTTGGTGAGCAAAATTTCTTGCCAAAGCAATGTAAGGTAGCAACCATAACGAAACAAAGGAATGAATCTATTTGTGTTTTCATGTGGTAGTAAATGTTAACTTGCTTGAGGTTTTGTCAAATATAGTAAACAAGAGGGATGCCAACTATATATATCTTCAGCTTTTTGGTTCTTTCATCCGTTGTAAATTTATTGGTCTAATTAATTTATCATATTTGGTGTCGAAAGATATAGTGGAAAACATATATTGCCATGTTTTAAATGTTTTACTGTTCCGCCCAAGTGATATTTCTCATGAACATTCCTTTTCGACATGGCCCCGAATTTGCTTTAGTAGAGCCATGTTATGAACATAGAAAAACAACACCACGACCGGAAATCCATTTCGGGTAGTGGGTGCAGATGCACCCACTGCCCAAAAAATAAATTTTCAAATGTAAAAAATTCAAAATAAATTTTTTGCATATACTTCAAGACATTTTGTGCTAGCACAAAAAGTTTCGCGGTGAAAAGACATTTTTTGTGGTCTGTGCAAAAAAGACAAAAACATGTCCCGTACAAAGTCATTTTGCCCGAATTTGTCTTTTTTGCACAGCTCACAAAATTTATCTTTTCACCGCGAAACTTTTTGTACTAACACACAATTTCCTGATGTATATCCGATTTTTTTAATTTTTTTTGACATTTTGAAAAGTTTAAAAAAAATTTACACAACGGGTGCATTCCCGAAACGCCGCCTCCCACCACAACTGTATATTTCAGTAAGGCAGCTCTACACAAGTGATTGGAGGCGTAGTTGACGCAGCTCGCCGGTGCGGGATCAAATTTGGCCCGTACTACACCTACATGGCCAATAGCATAGGGTGCGCCAGCAACAGCTACTGTTGCAACGAGGAGACTTGTCACTGTTGAATGAAGAACTCCTCCGGACATCTAAACATGGAAAAGAATTATCTACTGGTTCCTGATGTCTCCCAGGCCCATGAACTGAACTCTATTTTTTTTTCATGAATGAACTGAACTCTACCAACGTCCAAAGAATATGATCAAAACATGGCAGTGAAATTTCGGTCTCATCCTTTCTCTCTTTCCAGATTAGAAAATGTATTGTTAGCTTATACTAGCTTCTGTTCGTCGTATGATACTTTCTTTTTATATCCTGGTGGTGAATGCACATCTACCATCTTATATTTGATGAATGCTATTTATTATTTCTTTCATTGACAATTATGGCGAGCATGTGGTTCATTCAGGGTCAATTTAATCCTGTGAAGTCCTGCGAGCTTATAAAGCTCCAAAGTTACGCATCTTGGTTAGTATCAATGTACTATCATCTTAAAAATGTTAGGCAGATCGGGTACACCTTGTTTCTTGCATAGTTGCATTCCAAATACTATACGGCATGGAGCTCACTTGGAGGGAGCACTCGATGCAACATGTCTTTTTCTTATTCTGTATCTAGGTGTTCATTATTTGGATGATTTTTTCTCACTCACGATTATCCAAGAAAAATTACTTTGTATTTTATTTTAAAGGAGGTAAAAGTTTTACCTCATCCATTCATTAAGCAGAAAAGAGTTACCTAATTAATTAACGAATAATCAGGGAAAACTTGTCAAAATCTACGACACCCATACAAACCAACACACGCCTCAACATAGAGGGTTTCGTCAAGGTCACAAACCGGAAATATCGTCGGTACTTTTCTTCCCAACGGGCCTTAGCGTGAGCGCTAAACTTCGAGCAAGCGACTCCGACTTCTCTGAAGACAAAACATTGCTCCAGCCCTCACCATATATGTTTTGGAAAAACAAAAGAAGGCCCATGCCATAATTCAGCCACCCGTGCCGAGGTGGTGCGGCTCCGACTCTGAGGGAGAGCTCCAATGTTGGAGCGGGCTATCTCTCCGAAGGGATGCGACATTTTGGTAGTACCAATATCTACATAATATTATTTTATAAAAATGAGCATTACAAAGGAAACATAACACTAGTGGAAAAATAGCCTATTGTCCCGGTTGGTTTGGGCCATTGGTCCCGGTTCCCCAACCGGGACTATCCAATCGGGACGAATGCTAGTCCCGGTTGGGACACCAACCGGGACGAATGGGGGGCACGTGGCCCGGCCACAGGCAGCAGGGGCGGAGGCTTTGGTCCCGGTTCGTATTACGAACCGGGACGAAAGCCCCTATTGTCCCGTCAGATTTTACTTTTTCCAAAAATTTCAGAAAATTGTTTAAATTTATAAAATAAATAATGCTTATTCTGTAATTCATAAAATATGAATAAAATACCAAAATGTTCAGAAAATAAGACCTATTTAATTTTGAAAAATGCATGCATGTTTAAAAAAGTTAAATTAAATATTTCTTAGAACTACAAAAATGCCACTACTAGTTAAATAAGAGGAACCACTATTACACATCATCGCCACGAATATATATATTACACACATCTCATTCGTCGTCCTACATATATACATCTCTTTTACACTCTCACTATTTAATTTCAACCTTATAGTAGTATTCTCGTTTCGGATCTAGGACCTCTGCAAGTAAGAATCCGGCAATTTCCTCTTGAATTGTTCGTATGCGATCGTGTGGTAGAAGGCCATCCCGCAACCGCTCGATCTAATTAAAAAAGGGTCAATATATATGAATGAAAGTAAACAGAATTGATGGCAATAAACTAAAATTATGAATATTGCATACGCACTTCAAGTTGTTCTAAGATTCTGCCCTTCTCACAGCACGTCTGACGAATGAACTCGCAGACGTAGTATCCACATAAATGATTCCCACTTCCCTGGCTCAAACACTTTACGGGAACAGAGTTCAATCAAAATAATAATCAAGAATGGTAATGGTATTGAACTAGAATCAAAGAGATGCGCGGATCTAGATAGTAGTACTTATATTTATTGGTTTAAATGTAAGCTCCTCCGCCCATTCACCTCTAGTCCTGGCGGTGAATCGTTTCCAAGCCCTGCCCGGCAAAGAAAATGAATAAAGGAGTTATATATTAATTACTTGCTATCAGTAAATGAACGGAAAGTTGCCGATAATGCCATAATGATTGAAATTACCTCTGGAGGCATTCCTGCATGTCCGCCCACTTCTCAAGGGGTTTATGTAAGGAGTCCATGACTTGTACTACTCCTTTGTCAAGCATAATGATTAGCAGAATAAAATGGAAGCTGCGCACGCATAAGTCATCAATTATACACTTAACATCGAGAAATTAAGCAAAATAAAATGTGTAGAAGACAGTAACACTTACTTGAAGTTGTAAGGAAATAATATTTCTCTTTTTATTTCGTTGAACCGTAACGCATTTACCAAGTTATTCTCGGTTTCGTCGTAAAAATCAAGGAGACTTTTTTCATGAACGAAATTTGGATCAACGAACCCAATGTTATAGATTTGTCCTCTTTTGCATTGGAGAATCTTCATTCTGCATAATTAATATAGTGATGAGTAAGATTATAAATACAATGAACGAGGTGAGCTAGGTAGAGACTTAACTAAAGAAATAATAATTACAGAAAATAGGCGCTGATGATAACTTTGTCAAGGACTGCTTGTTGGTATAATTGAAATAATTCACAAAATTCAATCATTACCACGTCATCTCCATGCCCGTGCCACGAACCGGGACGAATGTCCCCAACCGAACCGGGACCAATGCTCCACGGGCCCCTGGCAGCTCGAACCGGGACCAATGCCAGGCATTGGTCCCGGTTTATCAGTCAACCGGGCCTAATGCCAATTCGGCAGCGTCTGAAAGGTGGTTTTTCTACTAGTGTAAAGATCTAAGAGTCTAAGACAGGTTGTCCCCGATATTATAGAAAAGGCGCAGGAAATGAAGCTATAAGCATAAGGGTCATGAAGTATATAGCAAATCTACTTTTGCTTAATTAGTTCGATTTTTTTCTTCGAACCATGAAGGAGCGCTGCATGTATTATATTAGAAAGAGGAGAAAAGCCGAAGGAACGGCTGAAGTCTTACGGAGATGGCCAAAGAAGGCCAAAAGCAGAAGATAAAAGAACAAAGAACGACCACGGCTGACGAAAAAGAACCTAGTACGACCCTGGACTAGTCCTGTTCGAGAGCAAAACGACCTGCGTTGGTAATTTTCCATTGCTTGGCTTCTTGCTTGATGAGTTCACCGAAGACATCTGTTGGCTTGGCGATTTTGTCAAAATTAGTTGGAAATTAATTTTGTAGGACTCAATTAGCTTATGTTTCTTTAAACAATACGACTTGGACGATTATTCCCTACCGTCGGCGTTGGTAAGGTGATATGAGGGTACTCCACTAAAGAGTGACAAACACAACTACAAACTTGCACACTTGTACGTGTTCGATGCAAGCCAAAACTAAAAGCATAAATAAAGCTGAGCAGACCGTCTTGTAGTCTCAGAATGATCCTTTCAGAAAACATGTCTAACTGTACAGGTAGTATGAAATTCTACCAAGTGCCTTAATCACTACTGAATTACGCGCAGTAGTCAACAATCAATATCCGTAGCACAATCATCATTTATCAAAATCAGGTCAGTATCATGGATTTACATCCTAGCAAAAAGACCGGAAAATAATCACCCTGAGTACCCACTTGACATACCCACTTCCGCCAGTACCATAGTAATCGCGACTGATTGTCGTATCGACGTACCCGAAGGTGCCGATGACCTCACCCTGAGGCCGTTGGACGATTATGCGCGTCGGCCGAACCGAGCAATATATCCCAGGGGCAAGATGCAACCGCCTGAAGCACTGCCTGCCATGAATCGCTCCTTCTGCAAGGTTTCATGACGGCGGTGATCCTGAATTTTGAACGACCACGGCAAGAGGGACGGCATGACGCTGCGGGTAGTGCAGCCGTGCCAAGCCATGACGGGAGCGCCGGCGGTGAGACCATGGCCAAAAATGCCAGCACCAGCATGTAGATCATATGGAAGCCGGATAGATGAGGAAAACGTCGAGATGCTAGGGCACGAGACTATTAGGGAAAGTAGGAGTCATCCTCCGTCAAGTGGCCTCCTCCGGCGGTAGCGGGGGTGATGGAAGGTGGAGGAAGGGGTTGGCGGCGGTGGAGGTTTAGGGTTCCCTCATGTCCTCGGAGAGGGACGCCTAGGTGTATAACGGTTGGGGTGTTGTTTAGAGAAATGAGCCTAACTCAACTGGTTAAGGAGTGGATGTATAAACCCAACACCTGGGTTCACTCCTCACCGAGGCGAATTTAGGTTCCTATTTATTCTTTAGGACCAGGCTTTCCTTATACGCATGCGTTTATCTTTCAGGACAAGGCTTGGTGTATGACCGAGATTAAAAATCATGATACTTATGCTTAAAAGACTGTGTGCGAAGTGAGTCTAACTCAACTGGTTGGAAAGTGGATGTATAAACCCATCACCTGGATTCAAATCCTCACGGAAGGGTGTGTGTATCCATTATTAGTGCAGAAACGGAGAAGTGAAATTCTTCCCAATTTAAGTAAACCCATTTATATAGAACAATGATAACAAAAACAAGGTTGCTCTGAACAACCTTATGCAACCGGACATCGCCGGCGTACAGATCAATCTACCTTTTTCACCAACATGATTTCGAATTTACTGATGTCATTTATCTTGGTAGCGCGGCAGCGGCGGCTCGAAGCCGAAGGTCGGCGCCAGGATCAGACAATCCAGTTGACGACGACGGCAAGCAAGGGCGGCCTCTCGTCACTGTCTATTCCATCTTCGTGGGCACCGACATCATCGAGGCGTAGTCCGGCGCCGCGGACTCCGTGCAGCGGAGGTATGCATCTCGATCTCTCGATCGTGGGCCTCGATCCCGGAGGGCTCGACGAGGGGGCTCACGGGCTGCAAAGGTGTGATTCCTGGCGCTCTCACTTCCCGCTAGCTCCGACGCGCTGCCCTCTCGAACCCGCTCTCGCAGATCCATCACTAGTAGAGAACAAGGCATCACTACCGGTCTTATTGGGCCTTTAGTACCGGTTGTGCAACCGGTACTAAAAGGTCGGGACTAAAGGGGTACCCCTTTAGTACCGGTTTTAGATACAACCGGTACTAAAGGCCCTCCACGTGGGCGAGCCTGTGTGCGCGCAGCTGAGGACCTTTAGTACCGGTTGGTAATACCAACCGGTACTAAAGGCTCCTGCTTTTTTTGCCCCCCGCCCCCTTATTTTATCAGGGAGGTTTAGGTTTTCGGTTTTATTTCTTTTCGCTTATTTTTCGGGGTTTAGGGTTTCTGTTTTTTTCCTTTTCGCTCATTTTTCAGGGTTTCGGAGGAGATCAGGTATAAAGTACTGACTACACATATAAAGTACTCACTACACATATAAAGTACTCTCGTTAATTACATATAAAGTCATAATTACAATGTAGATCAATGCTAGCTAGTACATGCATGGAGGGAGTCTATTTTTCGACATAGTAGAATTCACCGAATTCATCTATGACATGCGTCAGCATGAATCCCGCCAATTCCTCCGCAATAGCTTTTACGCGGTTTTGTGGTAGGAGCTGGTTCCGCTTCCTTGACATCTTTAAAAGAAGGAGATCAAATCAGTTATGATCGAAACTAAACACACAATTGATGGTAGCAAAATAAAAGTTGTGTATGATGTTTACGTACCTCTCGATTTCTTACACTATTGACTCTCTCATTGACCCTCATGTGAATATACTCGCAAACGTAGTATCCACATAGTTCTTTCCCCTGTGGTTGTCGCAGACACCACTATAGAAGAATAGGATTTAATCAAATAATAATCAAGAGAATGATAATGGTATTAGAAAGATACTGTAATGCCCGGGGTTTTCCCCAAAATAGATTTGCCTGTTATTTTTTTTTTGCATCAGCATGGCATCAGCATCATCGCATCGCATGTTTTTTTTATCACAAAAACTATTTTATTAAACCCTATTTTATTTTGCTAAAATTTGTCGCAAAAGGTTTTTATTGAGACAGTCGTCTCCGTTTTTAAAAAAATTATTTACCAAATTAATTTTGCAAATTAAAAATAATTTTGATGCGAGCGAGAGAATAGCCCAGCTAGCTAGGCCCAAAAGCCCAGCAAGCAAACCCTAGCCTCCAAACCCTAATCCTGCCCTGGCAGTTTTGTTTTCCCACCCCTGCCTTTTGTAGCCACCCTCCTCTCTTTTTGCGTTTTCGCGATCGCGCCCTTCCACCTCCTCTCTTTTCTTTTTCCCCCTCCCTTTTCTTTTCTTCTCTCTTTTTCTTCCTCTCTCTCTTTCTTTTTCTCTCTCTCCCGTGCTCTCTTCCTTCCCGAGCCCGCTCGATCCCCTCCACCCCGCCGGCGCCTCCTCCACCGCGTGCTCGGCTCCGCCCCGCCCGGCTCCACCTCCGGCCGTGCCCCGCGCGCACCACCTCGTCCTCCCTCTCCTCCGGCTCTCCCCCCCCTCCGGCTCCTCTCTCCTCCCGCCGTCCCTTCTCTCCTCGATCCACGCCGGCCCCGCGCGCCCGTGGCTAGCTCGTCGCCGGCCGCTCCTCGACCTCGCCCCGGTCGTCCCCCTCTCTGGCCCGTCCTCTTCCGTCCTTCCCCGCCGTCCACGCCTCCCGTGCGTCCGCGCCGCCCTGCTCCTCCGTCGACGGCCGTGTCCCCGTCCCCTGCTCCACTCTTTCGTCTGCAGCTGGCCCGCCAAGGATCGAGCTCTCCGGCCCGTCTCCGCGTTCCTGATGCTGGCCTCTCCTCCCGTCGAGTTCCCGGCCGTGCCTCCTCTCCCGTCCGGCCCCCTAGCTGCTCCTCTCCCTCCTGTTCGTCTCCACCTCCCCGCCGGCTCCCTGCAGCACGTCGCCGTCCACCGCACCCGACCTCCCCTGGCGCCACTCCCTGCTGGCCGTATCCCCGTAGTGGCCTCCTGCTGCTGCCGCTGCTTGTGTCCGTCCCCGCTGCCGTGCTTGTGACGCTGATGCTGCTGTCCCTGTCCCGGTACTGTGCCGTGACTCCTTGTCCCTGTTGCCAGATCCCGTTGAGTCCCCGATGCATCTCCGTGCTGCCGTCCCCGATGAGTTTTCCCGTTTTCCCCGACGTGTTCTCCGATGCCCGCCTCCGTGAAGCTGTTTCCCGTTTCCGCTCCCGTCGTGAAACCGTGTCCGTGAAGCCGGTTCCCCCGTTTCCGTTCCCGTTTGTTTCCCGATGCCCGTTTCCCGACGGGAAGTTTTCCCGGTCGTTTCCCGTTTCTTTCCCCGTCGTGAAGTGCCTCGTTTTCCCGTCGTGAAGCCCGGAGTTCCCCGATGCCCGAGATTCCTGTTTCCCGTCGTGAAGCCGTCCCCGACGCCCAGTTCTCCGTCTCCGATGCCGTGCAACGACAAGATCTTCCCCGACCGGAACCGCCGAGTTCTCCGATGTCGTGATCCCCGACCATCGTGACCCCCGACGACCCCGAAGCCCGGAACGCCAAGGCCTGCCACAACGACGACCCGAGTACGACTACTTCCACGACGTCGACTACCTCGACTACTCCGACTCCGGATGAACGACTACTTCGACTACTTCGACTACGACGACGACGACGACTACTTCCTCTCCGATCCGAAGATGGTGGCTTCCGAATCCGAAGATCCCTGAATCCGATGTGTGACCCCAACCCTAACCCTATGCCATATATATATCCGTATCTTATAAAATCATGCATGCTTAATTAACATCGCACCTTTATCCATTTAGTCAAATTAAATCAACTAATCATGGGGTTTGTCCGGTGCATCTATATTTGCACCGATCCCATTTAAAATGTTTTGCCATGTGTTAGGGAATAAAATTTGGACAACCTTTAATTTGTCATGCATCATGTCATCAACATGCCGCTTCTTTTGCCATAGAAGTAAAATGCATCTTTTGCCTTCCAGTGTTCGTTGCTTCTTCGGGAATAGGCCGTTGAGTTGATGTGAGCAACGACAGGTTCTGCTACCTCTACCGGATTGCAGGCAAGTGATACTCCCTTGCTATCTTTGCTTGTCTTCTGTATCTTACCCGTCCTATCTTTTGTTCCTTGCTAGCCTTATATATCGATGCTTGTGTCCGATCCTATATGCATGTTTACCTTGCAGCCATGATATAGCCACACCCCCACATCCTATTAACCTGTTGTTTGTTTACCTTGTTAGCCTTGCGAGTCGTAGTGCATGCTTAGGTGCTTTGCTTCAGTCCTGTTATCTCTTTTGTCTAGTCTTGCTTATAACATGGTAGCTAGGCTCAACTAAAATGGTAATCTTTATTTTCTGTTGCGATGGGAATACCTTAATAAAGATAAGGCAACCGGCGGAAGGCCAATCGTGGTGATTTGTTCTGCTAGTGTCGCCTAGGACCCGAGTTCTTTTCCGGTGATCCAAGACTGAGCGCACTAACCACATGTGGGAGTTCTATGGGCCTCCCCGCAATCTATTACCGGATCCTCAAACCTGTCCAGGATGCCACAAGTAGTTCGGGTGTTTCGTAGATTTTGCGGACCGTGCGTTAACCGCATGTGGAAGGAGGGGCAATCGTATGAGTGTTCCCTCCCGAAGCCGTTCACGCAACGGTTAGGCCCACCTCGAAGCTTCGGCCGGACTCTCAAGGTGGATCAGTCCTAGCTAGGTGGGCTCTCTGGACTTGTTTGTAGAGAAGGGAAGTATTGCGTCGAACGCTCCACCGGTACACCTCTAAGCGAGTGTTTCGATGCGTGTGGGTTCATTGGTGCATCCCTGCAGGGTTAAATCTTTTCGAAAAGCCGTGTCCGCGGTTATGGACGACTTGGTGAAATGCGCTGGCTAAAAAGATCATAGACAACTTGCACCTTATGATGACTATTACTTGACTAGTAAGATAGATTACATGAATAATAATCTGATTAAAACTTGATCAACCGTGTGCGTGCCTTTGGGTTGCTCCTCGTGGGTTGATCGTGGAGTAACAATCGGCTGGGTAATGTTTGGTGATAGAATAGTTGGTTCCTTATGCGCTCTCTTACCTTGTCTCTGTTAGACGGAAGTTGTAGCGTGTCTCTATTAGTTGATAGTGTTGCTTGCTGCTGCCTCAATCGCTAACCCTCTTCCACCGGAATTCCAGCTTTGATATCTTGTGAGTATTATTTGCCAGTACTGTTTATAGTACTGACCCCTTCGGAGCTGCTATTCCAATGCAGCCAACAGGTTTGAAGTCTGACGATGTTAGCTTGGGAATCTCTCCGGCTTGGTCTGGGCAGGGATATGGTGCCTTCATTTATCTTCAGGACTCTTAGTCCAATTTGTTTCTTGTCCGTAGCCGGACGCTACCCCGCTTCCGTTGTTATTTGGATCTTTGTATTGTATCTTTGTTCTTGACTCTGTGAGTCGTTGCTGTATATATGTTCTTTTGTGGGTTCCATCGAGAACTGTTGTAATGTTATCACAATTCCACCCGCATAACGTGTGTGTTGCGACCTGCACGTTATGCCTGGTGGGCGTCCTTTAGGATCGTTATTATGCGGATTTGGCTGGAACGCTCAAGTCTGCATAGTACCGATCTTGGGGCGTTACAAAGTGGTATCAGAGCTCTGGTTCTTCGATACCCCGCTGGTCCAGTTTGCCTGTAGGATACCCTAGCTAATGGTCGTTGTTATAGAGTGTCCAAACTATTTTACTAAAACTTATTTGAAAATATCTCAATAGGATTCTTCTTTATTCCTTATTCCTCTGCTATTCCCCCTCTTACCTTTGTGTGATTTAAATCTCCTCTCTTATCTATCTTCTGGTTATAGCAGCTACGTGGGTTGGACGATCTCTTGCCTTTGACCTAATAGGTTCGATCTTCTGAAGGATCTCGACAGACGGTCATCGCCATCGACGTGAGCAAGAACCTCTTGTTAGTGGTGTCGAGAAGATCAACATGACGCTCGAAGATTCGATAGTTTACTTGCTCTTCTTCTCCCCAGCGGTAGCGTGGATCTCGGGGCGAGATCCCTTGTTAGTGGTGTCGGTTGTAAATGCCCGGGGTTTTTCCCCAAATTAGATTTGCCTGTTATTTTCTTTTTGCATCAGCATGACATCAGCATCATCGCATCGCATGTTTTTTTATCACAAAAACTATTTTTATTAAACCCTATTTTATTTTGCTAAAATTTGTCGCAAAAGGTTTTATTGAGACAGTCGTCTCCGTTTTCAAAAAATTATTTACCAAATTAATTTTGCAAATTAAAAATAATTTTGAGCGAGCGAGAGAATAGCCCAGCTAGCTAGGCCCAAAAGCCCAGCAAGCAAACCCTAGCCTCCAAACCCTAATCCTGCCCTGGCAGTTTTGTTTTCCCACCCCCTGCCTTTTTGTAGCCACCCTCCTCTCTTTTTGCGTTTTCGCGATCGCGCCCTTCCACCTCTTCTCTTTTTCTTTTTCCCCCTCCCTTTTCTTTTCTTTCTCTCTTTTTCTTCCTCTCTCTCTTTCTTTTTCTCTCTCTCCCGTGCTCTCTTCCTTCCCGAGCCCGCTCGATCCCCTCCACCCCGCCGGCGCCTCCTCCACCGCGTGCTCGGCTCCGCCCCGCCCGGCTCCACCTCCGGCCGTGCCCCGCGCGCACCACCTCGTCCTCCCTCTCCTCCGGCTCTCCCCCCCCTTCCGGCTCCTCTCTCCTCCCGCCGTCCCTTCTCTCCTCGATCCACGCCGGCCCCGCGCGCCCGTGGCTAGCTCGTCGCCGGCCGCTCCTCGACCTCGCCCCGGTCGTCCCCTCTCTGGCCCGTCCTCTTCCGTCCTTCCCCGCCGTCCACGCCTCCTGTGCGTCCGCGCCGCCCTGCTCCTCCGTCGACGGCCGTGTCCCCGGCCCCTGCTCCACTCTTTCGTCTGCAGCTGGCCCGCCAAGGATCGAGCTCTCCGCCCGTCTCCGCGTTCCTGATGCTGGCCTCTCCTCCCGTCGAGTTCCCGGCCATGCCTCCTCTCCCGTCCGACCCCCTAGCTGCTCCTCTCCCTCCTGTTCGTCTCCACCTCCCCGCCGGCTCCCTGCAGCACGTCGCCGTCCACCGCAACCCGACCTCCCCTGGCGCCACTCCCTGCTGGCCATATCCCCGTAGTGGCCTCCTGCTGCTGCCGCTGCTTGTGACCGTCCCCGCTGCCGTGCTTGTGACGCTGATGCTGCTGTCCCTGTCCCGGTACTTGCGCCGTGACTCCTTGTCCCTGTTGCCAGATCCCGTTGAGTCCCCGATGCATCTCCGTGCTGCCGTCCCCGATGAGTTTTCCCGTTTTCCCCGACGTGTTCTCCGATGCCCGCCTCCGTGAAGCTGTTTCCCGTTTCCGCTCCCGTCGTGAAACCGTGTCCGTGAAGCCGGTTCCCCCGTTTCCGTTCCCGTTTGTTTCCCGATGCCCGTTTCCCGACGGGAAGTTTTCCCGGTCGTTTCCCGTTTCTTTCCCCGTCGTGAAGTGCCTCGTTTTCCCGTCGTGAAGCCCGGAGTTCCCCGATGCCCGAGATTCCTGTTTCCCGTCGTGAAGCCGTCCCCGACGCCCAGTTCTCCGTCTCCGATGCCGTGCAACGACAAGATCTTCCCCGACCGGAACCGCCGAGTTCTCCGATGCCGTGATCCCCGACCATCGTGAACCCCGACGACCCCGAAGCCCGGAACGACAAGGTCCGCAACGACGACGACCCGAGTACGACTACTTCCACGACGTCGACTACCTCGACTACTCCGACTCCGGATGAACGACTACTTCGACTACTTCGACTACGACGACGACGACTACTTCCTCTCCGATCCGAAGACGGTGGCTTCCGAATCCGAAGATCCCTGAATCCGATGTGTGACCCCAACCCTAACCCTATGCCATATATATATGCGATATCTTATAAAATCATGCATGCTTAATTAACATCGCACCTTTATCCATTTAGTCAAATTAAATCAACTAATCATGGGGTTTGTCCGGTGCATCTATATTTGCACCGATCCCATTTAAAATGTTTTGCCATGTGTTAGGGAATAAAATTGGACAACATTTAATTTGTCATGCATCATGTCATCAACATGCCGCTTCTTTTGCCATAGAAGTAAAATGCATCTTTTGCCTTCCAGTGTTCGTTGCTTCTTCGGGAATAGGCCGTTGAGTTGATGTGAGCAACGACAGGTTCTGCTACCTCTACCGGATTGCAGGCAAGTGATACTCCCTTGCTATCTTTGCTTGTCTTCTGTATCTTACTCGTCCTATCTTTTGTTCCTTGCTAGCCTTATGTATCGATGCTTGTGTCCGATCCTATATGCATGTTTACCTTGCAGCCATGATATAGCCACACCCCCACATCCTATTAACCTGTTGTTTGTTTACCTTGTTAGCCTTGCGAGTCGTAGTGCATGCTTAGGTGCTTTGCTTCAGTCCTGTTATCTCTTTTGTCTAGTCTTGCTTATAACATGGTAGCTAAGCTCAACTAAAATGGTAATCTTTATTTTCTGTTGCGATGGGAATACCTTAATAAAGATAAGGCACCGGCGGAAGGCCAATCGTGGTGATTTGTTCTGCTAGTGTCGCCTAGGACCCGAGTTCTTTTCCGCTGATCCAAGACTGAGCGCACTAACCACATGTGGGAGTTCTATGGGCCTCCCCGCAATCTATTACCGGATCCTCAAACCTGTCCAGGATGCCACAATTAGTTCGGGTGTTTCGTAGATTTTGCGGACCGTGCGTTAACCGCATGTGGAAGGAGGGGCAATCGTATGAGTGTTCCCTCCCGAAGCCGTTCACGCAACGGTTAGGCCCACCTCGAAGCTTCGGCCGGACTCTCAAGGTGGATCAGTCCTAGCTAGGTGGCTCTCTGGACTTGTTTGTAGAGAAGGGAAGTATTGCGTCGAACGCTCCACCGGTACACCTCTAAGCGAGTGTTTCGATGCGTGTGGGTTCATTGGTGCATCCCTGCAGGGTTAAATCTTTTCGAAAAGCCGTGTCCGCGGTTATGGACGACTTGGTGAAATGCGCTGGCTAAAAAGATCATAGACAACTTGCACCTTATGATGACTATTACTTGACTAGTAAGATAGATTACATGAATAATAATCTGATTAAAACTTGATCAACCGTGTGCGTGCCTTTGGGTTGCTCCTCGTGGGTTGATCGTGGAGTAACAATCGGCTGGGTAATGTTTGGTGATAGAATAGTTGGTTCCTTATGCGCTCTCTTACCTTGTCTCTGTTAGACGGAAGTTGTAGCGTGTCTCTATTAGTTGATAGTGTTGCTTGCTGCTGCCTCAATCGCTAACCCTCTTCCACCGGAATTCCAGCTTTGATATCTTGTGAGTATTACTTGCCAGTACTGTTTATAGTACTGACCCCTTCGGGGCTGCTATTCCAATGCAGCCAACAGGTTTGAAGTCTGACGACGTTAGCTTGGGAATCCCTCCGGCTTGGCCTGGGCAGGGATATGGTGCCTTCGTTTATCTTCAGGACTCTTAGTCCAATTTGTTTCTTGTCCGTAGCCGGACGCTACCCGCTTCCGTCGTTATTTGGATCTTTGTATTGTATCTTTGATCTTGACTCTGTGAGTCGTTGCTGTATATATGTTCTTTTGTGGGTTCCATCGAGAACTGTTGTAATGTTATCACAATTCCACCCGCATAACGTGTGTGTTGCGACCTGCACGTTATGCCTGGTGGGCGTCCTTTAGGATCGTTATTATGCGGATTTGGCTGGAACGCTCAAGTCTGCATAGTACCGATCTTGGGGCGTTACAGATACACAGACCTAGATATGTAGTAGTACTTACTTTGTTAGCCTTGAACTCCAGCTTATCTTTCCATTCACCGTGTTCTTCCGCGATGAACTTTTTCCAAACCCTGCCCGGAAAAGAAAATGAATTGATATCCGGAAATGAACGAAAGAGGACGATATAGTGCGATGGAAATTACCTCTTGAGCATTAGACGCACGCTTTTGTAATCATCTTGATCTCTCCTTAATGAGTCCCAGACTTCAACTTCTCCTTCCTCGAGTCTAATGATTAGCAGAATGAAGTGGTACCTACCCAAGATTTATATACGCAGGTATTCAGAACTCATCAATTACACTTAATATCGGGAAAGCAAAATAGAATGTGTACAAGACAGTAACACTCACCCGAAGTTGTAAGGAAAAAGTATTTCCTTTTTGGTACTTTGTCGCTTAAAAAATATTAGCAAAAGGTCCTCTGTGTCCTGGACATACAGAGGACTTTCTACGGTGATTTCATTAACTTTATCCGGGTCAATGAACCCAATGTCCCAGATTCCTCCCATTCGGCATTCACGAATCTTCATTCTGCATAATAGCGTACAAAAGAATGTTGTGAGGATAATTACAAGCAATGAAACGAGCTTAAATATAAATAATTAAATTACATGAATAAATTACTTACAGACAATAGCAGCTGATGATAGATTTGTCGAGAGCACGTTGATTGTACATCTGAAAAAGTTCGGAGAACTCAACCTGCACACCATATTCTCGGAAGTAGTGTTGTTCCTTAACTCCCGCCATGAGATATTCTCTCACTTGTTTTGCGGCGGCCATGTACCAGTTATGCAATTTATATAACTGTGTTATTAGAGCACTCGGATTTTCGACCAGAGGCTGTCCGAGTTCAAATTTATATTGAATTGTTATCTGCGCTATTTGGTAACCTGTGTCGCCAATGACAACTTCTCCATGCTCGATTTCCCGAGCTTCAGAAGGCACAATGAGCGGGGCGATCGATTGTGCTTCTTGTTCTCCGAGCTGGGCAACTCTTTTTCTGCACACTTTATCTTTCTCCATCTGTGAGGAAAGTACCTTGTCAATACCTCGCTCATAGTCTGAAAGGGGCGGCGGTGGAGGGTTATATAGGTTGTCAACGGTGCGATCTTTTACCTCGGTTGGTATAGTCTTTAGAAGTTCCTTTATGGGGTCAAGTCTTGCCTCCAGTCTTTCCTTTTTTTCTGTTCAAAAAACGCTTTAGCCTTGCCTTGTGTGCTCAGTTCTAATTCCTCTATAGTCATCTCGCCAGCTAACTTCTCAGGAGCCTTGACTTCCTTGGGTTTTCTTGCACGTTTCTTGACAGGGGACGATGTGAACAGCTTCCGCTTTGTCAAATTACTAGTGGGCGTAGCAGTCAGCTGACGGGACGGCGCGGGCGATGGACTCGCGGTGGGCTCCCAATCATCGAGGGAGGAGGGTGGACTTTGCTGTGGTGAATTTCTAACCGGAGGAGTCGGTGGCCTTGGCGCCGAGTCTGGAAACTTGATGTATTTCTTCTTCCATAGAACGATACCAAGCTCGACTTCTCCTAATGTCTTCTCGCCTTCAGCTCCAAGAATGTCAAGATGCATTGAGTTGAATCCCGACAAAACTTTCGTGACCCCGACACGAGCAAATCCAGCTGGAATCTCACCAAAATGGAAGGTTGCTCCAAGTTGATGTGGTAAAGCATAGCCATTCGCCACTGGAAAACTAAGGTTATTCATTGGCGCATGTAACTCACAATTTGTCTTCTCCGTGATATCATCCACGGGGTAGCGCGCCGCCGACGGTTCATCAACTGTAGGATCTTGTAGCTGCATGGAACCCACGCGCTTTTCCGCTACGATGGGCAGACTTCGACTGCATGATCTTCTACTCGCGGCTGAGATTCCCTTTGCTGGGTAATTAAAGCCAGTTGCTCCTTCACATCATGCATCTGGCGTTCTAATGCAGTAAACCTCTCCGCCTCCCTCTTCTTACTTCTGTAATGTTTTCTATAAGTTGCAGCGTCCTCCGGAAACCCTTCAAGAAAACCAACCCCGCCTCCTCTGTCTCGACATCGTCCCCAGTGTTCTTTATTCCCGAGGGCGAGTGAAAGCTCGTCGTCCTCTATATCGGGAACATATTTTCCCTGTCGGACTAGTTCTATTGCGTCAACTAGTTTTTTGGCGACTCTTGTAATTCTTTTCTTCCATTTTCCCTGTGTAACAATCAGCCCTGTGTCTGGGTCCAAGACTGCCCCATGCGCGAACAACCAGAACTTGGACCTGTCGGGCCAGCCATCTGTCTGTGGAGTGATCCCTTTTTTACGCAGCTCGTTTTCATAGGCTTCCCACTTAGGCAAGGCAGTCTTGTAGCCACCTGAGCCGAAACGATGGTGATATTTCTTCTTCTGAGCATTCAACTTATTTTGGGTCGATCGGGCCACAGCGACGGCCGATTTCTTATACGCCGCAAATTCAGGCCAGTTATCTTTTAGCTTCTCTAGAGGTCCGGTGAAATTTGGAGGTTTTTTCCCATATTTTCTCCACAGTCCGTTCTTCCAGTTGTTGAATTGCTGGGCCATCTTGCTAAGAGTCCATTCCTTGACTTTGTCCTACCTCTTCTGTGGGAGATCTGCCGGTAGGGTGAAAGAAGCCAATATCAAGGCCCAAAGGGTATCTTTAATTCTTTCCTCAAGATATTTTGCGCCAATGTTGGCTTTCTTCGGCTTATTCCATTCTGCAACGGTGATCGGGACCATGTCCCTAACAAGAACACCGCATTGAGCTACATATTTAGTGTAGATTCCTTCGGGTTTCTCCGGTTTGCCTTTTATACTAACTTCGTTGATCGACAACTTTGCACCATCCGGCAGCTTTACCCCTTGGTTCGGGCCTCGTTTAGGGATTGACTTAGATCCAGAGGGCTAAAAGAAAAATGTTTCGTTAATAAGTGCAATATAAATCAATTAATGCATCTAGCTAGTGATCAACAAGACTAATATATACCTCGCTGGAGTTTTCTAACGGCACTTCTTCGTCATCGTTTTCGTCTCTGAAATTTTCTAACTCAAGTCCCTCACCGGAGTCGTTTAAACATTTCGCGCTGAAATCTTCGTCGTCTTCGTCGCCGGAATCTTCTCCATCAGAATTGGGTCCTGCAGCCCTATCATATATAATTGCTTGCATCCGGTCTTCATTCTCCTCGTCTCGGATGAAGGGGGCGTCGTCTCGGGTGATGGGGGCGTCGTCCTCCATAGCTCAATGTCACTGCAAATTTTTAATTCATAGCAAACAACTTTAAATTTCATTGCAACTAAAAATAACATTGCTTTGATAAATTTTCAAACTTTGCTAAATTTACTCATACACTAATGAAATAATTTTCACACTTTGCTACTAAAATTTTCTAACTTAGCAATATTTCTAACTTAGCAATATTCCAAACTTTACTATGCTATCTAAATGACCTAGCAATATTTCTAACAACATTGCTACACTAATAATAACCTAAAATAATTTTCAAACTTTGCTACTAAAATTTTCTAACTTAGGAATATTTCAAACTTAGGAATATTTCTAACTTAGCAATATTTCAAACTTAGCAATATTTCTAACTTAGCAATATTTCAAACTTAGCAATATTTCTAACTTAGCAATATTTCTAACATAGCAATATTTCTAACTTAGCAATATTTCAAACTTAGCAATATTTCTAACTTAGCAATATTTCAAACTTAGCAATATTTCAAACTTTACTATGTTATTTAAATGACTTAGCAATATTTCTAACAAAATTGCTAACAATTTTTCTACTAACAATTTTTTCTACTAAATATTAACACTACCTAAATTGTGCTATCTAAATGATCTAAATTGTGCTATCTAAATGATCTAAATGGAGGCATAAAAAGAAAAAGGTGAGGATGACGTCACATGACGTCATCACTGGAGGCAGCAGCCGGCCTCTGTCGATCAAGGGATCAACGAAAGGGAGCGCGGGGAGGAGACCGCGAGGGCGCGGTCGATGCGCGGGACGGCGCAGAGCCGAACGAGCGGCGCGCGGGACCATATGGTCACCAGAGCCACCGGCGGCGAGACTTTCCGCGGCGGCGGACGGCGGTGAACGACGGCAGGGCGGAAGAGAGGGAAGGAAGGGGTCCAGGAGGAGAAGCAGCTCACCAGGATCACTATGGAGGGGTCGGAATGTCCGGAGGAGGCCGGACGGCGACGGAAACTTGCCGAACACACCGGCAGCCGGAGCTCGGGAAGATGGCCCGATTAGGCCGATTGACCACGGGAGGGGCCGGAGCAGGGCTCACAACGGCCGCCGGAGCAGGAGCGCGCGACGGCGGGGGGCGCGACGGAGGCCGGAGCGTGGCGGCGGCCGAAAATTTTGGCAGGGCTTTGCCGGCCGGAGCAGGTTCGTGGAGGAGATCGATTTCTGCTAAGTGAAGAAACGGCCGCCGTTTCTATACAAAAAGGCCTTTAGTACCGGTTGCACATACCAACCGGCACAAAAGACCCCTTTTAATACCGGTTGGTATTTGCAACCGGTACTAAAGGTCTTTTTTCGGCCGCGCGAATTCCCGCGCGCGAAACAACCCTTTTGTACCGGTTGGTTTCTGCAACCGGTACTAAAGGTATTTTTTTTTGGAATTTCTTTTTTCATTGTTCTTTTTCCTGATTTCTTTATTCTATTAATTTAATTGTCCAAATTTGACAAACTTTATATCAAACTTAAGCCCTGGACATGTAGAATCTTTGCTACTGGTTATTTTCAATTTGACTATGTTGAATGTATTCAAATTTCAAATGGATAATTTGAGTCAATTTGACATAGATTTAAATCCATATCATCAAAAAATTGAAACAAAATGCATGTTTGGTTGTTTTTTATATAATTTGAATTTCTAAAAATGCTTTTAATATGAATTTTTTCTGCTCTAGTTTATTTTTCTTTTATACTTAGTTTAATTGTTTCAATATTTATGAAAATCATATCTTTTTATGATTTGTTTTATATCTATTGATTCAATTGTCCAAATTTGACAAACTTTATATCAAACTTAAGCCCTGGACATATAGAATCTATTGCTACTGGTTATTTTCAAATTTGACTATGTTGAATATATTCAAATTTCAAATGGATGATTTGAGTAAATTTGATATAGATTTAAATCCATATCATCAAAAAATTGAAACAAAATTGAAACCGTGTGCATTTGATAAAAGGTTTAATACATTAATTATTAAATTTGAGCTCCAACGGTGCACACAGATCGTGTGTTTCCTTCGAGCGCTTATGAGCTCTGTTTTGGGCCGCGGCGTTTTTCGCGCGCGAAGCGCACCCCTTTCGTACCGGTTATAGATTACAACCGGTACTAATGGGCTTTTATTTTTTTAGAGCGCGTGTTTCTTTAGAGCGCTTGTGAGCCGTTGGATCAGAAGCACACGGATCGTGTGTTTCTTTAGAGCGCTTGTGAGCCGTTGGATCAGAAGCACACGGATCGTGTGTTTCTTTAGAGCGCTTGTGAGTCGTTGGATCAGAAGCACACGGATCGTGTGTTTCTTTAGTCCCGGTTCCAGCTACCAACCGGGACTAAAAAGGTGAAGAGTTGCCAGATATAAATATCCAACCGGAGGGAGTCACTCGGAGAGGCATGTCTATAAGAGAGGCAGGAGTACACTTCACAGCCATCAACTGTGATGATATGTAACACTTTTGGGAACCAGCGGCAAGGGCTTATTTGATGATCTGGTATATCCCCAACACTTGTTGGGACGGTTGCAGATTATCAGAGAAGTCTTGCCACTGCTACAAAACCGTGTGTTTTGTTCTATCTACAAAATACTTCAGTTCATCGACCGAATACAAATCATTCGGATTCCCGTCATACAGCCCAACGGTGCATTTGATATGCAGGCACTCACGAGCCACCGTTGGGCTGTATGACGGAGAAACCGTGTGCATTTGATAAAGGTTTAATACATTAATTATTACACATCACCAACAACATCCTTATCTAGTGTTCACTTTTTTCTTCGTGTGTGTCCCTTTCTTCTGATTGCGTCGTAGCCATGGACAATATTCATCATTTAACACGATGCTTGGGTCAGTTTTCACTTTGAAGGGCGGAATTTCATTAAACTTATTGTAATCTTCTGACATGTCTGTCTTGTCCTTCACTCCCATGATGTTTCTTTTCCCTGAAAGAACTATGTAGCGCTTTGGCTGATCGCATGATGTATCGGCTCGCTTATCTTTTCTTTCACTACCACAGAATGGGTTATAGGGAGGTTGGCACTCTGTGGCACACCGTTAATTCGTGCGTCACAGAAATATGTTTCTGTGGCGCACCGTGCTTGGTGCGCCATAGAAAGTCACATTTCTGTGGCGCACCTGGCCACATGCGCCACAGAAATGTGACTTTCTGTGGCGCACCAGCCACGGTGCGCCACAGAAAGCCAGATTTCTGTGGCGCATGCCCACCCATGCGCCACAGAATTTTTGTGGGTCCCACGTACAATCATTGTGCTAGGGTCCATCTGGGGACATTCTGTGGCGCACCGTGGCTGGTGCGCCACAGAAAAGTGACATTCTGTGGCGCACCGTGGCTGGTGCGCCACAGAAAGCTGACTTTCTGTGGCGCACCAAGTTTGGTGCGCCACAGATTTTTTTTTTTCCAAATCCCACCCCCCCCTGGATCGCCTTTTTAGTTTTGCAGGAAGTAAAAGAAAATGATTTTCTGGGGGTGCGCCACAGAATTCTCGCCACAAAAATATTTTCTGTGGCGCACCTTGCTTGGTGCGCCACAGAAATGTGAGAATTCTGTGGCGCACCAAGCAAGGTGCGCCACAGAAAATATTTCTGTGGCGCACCTGGCCTGGTGCGCCACAGAAGTCTGAAAAAATTCAAAAAATGCAAAAAAAAAATATAAAAAGGTGCGCCACAGAATTCCAATTTGGTGCGCCACTGATAGCCATTTCTGTGGTAGTGTTTTTTTCGATTTAGAAGACATGTCCTTCACATAGAAAACCTGAGCCACATCATTGGCTAGGACGAATGGCTCGGTGTGGTACCCAAGATTGTTGAGATCCACTGTAGTCATGCCGTACCGCCGGTCCATCTCTACCCCGCCTGCCAGGTTGATCCATTTGCACTGAAACAAAGCGATCTTAAAAGAAGGTCCATAGTGAAGTTCCCATATCTGCTGTATGCAACCATAATATGTGTCCTTTGTCCCATCGTCGTTTGTTGCATCAAAGCGGACACCACTGTTTTGGTTAGTGCTCTTTTTATCTTGGGTTTCCGTGTAAAATGTATTCTCATTTATCTCGTACCCTTGGAAAGTCAATATAGTCGAAGATGGTGACTTGGCCAACAAGTATAGCTCATCTCCAACAGTGGTGTTATTAATGAGATGTGTACGCAACCAACTACCGAAAGTTTCCACGTGCTTTCCTTTAATCTAGAAGTCAGTCTGCTCCGAGTATTCGGAGCGTAAAATATCCATGTGTTTCACGATATACGGAGCCACCAATCTGGAATTTTATAGAACTGTGTAGTGTGCTTGAGTGAAAGAATGCCCGTCCATACTTCTTGTTGCTTTCTTTCCTAGCGTGCCTTTTCCACGCAGTCTCCCCTCATGGCGCGATTGAGGAACACCGATCGGCTTAAGATCAGGAATAAAGTCAACACAAAACTCAATGACCTCCTCTGTTCCATAGCCCTTGGACATGCTTCATTCTGTCCTAGCACGGTTATGAACGTATTTCTTTAAGACTCCCATGAACCTCTAAAAGGGGAACAAGTTGTGTAGAAATACAGGACCGAGAATGGAAATCTCTTCGACTAGGTGAATTATGAGGTGCGTCATAATATTGAAAAAGGACGGTGGAAACACCAACTCGAAGCTGACAAGACATTGGACCACACCCTTCTGTAAACTTGGTAGAGTTGCTGGATTGATTACCTTCTGAGAAATTGCATTGAGGAATGCACATAGCTTCACAATGGGTACTCGAACGTTTTCCGGTAGAAGCTTCCTCAATGCAACCGGAAGTAATTGTGTCATAATCACGTGGCAGTCATGAGACTTCAGGTTTTGGAACTTTTTCTCTGCCATGTTTATTATTCCCTTTATATTCAACGAGTAGCCAGAAGGGACCTTGATACTGCTCAGGACTTGAAAAAAGATCTCCTTCTCTTCTTTGGTAAGAGCGTAGCTGGCAGTACCTTAATACTTCTCTGGATTCAGGTTGTCTCTTTCGTGCGTACGTTGCTGGTCCTGCCGTGCATCCGCTGTATCTTTCGTCTTCCCATACACGCCTAAAAAGTTTAGTAGGTTCACGCAAAGATTTTTCGTCACGTGCATCACGTCGATTGCAGAGCGAACCTCTAGGATTTTCCAGTAGGGTAAATCCCAAAATATAGATTTCTTTTTCCATAAGGGTACGTGCTTGTTTGCGTCTTTCGGAACAGATAGACTTCCAGAACCCTTTCCAAAGATTACTTCTAAATCCTTGACCATGCCATATATAACATCACCATCAGTGCGTGTAGGCTTCGTCCGGTTATCTGCCTCACCTTTGAAATGCTTTCATTTGTTTCTTACGTGATGCCTGTTTGGAAGAAATTGACGATGCCCCAGGTACACATTCTTGTTACCTAAATATATACTGTCAGTCTTATCTAAACAGTGTGTACATGCATTGTATCCCTTGTTCGACTGTCCTGAAATGTTACTAAGAGCAGGCCAATCATTGATGGTTATAAACAACAATGCTCGTAGGCCAAATTCCTGCTGTTTGTACTCATCCCACACACGTACGCCTTCGTCAGACCACAACTGTAAAAGTTCGTCAACTAATGGCCTCAGATACACATCAATGTCGTTGCCGGGTTGCTTCGGGCCTTGAATAAGCACTGGCATCATAATATACTTTTGCTTTATGCACAACCAAGGAGGAATGTTATAGATACATAGAGTCACGGGCCAGGTGCTATGACTGCTGCTCTGCTCCCCAAACGGATTCAAGTCATCTGTACTTAGACTAAACCTTAAATTTCTTGCGTCAGCTGCAAAATCCCCAAACGCATTGTTGATGTTTCTCCACTGAGCCCCATCAGCGGGGTGTCTCAGCATCTCGTCTTCCTTACGGTCTACTTTGTGCCATCGCAACAACTTGGCATGCTCTTTGTTTCGGAACAAACGTTTCAACCGTGGTATTATAGGAGCATACCACATCACCTTCGCGGGAACCCTCTTCCTGGGGCTCTGCTCGCCCTCAACATCACCTGGGTCATCTCGCCCGATCTTATACCGCAATGCACTGCATATCGGGCATGCATTCAAATTCTTGTACTTCTCACCGCGGTAGAGGATGCAGTCATTGATGCATGCATGTATCTTCTCCACCTCTAATCCAAGAGGGCAGACAATCTTCTTTGCTTCGTATGTATTGTGGGGCAATTCATTATTCCTTGGAAGACTCTTCTTAAATATTTGTAGCAACTCTTCAAATGCCTTGTCAGATATTCCATTCTTTGCCTTCCACTGCAGCAATTCCAGGGTGGTACCCAGCTTTTTCTGGCCATCTTCACAATTTGTGTACAACAATTTTTTGTGATCCTCTAACATGCGCTCCAACTTCGACCACTCGTTTTCACTTCCGCACTTCATCTGTTCATCGAGAATGACCCGACGAAGATCATCATCATCGGACTGATCAACAATGACCTCATGCTCAACTTCGTCTTCCCCCATTGTAGTATCACCGTGTTCAGAGAACACATGATAGTTGTCATCATCCTTTTCTTCAGGGTCTTCCATTATAACCCCTCTTTCTCCATGCTTGGTCCAACAAAAATAATTGGGCATGAAGCCTTGTCGCAGCAGGTGGGAGTGTATGGTTCATACGCTCGGGTAATTCCTCGTATTCCGACATTCATCACATGGACAAATCATAAAACCATTTTTCAGCTTGTTTAACTTAACCACATCGAGAAAACGATGCATGCCATCAATGAACTCGGGACGGCGTCGATCACCGTACATCCATTCTCGGCTCATCTGCATTACATAAATACATCAAAAACCATTACACCAGCTAAATAATGAATAGAGATACGTGACCAAATTAATTAATACAAGTTCATCACATTAAAACCAAAGTAGAGTAGTGCCCAAATATAATACATAGTTCTCACGAAACATACATCAATCGAAACTAACATACAACTATCTAAAGAATTTATATCCAACAACAAATGCGATCAGAATCGCAACCAAGGTAACTATTGAACCAACAGCCTAATGATACCAAGCCTCTTGACTAATGATATATTTTCTAATATTTTTAAGCTTGACACGCATTGCATCCATCTTCATCTCGTGAGCAGCGACGATTCCCGTGAGCATCAACAATGTCGGCAATCTTCAAGTCCAATACCATCTTCTCTTCCAGGCATTGGAGACGAAGATCTTCACTTATCTTCAATTTTCTTTCAAATCGTTGTTTTCTTTTTCTAAAACCTCGACAATAGGGTCGGCTGGAATTTTCGGTTCAACTAGCTCCTAAATAAAAATATATCTATGACAAGTTGGTCAACATGATTGTTATAACCACGAAAAAAAATAGTTACAAAAATATACCACATCCGAATCATAGACCGGACGAGGGCCGACGGGGACAGATATCAAAACCATGACACTATACATATAAAAAAACATAAGAAAATTATACAAGAAATAATTATGCATTTAAATCATATAACTAACATTTTTTAAAATAAAAGATAAAAAAAGAGGCTCACCGAGGTGGTGTCGGTTACGGAGCGGAGCGGGCGATCGACGGCGGTGAGGAGGGGACGGGACAACACTATATGAAACCACAAATTATACTTTAATTTGAGCTCAAAATGCATATAAAATAAATGAAATCACTAACTTAGGCATTTCATCAAACACCTTGCAAGCACTACAAAAATCAAATTAGCTAAACTTGCAACAAAATGAGCTAAACTTGAAATGCTGGAAGAGAAGATGAAGAAGTTGCTAACCCTTGTATAGGGTGCCACAAATCTTGACAAATGTTGAAGGAAAATGGGGTGACCCAGAGCTTGGGAGAGAGGAAAATGGAGTTGGTCTCGGGTTGCTCAAATAATGGAGCTGGCCGACTCGGGGTGGAAGAAGATATAGGCAGAACCTTTTTAGTACCAGCTGTTTTAACCAGCCGGTACTAAAGACTACTATTTAGTACCAGTTGGCAATAACAACCGGTACTAAAGGTCTGACCGTGGGGCCATCAACCGTGGCCGCATGTGCCGCGGGGCCTCCAACCCTTTAGTACCGGTTGGTAGTAACAACCGGTACTAAAGAGTAGCCTTTAGTACCGGTTGTTAAGACCAACCGGTACTAAAGGGTTGGAGGCTTGGGGCACATATACAACCGGTGCTAATGGCCCCCTTTAGTACCGTTTTTTAGACAACCGGTACTAAAGGGGGCGCACCGTTGCCCCATTTTCTACTAGTGCATGCAGAAGGTGCGGCAAGACCGTGATAGAGGCGAAGAAACATAGGTAGAGGGGCGACGGCGACACATACGACCACAACGAAGAGAACGCGTGGACGTGCTCAAAATCTACATGTCTCGTTGAACTATGGGACTGCTAGTATAATGGGACCTGATGTCAACCAACAAAGAGACGTATGGACAAAATTCCACCGACCTGAGCAAAGGGACGGCCCATATATATCACTTTGGTGCAGATCAAACTACTTAAATAGCTAGAGCCGCAGCAATAGCCAGGATTACAGCTTAGAGTAATTGATCCGATCTGTGTAAACAAGCACTAAGATAATGCCGGGTCTGTCTATCCTTGCAGGTTGAAGCTCACTATATCTATTTTGCGGATCATCCAGCGACCCCCGCAGTGAACAAAGCCGTCACTGGTGGAAAACACCCCATTAGTCCCGGTTGGTTTGGGCCATTAGTCCCGGTTCCCCAACCGGGACTAGCCAATCGGGACTAATGCTAGTCCCGGTTGGGACACGAACCGGGACTAATGGGGGCAGCACGTGTCACGTCCGGAGGCAGCAGGGCGGAGGGGCTTTAGTCCCGGTTCGTAATACGAACCGGGACTAATGGGGGCAGCACGTGGCACGTCCGGAGGCAGCAGGGCGGAGGGGCTTTAGTCCCGGTTCGTAATACGAACCGGGACTATTGGCCCGTCAAATATTTCACTATTTTTCAGAAATTCTAGGAAAAGGTTTAAATTTGTAAATCAGTAATGCTTATTCTGTAATTCATAAAAATATGAAAAAAATATACCAAAATGTTCAGAAAAATAAGACCTATTTGATTATGTTAAAAAAACTGAAATTAAATAATTTTTAGAACTACAAAAATGCCACAACTAGTGAAATATGGGGAACCACTATTACACATCATCCTCACGAATATATTACCCACATCTATAGTCCCGTGCTTGGTCAAACATATTAAACACGAGTTTCATGCATATATACATCTCTTTTACACTAACCCTTTCACTTAGACCTTTCGATAGTATTCTCCCTTCGGATCTAAGACCTCTGCATCTAAGAATCCCGCAATTTCCTCTTAAATTGCTCGTACGCGATCCTGTGGTAGAAGACAATCCCGCAACCGTTCGATCTAATCTAAATAAAGGGTCAATATATATGAATGAAACTAAACACAATTGATGGCAATAAACTAAAATTGTGAATATTGTTTACGCACTTCAAGTTGTTCTAATATTCTGCCTCTCTCACAAGTTGTCTAGCGAATGAACTCGCAAATGTAGTATCCACATAAATGATTCCCACTTCCCTGCCTCAAACACTTTACGTAAACCTGAGCCACATCATTGGCTAGGACGAATGGTTCGTCTCCATACGATAGATTCTTGAGATCCACTATTGTCATTCCGTACAGCTGGTCTACCTTTACCCCTTCTGTATTCATGTTGACTCAACTGCACCGAAATAAAGGGACCTTAAAAGTAGGTCCATAGTCAAGTTCTCATATCTCCTCTATGTAACCATAGTATGTGTCCTTTTGTCCATTCTCGTCTGTTGCATCAAAGCGAACACCACTGTTTTGGTTGGTACTCTTTTTATCTTAGGCGATCGTGTAAAATGTATTCCCATTTATCTCGTACTCTTGGAAAGTCAATACAGTCGAAGATGGTGACGCGGCCAATAAGTAGAGTTGATCTCTAACATCGGTGTCGTTCATGAGATGTAATCGTAACCAACTGCCGAAAGTCTCCATGTGTTTTTGTTTAATCCAGGAGTCAGGCTTCCTGGGTTTTGGAGCGTACAATATTCTTTTGTACCTCGATATACGGAGCCACGAAGGTGGAACTTTGTAGAACTGTGCAGTGTGCTTGAGTGAAATAATGTCCGTCCCTACATATCATTGCTTTCTTTCCTAGCGTGCCTTTTCCACTAAGCCTCCCCTCATGCCGCGATTCAGGAAGACCAATCGACTTAATATCGGGAATAAAGTCAATACAAAACTCAATGACCCCCTCTGTTCCATAGCCTTTGGAGATGCTTCCTTCTAGCCTAGCACGGTTATGAACATATTTCTTTAAGACTCCCATGAATCTCTCGAAGGGGAACATATTGTGTAGAAATACAGGACCGAGAATTGCAATCTCGTCGACTAGGTGAACCAGGAGATGCGTCATAATATTGAAAAATGATGGGGGAAACACCAACTCAAAACTAACAAGACATTGGACCACATCCTTCTGTAACCTTGTCAGACTTTCTTGATCAATTACCTTCTGAGATATTGCATTGAGAAATGCACATAGCTTCACAATGGGTACTCGAACATTTTCCGATAGAAGCCCTCTCAATGCAATCGGAAGCAACTGCGTCATAATCATGTGGCAATCATGAGACTTCAGGTTTTGGAATTTTTTATCTGCCATATTTATTATTCCCTTTATATTTGACAAGAAGCCAGCCGGGACCTTGATACTGCTCAGGCATTCAAAAAATATTTCCTTCTCTGCTTTCGTAAGAGCGTACCTGCTTAAGTAATGACGCTCTTTATCCATATGCTTATTGTTTGGGTCTTTCATACGCTGCTGGTCTTCCCGTGCTTCCGGTGTATCTTTTGTCTTCCCATACACGCCGAGGAAGCCTAGCAGGTTCACGCAAAGATTCTTTGTCACGTGCATCCCGTCGATTAAAGACCGGAACTCTAGGACTTTCCAATAGGGTAGCTCCCAAAATATAGATTTCTTCTTCCACATGGGCGCGTGTCCGGTAGCGACGTCTTTCGGAACAGATTGACTGCCAGGACCCTTTCCAAAGATTACTTCTATGTCCTTGACCATACCAAATATAGCATCACCATCAGGGAGGTTAGGCTTCTTCCGATTGATCTGCCTCACCTTTGAAATGCTTGCCTTTCTTTCTTACGGGATGATTGCCTGGAAGAAATTGACGACACCCCAGGTACACGACCTTCTTACATTTTTCCAAATATGTACATTTAGTCTTATCTAAACAGTGCATGCATGCGTTATATCCCTTGTTTGACTGTCCTGAAATGTTACTAAGAGCAGGGCAATCATTGATGGTTACGAACAGCAACGCTCGTAGGTCAAATTCCATCGGTTTGTGCTCATCCCACACATGTACACCTGGTATGGCCCACAACTGCAAAAGTTCATCAACTAATGGCTTTAGATACACATCAATGTCGTTGCCGGGTTGCTTCGGGCCTTGGATGAGAACGGGCATCATAATGAACTTCCGCTTCATGCACAACCAAGGAGGAAGGTTATAGATACATAAATTCACGGGCCAGGTGCGGTGACTGCAGCTCTGCTCCCCAAAAGGATTCATACCGTCTGTACTTAGACCAAACCATAAGTTCTTTGCGTCACCTGCAAAGTCCGAGAACTCTCTCTCGATTTTTCTCCACTGCGACCCATCGGCGGGGTGTCTCAACTTCCCGTATTTCTTACGCTCTTCTTTGTGTCATCGCAACAACCTGGCATGCTCTTTGTTTCTGAACAGACGTTTCAACCGTGGTATTATAGGGGCATACCACATAACCTTAGCAGGAATCCTCTTCCTGGGGGGCTCGTCATCGCCCTCAACATCATCAGGGTCATCTTGTCTGATCTTGTACCACAGTGCAGTGCATACCGGACATGCATCCAAATTCTCGTACTCCTCACCACGGTAAAAGATGCAGTCACTGATGCATGCATGTATCTTCTGCACATCTAATCCTAGAGGGCAGATAGCCTTTTTTGCTTCGTACGTAGTCTCGGGCAATTCGTTATCCTTTGGAAGCTTCAGCTTCATTATTTTCAGTAACTTCTCAGATCCCTTGTCAGATAAACCAGTCTCTGCCTTCCATTTCAGCAATTCCAGTGTGGTACCGAGCTTTGTGCTGCCATCTTCGTAATTTGGGTACAGCAACTTTTTGTGATCCTCTAGCATGGCCTCCAACTTCAGCTTCTCCTTTTCTGTATCGCATTCTCGTTTTGCATCAGAAATGACCCGACCAAGACCATCATCGGGCTCATCTGACGCCCGTTGTTCTTCACCTCCTTCTTCTTCATTGTCTTCCATCGCAGTATCACCGTATTCTTCAGAGAACATAGGATAGTTCTCATCATCCTTTTCTTCTTCATTGTCTTCCATCATAACCCCTCTTTTTCCGTGCTTGGTCCAACAATTATAGCTGGGCATGAAACCTCTCCGAAGCAGGTGGGCTTGAAGGGTTCTCGAGGAAGAGTGCTCCTTAACGTTCCGACAGTCCACACATGGACAAGGCATAAAACCATCATCTTTGTTTGCCTCAGCCACATGGATAAATTTATGCAGGCCTGCAATAAAATCGGAACTGCGTCGGTCGCCGTACATCCATCGCTGCCGTTCATCCATCTGCATATCATATAATTAAGTTTATCAAATACCATTAGAATAACATCTTGAATACTGAAATGACCACCGTATATCGACAAATGCAAAATTTGTATCAATTACAGATGAAGAGGACAAAGGTTGCTAATTAACCTCGATCGATCGGAGAAAAGAGAGAGGACAAAGCCTAAGGGTGGCTCGGGCACCTCATATCATTTTGTGTGAACTTAAATTTGGCTCGGGCATTTCATCGAACATCTCTAGTGCATAGCAAAGGAAAACAAACTAGCACCCACCTCTCACACCTCCTAGCAGAAAAAAATAATAGAGGAGTAGAAGCTGGCTAGCTTTATAGACAGGGGACTATTAGTCCCGGTTCGTGCTGTCAACCGGGACTAATGCTCTGAGGGAGCTTTAGTCCCGGTTGACAGCACGAACCGGGACTAATGCCCCTGGCCCAACCTGGACCAATGCCTCACGGGACCCTGGCCGGTCGAACCAGGACCAATGCCAGGCATAGGTCCCGGTTTGTCACTGAACCGGGCCTAATGGCTCCCCCCCCCCCCCTTCCCAAAGACCATTTTTCCACTAGTGCGTAAACAAAAACCAAAACACGACAAGAAGGTGAGCTCGAATTGGGACATCAGTGGAAGTTCCACAATATTTCAAGAAATTTCCATTCCAAACGCCTCCCATGTCTAACATATTATATATGCCTACCTGGCCGATGACTGTTGGAAATGTTTCTAGCCACATATGACTCATCAGTAGCTCAAATCAAGAGCCTAGCGCATTTGATATGGATGGTGCGAGTAAGTATATATACACGTTTCTCTTACAAGTCATGACTCGTTATGATCCCGTTTTATTATTGATATAAAAGTTGAAACTTGGAAGTATGTATTTATTGTGGAGACATAGAAGGTACGTCTCACATTTGTGCATTACTTAAATCCAATGAATGTCCATAGCAGGAAATGCAGTTGAAGTAGGATCGAACTGTCGAAGCTATAAAGGAAACGAAGCTTACTACTCCCTCTGGTTCAGTGTATTGGAGGCACTATGGAAAGTGGATAATTCCGCATCTAGGATGCAATTAGCATCAATTACCATAAATTAATTAGGAACGTGGACAATGCATGGGAGCGTTTTAACTAAGAAAGAATTAATTACGGTGTAGAATGATAGCTACTTGTTCTTTAAAGTGGGAAGAAATTCAAGGATAGCCCATTTCTGTTTATTTCCTTCATCTTATTACCAACGATGAAGAAAAGACTTAGTCCCAAAAAGTCGAGCATCGGATGGGCGATCTCAGCCCGATTAGTGCATGTTAATATCTTCTTTATAAGATGGTTCCTCCGCTGGTTGTTCTTCGAGGACCGATCCAGGACAGAAGTATTTGGACAATGCATGCACGAAGAACGTGGGCCTCGGCCGTTTTCACTAAAGCGTTAATTAGCTGGAAATCTGGATACTTTTTTTTCCTCGTCCCCTTAGAGCGCACATATGTCACGATGGAATGTCTAGCACGTCCTATACACTAAACAAGAGGGAGTATTTAAAGAGAGAGTTCAATTAATATTTGGCTGAAGTTTTACTTTAATGTGTTATGGTGATCTTTCTTCTTGAGATACATATATACTATGATGCTTAAAGAAAAACTTTATCGGTTACATTCGTAGCAAAAAGTGTCACCACCAAGGCATAGATGTTCTCGTCGTCGAAGCCTAGAAAAGCTCTATTTTGCCTACTTCACTTCACTAAAGCCATGCCTGGTACTCACAGCTTGCATCATAGCCACATGGCGGTTGTCGTTATGCTCCTCCATAGTTCTGTCCCCTTCTCGCGGAAGGAAGATATTTCGTGTAGATATAGTTATAGGGGTAAGTGTCCGTAGCAGCTAAGATTCTCTAGGAGATGCCTAGTTAGGCACTGATTTTCTTAAAAATTTCCACATCACAAACAACATGTCGATTCATTTGGCAGGTAGAAACTAGTCTTCCTATGACAGGTTCGAAATGGTACATCAGGAGACACGTGGTGATATTGTGTTAACTTGCTCATTGTGTAATATTGTGTTATTTAACCGTGTTTCCCGAATTAAAGTGGCTAGATATAGACATGCTCAATAGCTGAGTCGTTGGAGTTCCCTATACATGAGTCGCTGCAGTTCTGCGTTATTAGATGTCCTCCCTAAATCTTGGTTTAGTTATTGGGGGGGGGGGGGGGGGGGGGGGGGGTTATTAGTGCTAGTCAGGGCACAATTTTTATGATCTTTAACAATGTATAGCTTCAAATCCATGATTAGTTTGGTTTGCTGTCATATAAGCTATTGCTTGAATTTTTTTGTTTTGCTTAAAAAATTTGCCGAGGGCATTGCCCTCGGCATACCATGCCGCATGGCACAATCTCGTTACCTGTGGGACACTGTCTATGCCGATTGCCGTTGGCATACACAGTGTCGTAGAGGTAACTAGATTGTGCCACGTGGCATGGTATGACGAGGGTTTTGCCCTCCGAAAAAACTCGACGTCGCTGGTACTTTTGTTTGTCAAGGGCGAGGAAAAATATGCCGAGGGCATTTGTTCGCCGAGGGTTTTTGGCCCTCAACATATTGCTCATTTCTTGTAGTGAACGTAAATACGCAGGTAATTATTCCCTCCCGAACCGGCCAAGCAATCCTTTTCACCTAGCTTTCATAGTGTTGAATCGGAAGGGGGTCATCATCCATGTAAGGATGAACCAGATTTTGGCAACGTGGTTGCCGGCTGAGAGATGATTATTTCTTTATTTCATAATCAAAACGGATCCCTGATTATTTATTTTGAAATGCCACTAGTAGTGTCCTGCGCAATCTTGTATATTCTCGCAACCACTCTTATTTCATACCAGTGTTGAGCCGTTCAGCTATGGTGTACTACTAAGCATGAATATGCAAAGTCAACAGAACTTTTGCATATAAGATTGTATGGAACATTTTCCATGCACTTACTTTTCCTTTTGAAAAGGTGGAATATTTTTCTTCCAGCAACAGGAAAACAAAATGCTGCGAATGCCATTAGCTATGCCTTATACTCCGCAACAGATCTCTAACGCACACTTCATTAACAAAAGCAGAACAAGTGCTACAAGCCTACAACAAACATTTCCATCCTAGCTCCAAGCAAATGATCATTAAACCTCTCGTGCTATCCAATTAATTATTTCATGAAACACATCAACTAGATCCATAGGCTGCACCTCACCTTCCGAATCAAAGATCCACTGGCCTCAAGGTTTCTACAATAACCCTAACCATCTTTATGAAGGCTCCTACGGCGGTGAATCCACCACCTGCGCATAATCATGCAAGATGAGGTGAAACAACTCTATGGCAGGCCATCACTGCTTCATCCCTTTCCCAAATGAAAGCTCTACCACATTTGACAATCGCCTTCAGCAAGGCATGGATCGCAAGCAACAACATGTGGTGGACGGGATGCGAGCAACAAGTGTCCCCCCCCCCCCCCCCCCCTAGTGAACATGCTAGCCACCCTTCCAGGTAGGGAATTTAGCAATCACCTTATCCAGTAGATTGCAAGTGCAGCCTGCTGATTGACAAGGGCATGCTAAGGTGGTTGCAGGGGAACTCCTTGAGGCCTTGTTTGGTACTAGAGTTTTTGTGGGGATTAGTGGGGATATTCTCCACGGGGATTGGGTGAAACCCCTATCTCCATCCAATCTCCTCAAATCGCCAATCCCAATCCACTAGGTAGGGGTAGTGGATTGGATATTGGGACAAATGCATTAGGACTTAGGGAAAGTAGGTAAACATGGGAATTAAATTAGCCCAATACACTAGAACCAAAATATGTTTTTAGTAATAAGTGGAGATTTGGGGTTTGGAAGGGTTAATCCCCACAAATCCCTAATAATAGCCTTGTACCAAAGAAGGCGTGACGATTCAAGCTAGACCTCTTCATCGGTGTTGGGGAACTGGATGGGACTTCGGGCGCGTTTGCATTTTTCTCACATACCTTCTCACGGAATATAAATATTAGGCATTAAAGATCTGTTATTGGTGAAAAGAGGTGGATCACAGTTATCTCTAATCCCATAAATAATTATCACCAAGCAGCAACAGTACATGATGTTAGGCAGTGCGACAACCATAATCCTTTGTTCACGTCAGGAAACAAACACTAAAATAATCGTTGGTCCGTCTATCCTTGCAGGTCTAAGCACATTGTATCCTTGTCATGGATCTTGACCGTCAGCATGAACAAATCCGCAAATAAAAACCGAAACACGACTAGCAGGTGAGTCTGAGACTGCGCGACTGTGGAAGTTCCACAAAATTTCAAGAAATTTGCATTCCAAATGCCTCCCATGTCTAACATATTATGTATGCCTACCTGGCCAATGACTGTTGGAAATCTTTCTAGTTACATATGACTTATCAATAGCTCAGATAAAGAGTCTTTCATTGGATGGATGGTACAATAAGTATATATACACGCTCCTTTTACATGACATGACCCGATGCGATCCCCTTTTATCATTGATATAAAGGTTGGAAATATGCATTTAATGTGGAGAGATAAAAGGTACGTTTCACATTAGTGCATCACTTAAATTAAGTGAATGTCAATAGCAGGAAATGCACTCGAAGCAATATAGACAACAACGAAGCTTACTACTCCCTCCGGTTCAGTACTGGAGGCGCTATGAAAAGCAGATAATTCCGCATCTAGGATGCAATTACTCCCTCCATCTCGGTTTATTAGGCACTTTTGAAGTTTCTCTGTGACCTAGGCAAGTGAGGATTCGCCGAGTTAATTACTTGTAAATCAGACAATTAATTAGGAAAGACCAATAAGGTCTAATCAGAAGTGTATGCATTGGCCAAATTAAATGGAGTAGATCATTGGCTAAATCGTACATAGATTGGGAAGAGAAAGTGTCTGGGAGCATTTTTAGGAGATCATTAATGCTAATTGCGTCTAACTCTTGATAAAATCTGATTTTGGTATTGTGTCTAATAAACCGAGATGGAGAGAGTAGCATCAATTGCCAGAAATTAATTAGGGAAGTGGTCAATGCATGAGTGCATTTTAACTAAGGAAACATTAATTACGTTGCGGAATGAGTGGTAAGAAAAAACTTACTCCCAAAAAGTCGAGCGTTGGATGGGCAATCTCATATCGATTTGTGCGTGCTAATCTCTTCTTTCTAAGATAGTCCGTCCGCTAGCTAGTTATTTTTTGAGGACCAACCTGGGAGACAAGTACCCGGACAATGCATGCATAAAAGACGTGGGTCTCAATCGTTTTAACTAAACCATTAATTAGCTGGAAATCCGGATCTCAATTTTTTTCTCAGCCCCTCAGAGCGCACATATGTTGCGATGCAATGTCTAACACGTCCTATACACCAAACCAGAGGAAGTATTCAAAGAGCGAGTTCAATTAATATTTGGCTGAAGTTTTACTTAGATGTGTTATGTTGATCTTTTTTCTTGAGAGACATATATATTATGATGCTTAAAGAAATTTTATCGATTACATTCGTAGCAGAAAGTGTCACCACCAAGGCACATATGTTCTCGTCATGGAGCCTAGAAAAGCTCTGTTTTGCCTTCTTCACTTCACAGAAGCAAAGCCTGTTCCTCACAGCTTGCATCATAGCAATTGCCGATTAAACTCTTCGACAAGTCTCTCCCCGTCCTCATGGAAGATATTCCGTGTAGATACAGTTATAGGGATAGAAGTGCCCGTAGCGGATACGGTTCTCTAGGAGGTGCCTATAGGTAGGCAAGGATTTTCTTAAAAATCCCTCAACACAAACGACATGTTCATTTATTTGGCAGGTGGAAACTAGTATGCCTATGACAGGTCGGGAATGGTACATAAACAGACATGTGGTGATATTGTGTTAACTTGCTCACCGTGTTACTCGGATTAAAGTGGCTAAATATAGACATGCTGGTCTATGGATATGTTGCAAACTACGACTGAAATATAAGCAAGATACATATATTATGGCTAGATTGAAAGTCTATGGATATGTAGCAAACTACGACTGAAATATAAGCAAGATACATATATATTATAGCTAGATTGAAAGACCAACCACTAAACCTGTCCGGACTGTAAATGCACGACAAGCCACAAACACAGTACTAGCATTGATTAGCTGTAACTTCTCTATGCAAAAACCGAAATTTAACAGGCACATTTCAGACCTCAGAGAGATGACATACGTGTCTCCAAATATACTCGAACTTCATTTTAGTGACCCTCATATATGTTCTGAAGCCAAAACGATATTTCACGCTCAAGCAACCAAACATGTGATTCAGCTAACTCGTTGATCCACTAGCATCAACACACAAAGTAATATAGAATCAGTACGTTCTCACATACTGCCTGGCATTCCAAAGTAAGGAAATATTATCCTGAACATATGCAAAAAACACCACCCTCTTGCTGCACTTGAACGAAAATACGCTGGTATTTATTCCCCACGAGCAATCCTTTTCACATAGCTTTCGTAGCGTGGAATTGAAAGTGGATCATCGGTGTAAGGATGATGCAGATTTTGGCAATGTGGCTGGCTGAAAGAAGTGAACGATTTTTTTTTCTTCTTCCCGATCAAAACGGAGGCTCTTTATTTTGAAATGCCACTAGTAGTGTCCTACGCAATCCTGTCTTGTAGGCTCTACCAACCGCTCTGATTTCGTTCCAGCGGTGAGCAATGGTGTACAACTCGGCATGCATGGGCACATAAGACTGTATGGAACAATTTTCCGTGCACGGATTTTTTTCTACAGATGAAATATTCTTCTTCCATACCATCACTGCTTCATCCCTTCCCGATGAAAGCTCCACCACCCTTCAGCCAGGGCGGGATCACAAGAAACGGCACCAGCGGAACCAGCTTTGGCGCTTTGCGAGCACCAACTGTCCTCCCCTATTGAACACGCTAACCCCTTCCAGCTAGGGAGTTTAGCAATCACCTTATCCAGGAGATTACAAGTAAAGCGCCGAAGGTGGTTGCAGCCTTGCAGGGGAACTCGATCCTTGACAATAAAAGCTAGACCACTTAACCGGCGTCGACGAACTGGACAGGAGTTGGAGCGGATTTTCCCACAAACCTTCTCACAAATATAGATCTGTTATTAGTGAAAAGAGGTGCATCACTGTTATATCCAATCTCATAAATAATTATCACCATGCAGCAACACTGCATAACGCCACGCAGTGCAACAACCATAATCATAATTGTTCATTTCAGTAAGCAAATGCTAAGAAAAAAAAAACATCATCGTCAGCCAAACCCGTCATTTCGTGCTCTCGTTACGAAATTGTCATCCGTGTACGACAGTCGTGCAGCATTGCCGGCACTTAGTTACTATAGATCGACAAACTAACTCTGCTATTAAATTATATGACCATCTTCCTCACAAAAATGAAACCCATGAATAACTGAACACTGTGGTTCAGAGGATTATCTCCTCAAATAATGAATATCAGTTAAGATCACAGTCCAGATCCAAAGCGTGGTAGTCCAATTATTGTCCAATCTAAACTTGTCCAAATCCGTCTCAAATCCACGTTTAGCTCTAAATTATCCAAATCCATCCATGTCCCGGTTGTTGTAACGTTGGACATCCAAAGTCCAATGGACGTTCGAATACGTGCAATCGAGGTTCTCCTGAGCTAGCACGGGAAGAGGCACAGGGGTTCTTCATGGAGCGGAGAAGCTTCCTCCGACATAATTTTCCTCGCCGGAGCCATGGCGGTACGGAGCTAACCGTGACTGAATTCTGGGGCTGCTACTGCGTCGTGGCGGCGGTGGCCGACGGCAGCTAGCTCCACGCGAGCTACCGCAACACCTCGGCTCTTCCCACATCGCGCTCCTCTCCGCTCCGTCCAATCCTGCCGGAGGTTAGCCCCACCAAGGCTGGTGCCTGGCACGCGCGGCCCTCGATTCGCAACCAACGGCGCAGCAGCCCCTTCGAGAGAGCCCCCCCACAGCGTGCGATCTGGACCTCCCGCGGCAGCGAGCCATGCGCGGCCTGGCCTCGCCCGGATGGCCATGACCCATGAAGCTAGCATGCGGAATGCAGGCGAGTCAATCCCCACCAGAAGGCAGCAGATCGACAAGGCTCCAAGCTGTCCCCTGGCCGCTGTGTGTGGCGGCGGCGGCCGGCGACGCGAGACGCAGGACGTCCAATGGACACTGGACTATCCAACTCTGAGGTCCACATCCACGCTGTTTTATTGGACAAACTATCCTATTGAGGTCCACGTCCAATCAAGTCCAGCCCACTTAAATCCAGTTTATTTCAGGTCCAAAGCCCATGGATATTAGAGATCCAGTTCCACATTTGATTCAAAGTGTAAACAGGTAAGAGGGTCTTGCTGGAATATCAGTGAAGAAATAGTTACCAAGGAACTAAATCTCGATCTCAAGAGATTCACCTCCAGTGGAGTGGAGGCATGGACAATGGAAACAGGGTCTTGCTGTTGCAAAGTTGATTTATTGGCGAGTGACATGCCCTGGGTCCAAAGGAATGACTTCTCTCATCTCCAGAGCTTCTTTGTACCCTTGTCCATAATGCGGTCAGATAATCATCCTTTCTTCACTGATGTTTTCCCGCAAGAGAAATCTAGATCTTTCTCATATAAGATGAACAATCTTAGTTCCCTATATAAGATTCCAAACATTCTTGAGGCCTGCACACAATTGAGATGTACATTTACATTTCACTTACCCATGCATAGCTAGCACCGCCTTTGTTTGTCTTTTGCATTTTTATAAATTAATGATCCCAAAGTCTTCATCTTCCATATTTAGTTAAAAAATCTCAGTGCCAACTGCCATCTACAAAAAACAAGCATCCCCATAAGACTATGAACCAGGCTTACCACAACAAAATGAAATAATAATAGAAAGATCATAATAAAGGCACCAGAAAATAAATTTGACGCACAATGACTATAACCTAAGAAAATATTGGTGAGCTTGATTCAACACTTTGTGACCAATAATCCGGTGATGCCTAATTAAAGACGGGTTGAATTGGTCATTGTTTTGCCTAACTAGAAATAGCTCTGATCAATTTTACATGCAAGTGTGCCACACATGCATCCTGAAGCATAACAGTGTCAAAATAACTAAGATGAATTATTTTATTTATATGTTTTCAAGCCTGAAAGTATGAAAAAATTATGTACTCAAGAGGCTTGATTGCAAAGTCTAAATTGCTAAAGAATACATGTTTTAAACACATACATATTGTAAATAGATAAAGAATAAACATCAAATTATCGAACTGAATTTGTTAACCACACCAGCTCCATCCTTTCTACCCAGATGCTCTAATTATCAGCGAGTGTGCCTGGATGCACATATTTCGACCTGACAAGCTGTTAATATGCACAAAGTTAATATGTATGCCCTGTTTATCCGTTATAATTTGCTTGTGCAAATGAAAAGTCATTCTATCTCCACATACTAACCTACATATAGAAAATTCGGTATCTAAGTCCGACCACTCTATCTCCAAATATCAATTTGGTGAAGATTTATTTTGTGGAAAGCATTCATTTTAGACCAAGTACTTACACCACATAATTTTGCATGGAAAGTTCAAAACTACGATATCTTAATCTGAAATAACACAACAAAATAGGATCCACGCAGCAGTGCCTCGATAACTAAAATAGCACTACATTATTACACCGTTAAACCTGCTTCACTCACCTATATACATACGCAATTTAGGCCCAATATATTCGAGTCGCAACTCGCAATATAATACAAATGGGACCGGAAAGGTCACCTGAAAAGCACAAGAACCAACAAATAATTAGATTCCCAACATAGGTTAGTAGTAAGCACCACAAACAAATTTAGAATTCAAAAACAGCATCTAAAGAAGTTCATAAGGATCAATAGAAGAGAACCCCATGGGAGAAGTTGTCAGTCCGGTTGCAATGCGATGAGTAAAAAAAGATTTATTTTATAACAAAATGTATTTCATAATTTTGTGACATGCATCAAAAGGCTACCCTATTTTTAACTAAAAACTATGGGAAGGACCAACAGTTCAAGTGGCTACCTGCTGGCTGCTTATCTATGACCAATCACAAGTCAAATCACATCCACTTTCAATTATGTCCCTTTAATCTCCAATTTAATGTATGGGATGTTCCATACACTGTTATACAGGTTCATTCAAAACCTATTTCAGAAACAATGTAATGACAAAAGGAACAGAGGAAAATCATAATACAACACCTGATTGGTTGTAGGAGAGACATGATATTCAACATATATAAAAACAGATCCCTTGATGATTGAGCAGTGAGCATCATGAAATAAGGTTTCACATGCAGAAACCAGAATATACCCTTAGTTTTTCACCACCCACAACGATCAAATGTATCACTTCCTTTGAAGTGGAAAATTTTAGTTTCAAGAGTCTTCGTCAGGCATGGATTCATGATCTGCTTGCAGTGGCTCGACCTCATTCTCAGGCGTTATTGCTTGTCTGCAATTTCTTATCACGTTTAACCTTCTCACTGCATTCCCCATCCTCCATTCAGGACTTTGATCCTTATATGGCGGGACAAAGCCCCTATCTTCTATATCATTCAGTAGTTTCTCTCCCTCCAGCATTCTGCCATCTTCCTAGGACAATGGAGACATTGAAGTGCTAGCTGATCCAAAAGGAAAACGTCTGATCCATGGAGAGGCTGCTAGTAGAAATACTCACAAAAAAGAAGTTGCTGATACTTGGACTAAACCTCAAGCAGGCTGGGCAAAATCAAACTTTGACGGTACCTACACGGAGAATGAACATGGGGGGAGGGGGGGGGGGGGGGGGGGTTGCTGTCCTCAGAAGAAATAATACAGGTAGAGTTATGCTGACCGCTTGGTGTAATATAGAGTACTTCCCAACACGCTGAAATGGCTGAAGCCATAGCGGGCCTCCAAAGCATTAGATAAATCCTGCCCATTTTACGCAGGACCGATTCACTTGGAGAACGACTGCTCTTCTCTAATATTTGAAATTATGGGGTCATGCAGCAGTAAGTCGGCTATCTGCGGTCTTGTGAACGATATCAGGAACCTGTTGGATACTATGCAAAACTATAAGGTGTCAAAGATTAACAGATTAAGAACCAAGTAGCTCACTACCTTGCTAAATTTTGTTGTAGTGGTGTAAGAGAGAATGTACTACCTGAATCAGCTCCGACCTGTGTGGCTAGCCTGATCGATCATGAATGTAATGACTTTTCGATCACCTGATAATGATATATCAAGCTTAGTTAAAAAAACTTCGGCTTCTGATTGAAGGGCACTTACTAAATTTCATTTGACAGAAAGATCACTTCCCAAATTAGAAAGCCGGCAAATGCCTTGACAAATAAAGCTTGCATCGACATCTCTTATTGCAAGAACCGCTCTTCTCGTGAAAGGAACCAAATGTCGGGATCTTTCTTTCTGTGAAGCTTGTCATCTCTATGGAGCGCTTGACTTCTGTATTTTGAAAACCAGCCCAAAAACTAATGAAAATAACCGCCAGGCCTACAACAGATATGAAACATCGATCAAGTTGCACAACAGATGGGGAAAAAAGAGAACATGTTACTATTCGAGCGTACACACGCGCATATATGTCTTGAGACTATAAAAAGTTGTTAACCTCGGTTCTAATCATGTTACTGAAAACAAAGTCTACATGGACGCACGTGTTGACAGATTACAGTTCTATCTCCATTATTAAAACAATCGTACTATTATTAAAAGAAGAAATCACATACTCCCTCCGTTCCTAAATATAAGATGTTTTAGCATTTCTCTTTCCATCCGTATCTAGACATATTTTAGTGTAAGGTTCAAATTAATCTTGCACTAAAACATGTCTAGATATGGATGAAAAGAGAAATGCTAAAACATCTTATATTGTGGAACGGAGGGAGTACTTGGAATGGGTTGTAGAAATTCTTGGCATGGGCTTATACTGCCTAAAAGGAATCACATGCTTCTAATTACATACACCGCAGGAAACATACCACAAGCAGGTGGTCGTCAGCACTTGGAACTGCGACATAGCGAACGAAGTGAGTAACTTGATGGAGGTAACCTGGGAAACTCGGATTTCCTGGTGAAGCCGAATCCGGGCATGCCCCATTAGCGGTTGAGGGGGCACTCATCAGCGTCGGGTCGAGAGAAAGGGCAGCAGGCGAGCGGGGTGGTCGACTTGACCACCGGCAACCGTCGGACGACCGGGCAAGCGTGATGTTTAGGGGCCGCAATCCTCCAGTGGCGGCCTTGGCGTGGGATCGCATGGGGCAGCAGTGCCTCCGCGTCCGGTGGGATCTCGGCGGCGGCGAGCGAGGACGGCGGGCGATGGCAGCTTACACGTTGTGCAGGTAGGCGGTGGTTCTGGGTGGTGGAGAGCGCGGCACTGAGCGGCGAGGAGGGACCAGGCCGCGGGCGGCAGCGACGGTGGACTCCTGTGGGGATTCGTGTGAGGAAGGGACGGCAGAGTCGCACAGGCGGTGGCGTCTGGGGGTCTTCGCGTGGGGAAGTCGCAGGGGCAGCAGCTTTCCCGTGGATCGGCGTCGTTGGTGGGAGGCCTTGACGGGGCAGGCATTATAGCATGCGTTTGCCTCACGAGCACCGAGTAGCTCGAATCTGGACCTAGACATTGTCTCAGGATCCTACCTAAGGGCGTCTCCAATGTAGACATAGCAGCCGGTCATAGGGGAAAAAATGGTCTTGTCGCCAGGTCTTAAGCATTGTGGCCATCGGACATAGCGAAAAAATCTTAGTGCCGAGCCATACCGGTATAGCTGGGTCACAAGGAATAGAAAACAATATCTTCCGCTCCTTTCTCCGCAGCGCACAATATTCTTGCTCTCCTTTCCACGTGAAGGCAAGGCAGCCAAAGGCCCAAACGGTTGCGCATAGAAGGAAAAGATAAAATAATAGGTTGTGGGCTCCACCTTAATGCCCATTAAGTAACTTAAACATTGGATGGATTCTAACCTGCTATAGCAAATCTGATGGGCTCCATCTTATGACCGACTTAGAAAATACTAGCAAAATGCCCGTGCTTCGATGCGGAGCAAACACGATTTTCCTTAAACAGGGCGACAATGCAGCTAGACGCACTATGAGATCAGAGTAAAGGAGGGAGATCTGAAACTCACTAAAGAACATAATTCTGATATCTTATTCTCTCCACCCCACATCCTCACATGTCCCAGCATGAGCGTACATGGAAGAAAGAAGAACATAGCAACCTGTATTGTCATGATCTAGCTCTAACTGGAATATCCTCTCCGCATCATATTCTACTAAATCAATATCATTCTTGTTCCTGATTGCACTCAGAAGGGAGCCCCGGATCCTGAATGTTGGAGCTATACAGAGAAGATCAGTCATGCATCGGTAGTGCTCAATCTGTGGGGCCATACCATACTCACATTGCATTGAATTTTTTTTTTGAACAGGGAATGGTCCCAAAGGACCCGGAGTTTTCATTCCATCTCAGCGGCAGAAATACATTTTACATTAAGGGACTCAAAGAAAGCAGAAATTACAAACAAGCCCCCACAAATTGCGCACAGGACCTCAAGAAGGAAATTGGAAAAGCAATCGAGGCCAGCTCCTTGTCTACCGCTGCTCAGAGCCGCCGTGCAGTCACCTTCACCGTCACCGGGGACGATACCACTTGGGGCGACGAAGGGGGAGCTCACTGCACTGCCAGCCAGGGCCTCCACTATGGCAACAAGGCCTGGAGGTTGGTGATGTCCATCAAGCGCCGGCCGGAGAAAACCGTCCCCGACGCCAGAGGAGGGAGAGGTCGCCCTTCGACCATGGAGTACACCGACGACGCCTTCGCCAGTGTTGGAGCTCTCCCGAGGGAAGCAAACACTCCTCCCCTGCTGCAGAGACAAACTAGAGGTCCATCCACCACCCATTCCCTCCTCTTCAACACCTCCACGGCGAGAAAAACAAGGAAAAACAGGAGTAGAAGAAGCTCCATCGCCGCTGCGATTAACGCACCTTTTTATTGAAGAGGCTGAAGAAATGACGATGCATGTCACCTCCTCCATCCTCTGGAGCTTAGCACTCTGCATCATCCTCTCCACCGTGCAGCAGAAGAGGTACCAAAACTTCTGCAACACGAACCTCACAACAGCAGCTTCGGATCTGACCCACCCATCTCCACCCTCCTTCTTCGCAACATCTCCATGACGAGCCGGAGAAGGAAGAACTGGAGAAGAAGAGCCATCAACGTCGCTGCCAAAAGCCTCCAGATCCTCCCGATCTGGATGGAACACGGCCTTATTAGAGGAGATCCAGATGTCGACACTCCACTCCACCTCTAACTCTGACCACCAGAGTAGCGTGGAGAGGACGCCAAGCATCAGCTGCCTCCGGATCTGGCCGGCAAGATCCAGAGATCCACTCCACACAACGGGCATCAAGCCCAGACGCCACCGGTGCAAAACTAACCTAACTTCTACCCTAATATATACAGAGGGAGCCAGACCCGCTAGACCATCTACTCGCTGGCCGGCATCGCCGCCAGAGAGAGAGAAGGCTAGGGGCGGCGAAGAGAGAAAGGAGATGACTCTCAACGGGGCAGAGACAAGAGAGCGAGGAGGGAGAGGTGTGCAAGTATCACATTGCATTGAATTGAACTGCTTCTAGCCTTCATCTGCCAGGCCGGAGACACTGCAAGCAGACAAAAAGGTACTCTCATTTGGTGGCAGACCATTACAATTCATCTCACCAAGCATCTCCAGCGCAGTTCTCCCCTGGCCGTGACATCCTTACCTTCCATTTTGCCAAATATATTCCTTGTGGACACTGTTGTTTCAGTGGCCAGAACTACACACACGCGATCACGGTGGCGATGAGAGGAACAAGAACGATACACACAGGGAGAGATTTTGTGCCGCGTAACTGCTTACGGCTTTTCTGCTTCTTACTCTTATTTATTCCATCAGCTAACAAACTTAGCGAAAGGATAGCCACGATCCACACGAAGCTCGTGCCATCCCACGTGCAGTGGATCGTCCCGATTGACTCAAAGCAAACGGTAAATAAACAGACTTGGTCGTAACGTGAACAAAGCACATTTCTGACCGTACAGGACTTGCACGTACAGGAAACTTGAATACGTGCCTCCTACAAATCTGCTAGAGAAACAAACTAAGTTGACACGCTCTAAAGAAAATAATCTAAACTGAAACCGGTAACAAGATTAAGTCTATCAGACACTACATTTTTTTTGATAAAGAGAATATATTAATATCACGAAAATACCAATTGCATCCAGCCTCTGCACCAACAAAATGTCACAAACGACATCCAGATGCACACAGCCTGAAAGAGAAAAAGAAAAAAAAGGCCCCGCCAAGGTAATCAAATCCTCACAACAACAGCCCCACAAACCACCACCAAAGACAACACCCGGAATACAAAAAGGTTATCCAAGAGCGACGCCTTCAAGAAGGGAAACAGTGCACAAGTACCGTCGTCGCCCGATCCAAGATCTTAGGTTTTCACCCTGGACAAAGTCTGAGCTCTCAAAACAATGTTATCAGCAAGCATTGCCAGACACAACCAATGAAGGTCAGACCTTAGATTTTCATCCTAAAAGTCAAGACTCGACACTCGATGAGCGCCACCAAAATTGAATTCCTCCAGTGCTGCCGCCCCCACTTGCCAAGGCTGCTCCTGCTAGTCATCAAACACCAGGCTGTACCATATCCGAATTGGATCCGAACCGGCTTATGTGAAGTGAGAACTTCACCGCCTCGAAGACCACCTCCGTCAACATTGGTCCTCCAATCTCAGCCACCGTGACCTTCTCCACCGTCGTTAACATGGAAATCGAGAGCCGACATGTCCCATGATTTCAACAACCAGCGGAGCTTCGCGCCGCACCCTCATAACGCCACACGACAGATATAGGTGCGCACGACCGAATTCAATCATATCCAGAAATTCAGGAGCTTCATGAGCCAATCCGTGAACAACTCGGGCAGAAGATTCGGAACACGTCGATGACCAGATCAAAGAGGAACAGACACGATCCGCCATCATGCATGTGTTGCTGGCCTCACGATCCGGACGCAATCGTCCTGTGTCGCTGGCCTCACGATCTTGCCGCTACTTTCCTGCGTCGCAGCCTACGGATCTCGTAGGTTGCCGGCCTTCCGATCTTCCGAATTGGACATCGGATCTGGACACACGAGCCTGGGCAGCAAGGAACAACCACATGCATGAGGGCTGGATGAATGCTGCGCCATCCTGCGCCATGCGCATGCACGAAGACAATGCATATGCGCATGGATAGAATCTTTGGACGTCGGCTGGCCGGATGAACATCCAGATCGATCAGATACGAGAGAGGCTTGTTAAAAAATAAACAGGCAGGGGCGCCCCGCTGCCACCGTCCGCCGTCGGACGACCTCCTCCGGCGGCGGCGGGGGGAGAGAGAGGTTGGCGAGGGGTGGACGGCGGCTGTGGCGGTAGGTTCCCCCCGAGTCGCCCGGTAAAAAACTTTTTGGGGGAGAATTTCACTTTCCCGGCCTCTGCACCAACTAGGGTTGCACACAGCCATTAAGCATGAGTCCCAGGATTTTTAATCTTGGTTAGACACCAAGCCTGGTCCTCAAGGATAAATACATGAGTATCAGAAAAGACTGGTCCTCAAGAATAAATAGAAACCTAAATTCGCTTCCGTGAGGATTTAAACTCAGGTGCTGGGCTTGTACATCCACTCCCCCAACCAGTTGAGCTAGGCTCACTCCCCTATCAGACACTACATCACCACACCTCGCATAGATATGCACAATTGCGTTCATATTTAGAGTGAGCCATCATGCTGCCCCTCCATCGCGCTATGCATCTCCCTGAAGAAGTCCAGCGCTGAGCCAATTGGACACGTATCCGTCGACCATAGAGTTCGAGGTTACAATGTTCCTGGCTGGCATCGTCCACCATGCAGAGCCTGGTATAGAACGCGATGAGCGAGTTTCCCGTGTAGACGTCTGCCGCCTTGACACCGAACTTGATCGACGCCGAGTGCGCGGCGCGGCCGGCCTCGAGGTCACCGAGCCGCTCGCAGCACTTGACAACGACGGGAAGGAGAAGCGGCAGGGGCACGCGCCGTACGGGAGGCCTGAGTCGGAGAGGGCCTGGAGGCTGGAGGATAGCGACGAACGTGGGGAGAGATAGGGGCGGCACTGAAACAAATGAACTGACTGAGAAAAACAGGCAGCAGAGCCACACATGCTGTCACAAGAACAGAGATATTACGAAATATTTCAGATCAAATAGCCGGGAGCGTAGATCAAGATTAGATGTGAAATTTCTCATTGGTCCTGCCAGACCAACGTAGTCTCCCACGACGATGTTCGGATCACCAGTTCACCACCAAGAGAGAAGTTAAGGAAGAGAGGGATTAGAAGGTATCTTTACCATCGTTTGAATCGATCGCCATGTTCCTGATTCTATCCCACTCCCGTGTCACCGGCCGGAGATCATGATGTCTAGGTTGAGGTCGTCGGCCGTCCACGGATCCTTCGTGCTCGTTCGGCGCCCTTGTTCAGCAGCCCGATCCTTCGCTACGCCACGGGCTGGGATCACCGGCTCCTTGGCTTGGGTTCGTGTGTGTTCATCTGCCCGCCGATAGACCTGGGTGTATCCTGCTGGGTGTGTATCCTGCTGGTCTATGATTCACCGTCTTCTCTCTCCTTGACATGACCTAGGTCAGCTTCTATGATCTCCTCGGATCGATACGAGTCCATATCGATCTCCAATTGTGATTCACTGTCGCCCGTCCACGGATCCTATTATGTTACGAGACTCTAAGGATGCAGGACCTCGTACGTGCGGTTTGTTATTGATTGGCAAACCTGGTTTTTTTAAGCTAGGAGAGGTGCGAAGCGCACGCCTCACATTTTTTTTTTACCGATCTGGGCGACGTACCGATAGGCACAACGTGACGAAGGAAGAAACACAAGAGAAACGCCCTAATCGACACCGCTATTAGGTGGGCCTCCCAAGGCACATTGCTGCGGCCCACTGGCCCAGTTTGTGCGCACGGCATACATAAGTGAAAGTTCGACACCGACGACCCTCCTAGTTCTTCTGGTTCTGCGGCGGCGGAGCGTAACCCTAGATCGGCGAAAATAGTGACCTTATAAAAAATCCTAAACTTAGGCAGGATGGCTACAGATAAGCAGGCTGATCCAGAAGCACACCTTGCCCTCGAGCACAAAGATCTTGGCCAGCACAAAAGCAGCAGGAGCATCTCCGAGTTCATCGCTTACGTTGGCGTAAGTTCGATTTGTTGCTTCTTTTTTCCCCATCTTCTTGTTCTTTTGTATCGTTGCTCGATTCATCACCTTTTTGATTCACCGCCCGTTAATCGGCGTCCGATTAGTTCCGAGTTTTTGTTTAGCTAGGTAACTCCGTCGATTTAGGGAAAAAAGTAGAATTTTATGTGGTCGAAGGTAACAAATCGCTATTCTACCACCGTTTAATCGGTATATAAGGTGATTTGGTCGAAACTAGTTCTCGGATTCGTCCGCGCAGCAGAGGTAGAACTTTATAGGGTTAGCGTCATACAGCTCCTGCGAAAAGTCTGATTGTCAGATGCTCAAGGAAAGGAAAAGCAAAGTCACTGCAGGATTCACTTTTAAAATTTTGTCAAGAAACATCAGTAAAAAAAAAAATTTCTTCAGAAAACTAGTTCTGAAAATCACAGTTCGCTCTTCTCTGGTCTCCGCTGCTCAGCGTGCGTTGAAGTTAAAAGCTCATTTCTGTAGGGACTCGGATGTTTTCTACTGCCTAAACGTCTTATAAGTTATAATACGAGTACGAGATTCTTACCACTGATGAAAGGGGGAGTTGTGACGGTAGCATCAGTTTCAATGTGTTCCTGGTTTGCAGATTAGTAGTGTATTTTTAATGTTTGTGCAAAGGAATATTAAACTGATGATGATATCTCATAGTTAATTGAACTTAAAATCAAGTAAGCACATTATGATTTGCTCATTTTTGTTCTAAATTTGCTTTTGGTAAGCCACTTTGTACTAACTACAAT